>JAEIGF010000600.1:600000-1052763 GCA_018903485.1 Drosophila littoralis
CTATGCCATTTATAAGCGGCGCACAGTGGCCACAGGCCCCAGGGCTGTTCCTCTGTTGTCTCCGCCTTCCGCTGGACACTGTCCATAACGCGGTAATAAATGCAAACTGACATTTTTGCATGGCACAACTTTGAACCTTAACATGACAGACCACGACAACAGCAACAACGACGAGTACGATAAGGAGGGGTACGACCAGCATGAATAATGTGCAACTTTAAGTGTTTGCCACTTAAAGCCCGAGCTGCGCATACGCCACGTATGCCGCATTCAGCTTGGCTATTCGCTATGATTGCTGAGATTGGACGGAGATTGGACGGAAGGGGCATCTCTCGCATTGCCATACCAGCCAAGTAATTTACGCACAATAATGCGCTTCGTTGAACTCTCGCTGCCATTGCCGGCCAGATGATTGATGTATGGACGTGTTAATTAGGTCTACTCCTGGCACATTTGCGCGCTCAACAAAAGGAAAGAAGGAGAAAAAAAACACACGCCAATAAAATTCGTGCAAAAAACTTGAAGAATTGATTGATTTCTGGGATCCACAAGCACATTAATCAGCAATGCGCTTGTTTGATTGCCGCTTCAAGTTGCCTGCCAGCTAAATTAGGCAAACACACACACGCACGCACACACACACAGAGAGCACACACGCACGCATGCATAGAAAGTTTACCAGGCTTTGATTACCGCTAACTGTCAAGTGTCCAGTGTTGGACATGCACTTTTGCATAGGCCGACAAATTCAATTTATTTCAAGTTTGGCCAACAAAGAGCAAAAAAAATAAAAAATAAGGAGCAAATGTGCATGCTGCTCACTAAATCAAAAACAGATTTTGGCAACAAATTCGTTATGCACGTGACATGTCCAAAAAGCAGCCAACACACTCACCAAATACTCTTCCAGACACACACACATACTACATATATGTGTGTGTGCATGTGGCTGAGTGTGGGCGACTAAAAGAAATTTGAATAAGTGAATTTAAAAAGCGTTGGCGGCAGGCAAACGCAAACAAAATGTGCAAGAGTGAACTGAGTATACCCTTTCGTTATACCCTAGCACATACTCTACTCTATTCATAGTCTAAATTATCAATATAGAGAAAAAGTGAATGTGAGCAACAGGTCCAATCTTGTTAAAAGGGTTTCATCAACATCTCCACTTGTTAATTTTATATAAAATGTTGTATTTTGACTCATCAGCCGTTGCATGTTTTGTGGCAAATTAAGCATGCTCTGTGCTAGAGTACAGAAAGGAGCTCCTGCTAAAGCCAAGGACACTTTTCCTGAAATGCAATTTCGCACTTGTAAACTTTTATGGCTGCATGTGCCAGCAGAGTTGAGCATTTGGCTAGTTTCAAGCTAGTTAGCCTTAACATATTATATGCATGCATGTGCCAGCTGAGTTGAGCATTTGGCTAGTTTTTAGCTGTTTTTGCCTGTTAAGAATCTTAATCGCTTTAAGAATTAGCATAATATTTACAAATTTCATATTGATATATTTTTCATTTTAATAAAATAATAAATGTTGGCAACAGAGTTCCCAAATCTTAAAAGTGAAAGCTAATGTTAATTGGAAAATGCGACAAACGTCAACATGTTATTAAGAAAAACATATGCATACTACGAATGTATTTATATGTAAGACTTAAAAGTGAAAAAATAAAAGAAAATGGCTACAGAGCTTAGAATTGAATAAATTATTACTATTATTACTAACATAATAAGTATAAAATAATCAAATGTTGGTAACAGAAAATGCGACTCTTTACAGCTAAGCAAATTAGAACATGCGACGTATGCCAACATTTTCATAGGAAAAACATATGTACACCTCGAATGTGCCTATATGTAAGGCTTAAATAAGAAACATGCAAAGTTAGTGACTGCAGAGTTTAGAATTTAATGAATTATTACTATTACTATAAACATAAAAAGTATAAATATTTATATGTTTGCAACAGATCATGCGAATCTTAACAGCGCAAGCAAATGTTAATTAGAGCATGTGTCAAATTCGAACATCCTTTAAAGAAAAACATATGCACACTACGCATGTGCTCATATGTAAGGCTTAAAAATGAGGTATGAAAGGAAAGTGAATGCAGAGTGTGTTTAGCCTTTAATAAGCTTAGCTCCTGTGATTTCTCAACATTTTTCAACATGTTGCTGTCAACTTTCGGCTACTTTATATGGTCGGTAGCTGGCAGCTCTGATTTGATAATGTTACGGACTTTCCTGGCAAATGCCACTACACTCTTGGCCAGCTACAATATGTGAATAGTTGGGTGGCAACAGGCAACAGCCAGCAGCTTCAAACTTCACATAACAACATACACAACACACACTCACAAACATACACTCGCACACACACTCACATGCACACTTCACACCCCTGCACCTACTTTGTCCGAATGTAGATCAGGCGCATGCAAATCTGCTCGGCGTTTGACTGTTGACGGCACATTTGCTTCAGCTGCTTGGCATTTTATTTTGAGCCGTTTTTGTTGTTGTGTTTTTTTGTAACTTGTTTATTTGGCTGTCATTGCTTTCATTTGCTTGGCTAGGCTGAAAAGGCAGTCGCTTCTTTATTTGCACACTTTGGCTAATGGATTTTTTTTGGGTTTGCATTTTGCGGTTGCACGCGGCGTATGCTTTATATTTGAGATCTCTGTTTAAATTATGTTTCATGTTGCCATTTCCCCTTTTCTTTTTTCTCTTCTTTTTTCATTTATCATGCGCCTCATTTGGTTTGCATTGGGTTTTCTTTGTAGCCGCTGGCATTTGGGCGACTTAATTGAAAATTCAATTAGACCTGTGCAAATATTTTGGCCAAAGGAGCAGCGCACAAATTGAGTTACAGCTGTTTATCTAAATAAAAATTGCAGCCTCCATGCCAGCCGCTGTTGATGTTGCTGCGGCTGTTGCTGCTGCTGCTTCTGCTTCTGTGTGGCCAGTTGCCATGGCAGCCGTTGCATTTTAATTACAACTTAAATATCTCAGTGCGGTCGGCAGTTGCAAATTACAACTTCAGTGAACCGCAAAATGAAAGTTGTTGATTTTAGTTTTTCCACTGTGTATGTGTATTTTGCTCTGGAATTTCTGCTCGGGCTGTGCTAACTAAATCACTTTTGATGAAGCCCCCAAGTTAATTGCTTGCACTGCCCAATGCACAGTCCGTACTCAGTTTATTAAATAATTTCGCCACTTTCACTGACCCTCAACATTCGGTCCAACATTGTGTTTAGCTGCCAACTCGCCCAACCCAGCTAATGTTGCCCGCTCGCTGTGGGTGGCCTTTGCTTTCAATTGAGGTTCTCTTTGTTCCGCTGCTGCTGCTGTTGCTGCTGCACGTGACTTGATTGTCAGTTGCAATTTAAGAATTTGATAGTTTGACAATGCATTTTGGCTCTTTTCACATGCTGCTGTGTCCCAGTTCCCTCAATTCGAAAGCCAATCGCCATTCGCCAGTCGCCATTCGCCATGGCTTGCGTGCTGCTGCCAAGACATTAAAATGCTGCATAAATAATCGTATATTTTGCGCAAAATCGACAAAGGAATTTCAAACAGCAGCGGAACACATGCTCTTCCAAGCTAACAAACATTAAACAGCAATAACCAATAAATGGATTTTAAATAAATTTTGCTGTCTGTGTTGTCAGAGCACACCTGGAATTTAAGGCCATTTAATTTGATCGGAAATAGTTTTTAAATTAGGGTTCTGCATGTGCTCGATTTTCTAAATAAACACAGGCCATACTGGGTTCAGGGATATGTCCTTTTCATTTGCATATCACAGCTCAAGCAATTGCATAATTATTATCCCGGCCAATTGTTTACTGATACGTTGGCCGGACTCGAAGCTTATAAGCTACTTAGCTGCCATATATCCAATTGGGTCAATTGATGTGCAAGCGACGATTCACTCGGCTCTGTGCATATTGGCATGTGGCAAAACATTTTCCGCCTTTTAATGCGCTTTCCATTTTTTCTCTAGTCGAGTTTAACGCATTCATGTGCAAAACTCTTTCACTGCCAGACAGAGCTGAACCACCCCAAAGTCGCACACACAGCCAGATCCAATCCAATAACAACAACATGGGCCATAGCCACAGTTCATTTAGGCGTGTAAAAACATAAATCAAAAAGCATGGCCTGGCCACAGCTCCTACCTCCTCTCTCCCTCCCTCCCTTTCTTTTATCTATATACATGTTGGCCAGCAGGCGACAGCCACATAAAGGACATGAAGTGTATATAAATTGCCTACTTGCATTTTAATTAAACTGACTAAAAACCAAGCCAATGTCAAATTGCACCCACCCCCGCTATGTCCCCTCCTCACCCTCTGCTCCTGCTGCTGCTGTTCCTGCTGCCAATGGCCGGCGGCAGGTCATGTGGAAATTTGCTTTAAATTGACCAACTGACCGCAGCAACCTTTAAACAAATTAGAAAAACTTCTGTTCTCATTGTTGTGGCTAGTTTTTGTTGTTGTTCCTTCTGTGAGACATTGGCCTTTCTATTGGGCCTGTGATTAGCGTTGGCTTTTTTAATGGCCTCCCGCCTCTTGCTTTGCAAGTTCTTGGCCGCAGCTGTGCCGCCTTTTGATGTGAATAATTTTGCAAAAATATTTTGTTGTTATTGCTGCTGCCTTTTGGCTGCATTAAATTTACATTTTCCGCTAAAAAGTCACCAAAGAGTGGGTGGGAAATAGACGCTAGGGTGGGCGCAGGGCTACATTTTGACAACATGTGGCAACTCGCCCTCGGCTATGTTAGGGGTCGCTGCGGGTTGGGGTGGGGTGCAGGTAGGAGCGCGTGACCAGGTAATGGACTGTAATTATGCTAAATAAGCCATGAGCAAATGTTGATGTGTGTGTTACGCTACATACTAAAAAGCGGAAAGTGGATGATCGCCGCGGGAAGACCATATCCTGCTGTCATGCGAGCGGACAATATTCCAAAAGGGCGTCAGAATGTAATTAAGGCAAAATTTAACTTGATCATAAAAGATATAGTTAGATTGTAATATAGGTAAATGCAAAACAGTTTCTTTTTTTTTTATTGAAACAAACTAACAATAGATAAAGTTTGGGAATAAAAATATGATTTATATGCAAAATAGTTTATTATTAGAGAAACTTTTTTGTAATACCTGTAAACTAATTAAAAAGGTTCTGAAACCCATCGATCCTTCCCAATTTAAAAGCTCAAAAATCAACAGCTGAAGGGATTTTTATTTATTCAACTAACACAAAAGTTTTGGGATAAAAAATATGACTTACAGGTATCTGTCGAATCGAATGACTAGTTTCCTGTAAAAAATGCCCTAATCCAGGAATTTTCTAAGCAAATTTTCGATTTATCACTATAAAAATCATTTAATAAATAGCCTGCTCAAGTCTCCCAGATAAAAGCCCTTTTTAACTAGAATCGAAATGAAGTAAACACCTTATTCTTTTGCCTCGCTGTCATTTCATTTAATCAAGCACACATCCTTAAAGCCTCATGTTGTGGCACGTGGAGTTTCGTCTGTTCCACCTTTTCGTACCCCTCATAAAATGATTGAATGCGTCATCTACTGCATATACCTAATAATATATATTTCGAGCTGCCACATTTTCTACTCAATAGAAACTTTTCTGATGGTCTGGGTCTGGGTATCTATAAATGCCAACCAATTTACAGTTTGCCGCAGCAACTTTATAAATAATTTGCGTAGCTTCTGCCAGCTCATCCATCTGTCCTGCCTCCGTGTCTATCGCTATCTGCTCTCGGCTCGGCTGGGCTGGGCTCGGGGAGCACCCACGCAAGGGCCGCACATTTATGATTAATGAGCCTTAACTTTTGCACTTTTACGGGGCAATTTATGCGGCAAGGGGCCGTATCTTTGCCTCGGCGCGTGTAAGTTAAGACAGGCAACAATTGTAAATGTTTGTTGCGCAATTAAAAGCCATGCAAATGTTGGCATTCAGCGCTGCCTTTTTGCAGCGTTTTTTTCCTCCCGTTTTTTGTCGTTTCAACGTAATTTGATTTACCTTGCCCGCCCACCGGCAACAAGCCGTTGCAAAAGGGGCCTCGCTGCTGCCACAAATTGTCAATAAACATATCAATATGCAACACGAAATTGGTTTAATGTCAATCAACAGACAGCGGGGCAGGGCGGCAGATAGGCGCATCCTGGCCAGAGTCATCCATCAGATGAATGGAAAAAAGTATGAAAAACAACTGAAAAACATTTACGCAAATTCAATAAAGGGGCGTTGTGGGTGTCACGCGCGGGGGAGGGAGACGTGTGCAAATTGTGTATTGGCAAACCTATACATAAACACTTTGATACATTTAAATGCTGGCCCAAAGAGGCCCGCTTGTAAAGTAATTCTACAAATATATAAATATTTCACGATCTAAAATGAATAACCATATCACACCACAAATACGTATTTTTCTTAAACTATTTAAATACAATCATAATAAACATATATCTCCTTTAATAATTAATAACCAATAAGAATACACAATTTTCTATCACCGATCGATGCAGGTGTTTTTTTATTTGCCCATCTGGCCAGCTATGCCCCTTTTCGTAGCTAATTTTGTAGAGAAAATTGTATTCTTAAGTAACAATTTAATATAATCTTGATTAACTATACTATCTAAGAAACTACAATAAATAGGAAAAAAGAAAGTAAAAAGTTATTAAAAGAGGATGAAAATATATGCTCGATATATAAGGTGTTGAGTAATTAGGATATTAATAAGTAAAGGAATTTATACTTGATATAAAGTGTGTGAAGTAGATAAGATAAAGATAGGGGAAATCCTCGACCCGTTGAGGGAAAATTTAAAGCCTGCTCGGAAAGTTATGCCTATACTCATAGCTGGGAATGGGCAGTGAGTCTCTCGAAGGCATCCTGAAGGCAACAATTTTATTGGAGGGAGAGTAAGTTCGATGAAGAAAATGTGATATACAAACTATTCGAATATTACATAGTACACAAAAAGAATTGTGCATAGCATAATCTGTTGTGCATGTAGGCAGGAATAAGGGCCGATTATGCCTGGTGGGTCTAGATCTAAAATGTCTGCTAAGCGCAATTTTACTGACAAAAGCATTTTTCCAATTGCCTGCTTGTGGACTGAGTGGGGTGGGCTTGGTTTGGGGCTTGGGCAGGGGCTGGGGGATCTAGAGTCTTGTCAGTCTGTCGCGTGAATCACGCCAATGTGCTTATTTTTCCAGGTCTAATTCTCGCCAGCTGGGCAGGGGGGGAACGTCAGCCACGCCCACGACACATGATTTGCAAATTTGATGCGATTTGTATTATTTTTCGCCTCCTTGCCTCTATTTTTTCGCGTCTAATTAGCCCCCGCTAATGGGGCGAGCGTCGCGTCGCAGACTCAGCTGCAAGTCACGAAATGGCCATTTAGCGCTTATGGCCGGCCTGAGTTGGCATTTTGTGCTGCTTTTTGCCGCCGTTCATAATTTTAGCTAAATGTTGGATTTGCATGAAACGCGATATCCGGGGTAAAGAATAGCATAAGAAAAGATTGTGGGCCAAATGTGTAATTAAAATGGGTTGCAGACAGGGAGACGGGCAGACGGGCAGACGGGGCGTGGCTGTGAGTGCATTTCAATGAAGTTGAAATTCTATATGCATATATAATTTATTTATTTTTCTTATTAATTAATGCACTTAATGCACTTTTAATGCGCGCCAAATGTGAAATAATTCATGCGCTTATCAGCACTGATAATGATTAATTTTTCGCCAGCCTTTGTCGCTGCATCCGCACACGCATCCGCATCCGCATTCGCACACGCATCCGCGTTGGCAAACTGGTCGCAGCCTTCAATTATTTTAAATTATGCGCCAACGCAATTGCATGTAATTGCAAATAAGTCAATACAGACACGGAGAGACACACACACACACACTCACATTTATGTGTAAAATATTACATGAAAAATTGTTGCCGCTTATTTATGAAAGTGACAAATGAAAAGCTTCGCATATGCAAATATGATTTTGTAATTGCAATTTGCAATCCGCGCTGCGAATGCATATTTAAAAACCGGGTCAACGCCGGCTCAAAACTAAAGTAAAGTTCGTTCCAGCCGATTAATGATTGATAGCGCGAATAGGTCTAATAAAAAAATCCAACGATCCGATTTCTATAAATCAATATTAATGCAAGTAATATGAACAATGCGCAAATATGTGCCAAAAATATATAAACAAATTAATTAACATTCAAATGCAGATTATGCTATTTTAATTAACACACATAATTAGCTAGATATATATTTTAATTTGCCAATAGTTGCACTATTTTGTACTTAATTTATATAAAATTGCAAATTATGAATTGTTGCAAGGACTTAAACTCGCTTCTGCCGATTAATGATGAACAATGAACAATGAACAATGAACGACGAACAATGCGCAAATATGTATTTAAATATATGTAAGCAAATTAATTAACATTCAAATGCAGATTATGCTATTTTAATTAACACACATAATTAGCTAGATATCTATTTTAATTTGCCAATAGATGGACAATTTTGTACTTAATATTTATAAAATTGCAAATTATGAATTGTTGCAAGGACTTAAACTCGCTTCAGCCGATTAATGATGAACAATGAACAATGAACAATAAACAATGAACAATGAACAATGAACAATGAACAGTGAACAATGAACAATGCGCAAATATGTGTTTAAATATATGTAAACAAATTAATTAACATTAAAATGCAGATTATGCTATTTTAATTAACACACATAATTAGCAAGAGATCTATTTTAATTTGCCAATAGATTGACAATTTAGTAATTAATATTTTTAAAATTGCAAGGACTTAAACTCGCTTTAGCCGATTAATGATGAACAATGAACAATAAACAATGAACAATGAACAATGAACAATGAACAGTGAACAATGAACAATGCGCAAATATGTGTTTAAATTTATGTAAGCAAATTAATTAACATTAAAATTCAGATTATGCTATTTTAATTAACACACATAATTAGCAAGAGATCTATTCTAATTTGCCAATAGATTGACAATTTAGTAATTAATATTTTTAAAATTGCAAGGACTTAAACTCGCTTCAGCCGATTAATGATGAACAATGAGCAATGAACAATGAACAATAAACAATGAACAATGAACAATGAACAATGAATAGTGAACAATGAACAATGCGCAAATATGTGTTTAAATATATGTAAGCAAATTAATTAACATTAAAATGCAGATTAAGCTATTTTAATTAACACACATAATTAGCTACAAATCTATTTTAATTTGCCAATAATTTGACAATTTAGTAATTAATAATTTTTAAAATTGAAAATTATGAAGGACTTGAATTCTCTTTTAAAACTTCAAGTACTTTCACCAGAGTTGGACAACACATTTAGTTTTGTCCAGGAACTCAGCACAAAATCAAATCCCCTTGCAATACCCACACTCGCATTTGTTGAGCTATTCGAGAGAAGAGAACTTAAAGGAATAGAATAGAGCTGAGCTGAGTTGAGCTGAGCTGAGAGGAACATAAATACGCACTGGACGGCACTCGAAAGCTTTGCTCTGAGTGCAATTAATTAAGCAAAGCTGAAAGTCATGCACACCAGCCCCTGCCCCCTACCCTCCCCTCACTCTATCGCACACACACTCTCGTAGAAATTTAATTGCTTACAAGTTGGAAACATGGCACTGAACAAGCAGCAACAACAACTGAGGCAACAATTGTAATAAAGCGTCAAGAGCAAAGCAAGAAAAATTGCAACAAATGTTGAACTAAACCATAAACTGTGATTAATTGAATATTTCTTATGCTGCACGTAGAGCGTTGGGCAGGGGCGTGGCAGGGGGGCGAAGTTCTGTTGTTGTCCAGTGAAATTCACTTAGGGCCAGGCCCCAATAGCAAATGCTTTGGCCACTTGGCAAATTTTTGCCCACTGCAAAACTCTTTCCCAACAACAATGGCAGCCAAAAGCTGCCCCCGCCCCCCCTCGAGCCGGAGTAGCTGGCGGCAATAAATTTAAATAAATATACGATTACGCGTGCGTATTAAGTTGCCCCAACCGAGACCGAGACCGAGTCTCCCTCGTTCCCTCGCTCCCTCCCGGCCTGGCCTGGCCCGGTCGCCCGCCTAGAACAATGCCTGGTGGAATCTTTGAGTACGACTGCTTCCAGCTTCCAGCTCCCAGTTCTCCGGCTCGTTATCTGCTGACTTCTAATTCAGGCACAATAAATCAATGCAACGTGCTGCAACATTTTGTGGCGCAAATGTGTAAGTGAACTTGATGAGTGTTCCGTCGAGGCGGCAATGGGCGTGTCAGGGGCTGGGGCTGTGTCTGGGGACAAACACAAAGTTTGTCGGCCTAATCGAAATTTGTTGGCCATTTGTGCTCATTTTTTATATTGCATAAGGAATTTATTTATTTTGCGTGTCTTTTATTTCCATTTTTATTCGCTTTTAATTGGCCGTAATACAAATTTATTGACCCAACTTGTTAATGGCTCGTTAATGTTTTAAGTTTTGTCCTGATTTGATGATGACGCCAGCCCCCCAACCCCACCCTAAGGCTTGACTTGTGTGCGGCTTTAAAATGATTAAAAAACACAACGGCAGAAGGGGATTTAATTAATTTGAAATTGTTGCAACAATATATGAAATCATATAATTAGTTTGCGGCTCTTTATGGATTATTATTTGTTATTTTAACACCCCGTAGCCGGGATGAAAAGGGGTATAATATTGGATAGAGTCAGTTTGGACAGATCCTAAACAGGCGCATGCTTTGATATATAATATACAATATATGAAATCATATAACTAGTTTGTGGCTCGTTTATTGATTATTATTTGTTATTTTAACACCCTGTAGGGAGGATAACAAGTGGTATTATATTGGATAGAGTGCAGTTTGGACAGATCCTAAACAGACTAATACATATCCATCTATCTGTAGATTTTTGTAGACACTTTGATCTTATGAGCTCCAAGATTTGCACTTTGAGCGAACTTTTATTAAACAATAAATTCCCGATAGATTCTCATCCATTTTGCTGGGTATGTGCGTGTCGGGTTCTCTGAATTAGAAGCCTCATCAATTTTGTTGCTGATTGTTTATGTTTTCGACGGCGCAAAGCAAACATGACATTTGAAAAGCAACGCAAAAAGCGCTGTAAACAGCTGGATATTGATACTGTGTGCATCTATCACTTCGTACATATAACGTTTACATCAATCTATAATCCGTATTATGATAGCTGCATAAATTACGTTTATTAATATGTTAAACCATGAATATGAATTATATAAATAAGAGGCAGAGGCAAACAGAACGCGCATTCCGATTAATTCACTCGATTTTTGTATGCGTCAATTGTAATGCGATTCCTGTGGCTAATTTACTGGAATTCATATTAATAAGTATATTTTTGCATGGCCGATCAATATTTTAATAGATTTTTGATTGCGCAAAAGCGATTTATTTCTCGAATGGGAAATTTGCTTGACAATTAAACACAAGGTTAACCGTTGCGATCTATTTAATATTTGAATTCAGATTTGGTTTGAGAACCTGGTTTCCTGTATCCCATATTTCCAATATAAAATATGCAAGCCATATAAGATAATGTAAGACTTATCTTATATCTTAAGGTATAAATTCCTCAGTAAAAAGGTTGCAAAATACTCCTTAGAACAAGAAAAATATTTAATAAATATTTATATTTATTTATTTCTATTTATTAAATATTTATTTAACTTTACTTTAATTAACTTTATAAAATGTTAAAAGATTTCCTTAAATAGTAGGCTATCCGTTGTGATCCTTTTTATAGTTGACTTCAGATTTGGTTTGAGAACCTGGTTTTCTATATATATTTATATATTTATAATTAAAAGATGCAGACCATGACGAATAGACTAATTTCTTAAGCTATAAGTATAACAAAAAGGTTTTAAAAAACTTCTAAAAAAAAAACAAATATTTAACTTAATTTTAAAATGTTGAAAGATCTCCTTAAATGCTAGGATACCCATTGCGATCCCTTATTTCTTTAGATTCGGGATGAAAAAATTGAGACCTGAGTGTTGAGATATTAAAAAAATTGAGACCATAATAAAGGAATGAAAAATGGAGACTATGGTATTAAAATAATTTAAATCAACAACTAGACTGATCTTACGTCTTAAGTTATTAATATAAAGCTAAAGAATGATTGCAAAATACTCCTTGGAGAAGAACAAATATTTAGCTTAACCGTACTTTAATGAACTTTATATGTTAACAGATCCTTTTACGAGTTCTTCACACTAATGTAGCCTCTCTTCAACTTTCGGAGGCAAACTAAACTCAATGACACACTAGCCCAATATTTCGGAAGCACGCTGATTAAATTACACGACATGTGCAAAGTATCCACAAAATATTCGAAAAAAAGGGGCAACCACAATAAGAGGACAGTTCATAAAAAGCGCAATTTAACTTAGTTAGTTAAAGGCCTGACGGCAGACAGAAAGGTGTTTCGTGTGGCTCACCTGGTCGGCGACGGCAGCTGCCACTGAAATTAAATCCAGCAATCAATTTAAACACTCTGACGAAAAAAAAAAAAAAAACACGAGACAGTGCAACCGGTTGTCATGCAAAGCAGCTTGTCCAAGTCCATGCGAGGAGACCCAGTTCCCAGTTACCAGCTCGCAGTCAAGAGTTGCGCCCCGCCCTGCCCCGCAGATGCCACGCCCGGCTGCTGCTGCGTCTACCTGGGCATCTTTGGCCGGGCACGCTCCGGCGAAGGCGTTCGTGTTTAAACGCGCCGACAACAACAATAAAAGCAATCAGCCAGAACAACAACAGCAGCTACAGACGCAGATGCAGACACAGAGACTCAGCTCCAGCTCCAGATGAAGGCACAGTCCCAGCACCTGCCCCTGCCCCTGCCCCTGCCCTTGCCCCTGACCCTGCCACTGCGTTGCGATGTGTGCACCTGATGGCGCGTGCCAAATGCGACAACAAAGGCTTTTGAAACGCGCTTTGAGGCAAGGTAAACGGAAATCGAAAGGGCCTTAGTTTGTTTACATATGCTTGCAACATTGTTGCATGCGTCATAGAACTTGCAACTTTTGCTGGCTAAAAGTCAAAGGAAGTCAAATATATTTAATGCATTTCATTGCAATGAATCATTACGAGTATTTATGAGTACTCGTAATGGCGTTGGCAGCTTTTTTGCGTGTCCAAATTAATTAAGAATCAGCTACCCCCTCCCTTCCCCCTCTCTGTTGGCACGTCATATGTCGACTGCCCCCTGCCCCCTGCCCCTGCCCCACCATCTGCTGGGCCAGTCCCTTAACTGCAGTTCACAATTTAATTGCGTTTTCTTTTTTTATTTTTTTTGTAGAAAGACTTTTTAAATATGAGTTATTTGCGATGTTATTATGCCCTTGTGAAAGAGTAATATAATTTTGTTATGAAAAAGGAGACAACAAGGACCTTATAAGGGATATATATTTATCAGTCGAGTCGGGTTGGCCATGTGCTTGGGTACATTTATCTGTTGCCAAGGCTATCCTCAGAGAACCGTAGAACAGAACCTTAGAAAGAATTGCTTGAAAAGAGAGTTTTTATATGTAGAACTCATCTACTTTTTATCATTGAAAAAAATTTAATTTACCGCGAAAAATCTAAAAGGCATTCCCCAGCCAAGCCTCTGCAAGGGTATTTAATCTGCGGCGTGCCTAAGTTAGGCATTATTTCCTGGTTTTTTGTATTTCACTTTCGCTGAAGGGCGAGTTTTCTCTATATCTGTCGAATTGCATGTCGTGCAACGCGGACACGAACCCCGCACTGTCGCAGGGATATTACAAGTACCAGGTTCTGGTCCGGCTCTGGCTATAAACTTCAATTCTGAAAGCATTATTCAAATGCTTTGTTATAGTTTATGGTCAGCGTTTGTTGAACCCCAACAGACACACGTGTCTGCTGAGTCATGTCTCGTTCTGGTTCTGCCTGGATATTCGTTCGAGCTCCTGTTGTTGTTGTCGCGTGTCGCGTGTCGCTGTGCGAGGGCGTGTGGGCGTGTCTGCGGTTTGGGCAAGTCTGAGGCCACGTGCGTCCTTGAGGGAAAGCAAAAGTGAGCCTCCATAAGCAAACGTCCAATGCAACTCACAATGATTAAGGGTAAAAAGTGGACGCTGCCTGCTTAACCGAATGACTCTCAGAAATGTTGTCCAAGTTTGTGTTAGGCAATAAAACACAGATTAGATTATCAGAAAGACAACTTTCTGCTCCCTGCTTTAAGCAACGTATTTATTTAGCATTTGGGCAATTTGTATTTGAATATAATTAAAATTAAAATCCATACACAAATAGTCAGCACTTTAGGAGCTTATGCCCGAGCAATTAGGTTCCCGTTAAAATGCCTGCACTTAGTCGCATTAAACGCCATAAAAGCTGGGCTCAACAATAATACAACAATCAAATAATCCACGTAATAGCTCAAATAAAAAGCTTGGCATCAAAATAGGTTCGGCAAATCTCAGAAATATTCGCATGCCACTTGAGGCAAAGTACGCAAACACTTAAGCAAAGTACACAAAAAACACACAGACGAATGTCAACGAGCTTGTGTCTGTGTGTGCGTGTGTGTGTGTGTGTGTACTTAGTTTTGCATAAGCCTTTTAATCAACTTTATTAATATTAATAAGCACAAGAAATGATGGCGATGCGAAGGACAACAACAAAGGGCAAACAGGCGGCAACAATTATACAATTACTCGGCCCAAGAAGGCGGCGGCGACGGCGGCGGGGGGTGGGGGGCGTGGCACTTAATGGTAATTCAGTTAAATAATCATTAGTCAACAAATTTGTGCTGAACACAAAACCCTTTCAGAGCCGAGCCCTACCTGGACCGTAAACAACCGCAAAAAGTGGGCAGAAAATAAAACAAAAACAATTTGTTTTTATTTATAGCTATTTTTGGCTTGAATGCGGCTAAAGGAGGGGCAGGGGTTGGCTTCAAGTAGCTATTTGAATTGAAATTCAAGTGCGCACTTCATTTCCACTTCATTTCGGAGCCTGTGACGCGTTGCCACAACAACAGCCACGCCCCCCGCCCACCGTCCCCTTTCTTTCGCCTTTCTGCTAATTGGAAACCTTTGCCCGTACTTGTTGTTATTGTTGTTTGTTTTTTGCATACGCATTAATTGTTTATTCACGAACAATTTCTGGTCTCTATAACTACGCCAAAAATTGTTTCCCATCAGCATCCGGATAAGAATTTTCTTATCGGAGTCAAATAGATGGGAGCAAGTATTAAAAGGCATTTTATTGTTGTCGTGTTTTATGGACTTTTGCTTGTAATCAAAGGTAGTAAAAAGGATTATATCGTAGCTCTCACTTAAGATCCCATTAAATCGAAAGGGATACACAAAAAATTGGTTGTCATAATATTTTTAGATGCGATTTCTTGTTGAGTATCCAGTTCAAGGGAAAAAGTAGTCAAATAAAGTGCTTTCGCAAACGTGTGGAGCTTTACAACACTGTTCATTTTGGCTAGTCGTATTCCTATGTATCTTATTCATATTAAAAACTGTCAGATTCATCTGCAATGAATGCATATTGATGGAATAAAACGATGTTTCGGATAATATATTTATCGCAGATGAAAATAATAAAACAGTTTTTGTAAACTGGTGAATATTTACTTATTTTTATTTTTTACAGGGTAAATAGGGTATAATGTTTTTGTGCAAGCGTATGTAACAAGGAGAGGAAGCATATCCGACCGCATTAAGTTTACATATTCTTGATCAGCATCAATAGCCAAGTCCGTCCTTCCGTCTGTACGTCTGTACGTCTATCCATATGTGTGAAGGCGTCAATCTCAGAACCTATAAGAGCTAGAGACTTGAAATGGGAACGAAGGTCCTACTAGAGCTCGCGCAGCACAAGTTTTTTTTTCCGATAATCGATAACTCGCCCCGTTTTCAAGCAATCGATAAGAATCGATGTCAAAATCCTGTTCATAAAGCAGATCCCTTAGCTTTTAGAGTCACCAAATTTGAAATGTAGCTTCTAGAAAAGTTTGTACAGATAAAGTATCTTTTACTCTATTTGGTATTGGTAGAAAGGGGTTCAGGGTATCCGCTAGTCGTTCACTCCCGACGCTTCTCTTGTTGGCATTTCAGTTTTTGCACAATAATTTATGCACGATAAACTTTGCATCTGCTTACACAACATCCGAATTAATTGTACGGCTTGGTTTTTTAAATATTGCTATTGATTTGATGCGGGATTATTGGCACTTTATTTTTCGTATTGTTTTACATTTTCCGCCATTTTTAGCCAATTTAGATGTCGCAATTTTGGTAGCAATAGCTCGCAGATTTTTTACTATAATTCCATATCAAAATATGAACTATATACAATTATTTTTGTAACTAGATTTTGTGGCTTTAAGAGGTTTAACTGTGTCGACTGTCGAAACATATATCGTTTATCCAAGGGACCTTGAACCCTAATTGTTTTTATAGCCAAGGCAGAAACGTGCCTCGGGTTCCAAATTGGATAAATAGAAGTCGAGGAATAAATATCTCAGGGAGGAAAGGTGGGCGGCCATTTAGCAATGCGCAGTCAAAGCTCGCGCTTATCACGCTACGCGGCAGCCGCAAAATAAAAATTAAAACACGTTTCCCCCCGCCCCCGCCACGCCCCCTGCAAAAGGTGCGCAGCCCCTCCGCTCAACACAATGCCAGTCGAATTCTACATATGTCAAGCTGTCAATGTTTATCTATTTGAAGGTGACTTTGCGATTGGCATGTGCGAGTGTGTGTGTGTGTGCGTCTCCTTGACGCTGCAACCGTAGCCGAACACGATCCGGAGGATTAAGGTTCCCCTGTTGATTTATGGGCACACAAATACCAATGTGTTTCAAATGTGATTGAAAACTGATAAGCGTATGCCAGGCAGGACTCGGCCAGGACTCGGGCAGGACTCCGGCAGGACTCGACCCTGTTTGTTTAGGCCCTTGGCATGTGGCTAGAAGGGGAGCAGGGCGAGAGGGGGCTGGTCGTTATTAGTGTAACTGTCAGCTGGCGAAAGTGTTGAGTGCACGTCTGTCAAATGCGGTTGAGGTTTTGCCCGGGGAGACAGGGGGAGAGAGCGGGAGAAGGCGGACGGGCGGAGGCACACGGACTGTGCCCCAAAATTTAAACAGCTGCAGCAATTGATGGCTTAATTTGCCACTAATTTGCGCTTATCGGCTGACACCCCTCCCCCCTCAACTCCCCCTCCACTCATCTCACCTAGCAGCTGGTCTCAGTTCCGCTTGGCCGCATGCGAAGCTTTGGGCCGTGACTTGGGTTTGCCAAAAGCCTCGCAAGCATGCAAATTGATTTTGTAACGCCCGTTTATGGGAAATTGCAGCGCTGCGAGCACTCGGTAGCCGGACCATATCACACACTTATCGGGAACAAACATCTCGAGGCACCGACAAAGCCAAAGAGGTTCCGACTTCTCTACAAGTTTTTTCTGAGAAATATCTCAAGGCGGGCGAAAGAGTGTAGACAGATTTTTATGCATCGGATAGAACATTGAGAAAATACAGATTTAAAATGTTGAAATAAAATACAAAAATATTGTTAAATATAGATATTAAGTTTAATATAGATAAAGTAAAAGTTTGTCAATTATAGTTTGTAAAAAAATTGAGAAACTTCCCAAGCTAATGTAAGCATTTAAATAAGAAATACATATGTAAAATGTATAAATGTTGAGATAAAACACAATAGTACAGTTAATTATAGATATAATTAAATATAGTTAAAGTTTAATACAGATATAGTTAAAGTTTCTCAATTGAAATCTGTTAAGAAATTGAGAAACTTCCCAAGGAATTTATGTATTTAAATAAGATATTTTTACTACATGGTTTTAGGTATATAAACAATATAAACCATTTTCAAAAGTATCCGACACAGTTATAAGGTCAGGTTTATGTAGCCTTAAATATTGAACCCGGAACTTCTTTCGACTCGCCCCTTGGGCGTGGCTCAACCATCATCTAACCCATATAATATATATAAGAAATATTAAATGTTTCTAACTAATAGAAATATTAACAAACTAATTGCAGAACAAACGTGTTGCCAGATGGTTCGAAATTGAGCTAACCAAGGCGAGGAGGGAGAAGCGTGCGGCACATTTGGAAGCAAATAACAAACAGCAATAAACCAGATGAGAGGAATAAAAGGAATTGCTGACAATGGGCGTGTCAGGACTTTCGGTCAGCCTTTTGGCCAGCCATAGAAAAAGGGCCCAAAGAGCCATCGGGCCCAGTCGAGCTCATAATAAAGCAATAAAAAAAGGAGAAAGGTAAATGCCACAAATTCTACCTGTGTGTGTTCGTGTGTTTTGTGTGTGTGTGTGTGTGTGTGTGCTGCTCTACTCATGTCGTTGCTGCTTTGCTGTTTTTGAAGTTTTTTAGTGCATTGGAGAGCTCTAATTTATCATCAAACAGCAGACACAAAGGACACGGACAGAAGGACACGGGGAGAAGGGGGACAGTGGGACACGGAGAGAACTTTGGGCCAAGGAACAGCTGGCTTCCTGGCGGTTAACTGTGGCTCGTTCAGCTGCGGGCTGCTGTCTGCCGTCTGCTGGCTTGAGGCAGCGTTAATAGTTTATGACTAAATTGAAACAGGTTGTCGGGCAGGAAGTGTTTCCCGTTGCGAGTCTCTTCCAGGCGCGGCGCTTCCAGCGAAAGGTGGGCCACGCACCCGAATCTCCGCGGCCTGTCAATTTGTCAATCAATCCGCGGGCTAGTCCGAATGTAACTGAGTCGAGTTTCTGTTTACAGCACACAAAGCGTCGATGCACTGGGAGAAAAGCATCCTAGTGAAGTGTTGGAAGAACGATTGGGTGTAAATCTTAAGGTTTTCCATAAATTTCGCTCTCAATTTGAGTACTTGAAAGGTTTTAAATTGAAGTGCAACATGATTTGATTTAAGTACACTTAAAGAAACTATCTGATTACAGCACACAAAGTGCCGATGCACTGGGAGAAAAAACGCACAGTGGAGTCCTGGAAGAATAGAAGCTTGTAGATTTTAAGGTTTTCCATAAATTGGGTACTTTAACTATTTCTCAGACTAAGAAATATGTTTATACCCTGACTCGAATACTTGTGTATTTTGATTTGAGTACAAACGTACATGCTTGTTTCTCTCAGTGTACTCAGTGTACTCGGTGCACACATCAAAGCAGCAACGCGTCAAAGTGAAGGCGTGCCCACTTGAGCACTTATCCTTTCCGCTGCTCGTCCTCTTCGGTTGCTTTGTTGTTATTCTTGTTGTCTTTTGGCTTATCTCACTTACAAGTAATTGTAATATTATCCCTAATAAGCAAAAGATTGATAGCATTCCAGAGAAAAACAAAAGCAAAAAGGCCCGCGTCTCGCCTGAAGATCTGCCCGCAATCTCAGCAAACGGCACCCGACACCAGCCAGCAGGACACACGCATTCCAAAGTCCTTCAGACTCTTGCCTGTTATCTCTGCTGCTGGTCGAATAGCTGGCTCTTCTCATCATCACTTGAGTAAACAATGTCATAAAATCATCAATCAATGCGACCTCGACTTCGACTTTGAGTCTGAGTTCGAGTCGGAGACCGTGTTCGAGTCCGAGTTCGAGGCGACACGCGTCTTGGGCCTGCGGGGCGGGGCTATTGTTGTCTGCGTGGGCATTGTCTTGGGCTATTTGTTTGTCCGTCCGTCCGTTCGTCCGTCGGGCCTAACTGTTAAAGCAAACACCCGTTGTCGGCGTCCCTTCTGCTGCTTCGATTCGGTAGCTCCTGACCTAGGTTTGGGCTCTGTCCGCTGCGATGCCTGTTAATACAATTAAGTGTTATATTTGTTATGCCTGGGTTTTTATGAGGCTGGCAAATTGTTTAACGGGCGTGCCGCCAATCACAACATGTGGCAGTTCGAATAGTGAGTAGGAAAGAGAAAGAGAGAGAGAGGGGTTACGTGAGAGAAAGAGAGAGACTTATGAATAAAGGTGAATGTCTGCAAAAACCACAGAAACCAACTGATTGATGCCACCCCCGTTGAGTGTTAATTGTTTCCGAGGATTAGGAAAGAGTTTATCTGATTGTTTTAATTCCATAAATACATAGGTGTCAATATAATAAAAGATAAACTATCTCAAGGATTGTATTATGTATATATTACTTGCGTAAATTCGGAAGTTTAAAAACAGTTTTTAAGGCTCATTCATGATTCAGCAGCTCTTCAAGAGGAATAAAGAGCAGCTAGTAAATAGAAAGATGGCTAAACATTTTTTTAGTTTTAGTTTTTCCGAGTCTCTCTCTCTCTCCTTTGAATCATAACTTGTTCTATTAGCCCTGATTAGACATGTTTCTGCTGTGGAATGGAATTTTGTTGAACAAACGAATTAGGCCAAAAGCTTCCAAATAAACCCCCCAACTATACGACCCTTAGTCCAAGCTCCAATTATATTAGCACACGGTGCCATCCTTCAATTTCATTGACATGGCCACATTAGATAAATGTATGCGTGTGTGTGTGTGTGCGTGTGTGTGCAACAAGCTACTGTTACTGCAGCTGCGGCTGCTGCTGTGGCTGCATCGGGACCGAAAATTAATTACATCGACCTAGTCAAAGCATTTGCTGCAAGGCGATAACAGCGGCTGTTGGAGCTGCCCCTCATCGAACATGCGTGAGTTGCATTGCCGGCCATGGAACATGCTGCTGTTAGCTCACAGCGCTGTTAAGTGAGCAATAACAGCGTATAAGACAGCAGTGCGCACGTTTAGCCGCTAGATGGAGCCAGCACGCTCGTGTGAAGCCGTTTTCGTTGGCCCCGGCATTCGGTTCGCCGACTTGAACTGTTGTTGTTGTCTGCAGCATAAACGTGCGCTGCAACTGCCCGAAGCTACGCTCGTGTCCGCGCCTCGTCCAATCGCTCTCGCGCTTCGTGTGCACGAACGGTGTTCGTGCGGCCTGTTGTATGCTGCATGCGCTGCTCTGCCCTCTGCTTATACTTGTATGATTCAGTCTGAAACAGTCTTTTACGACGCGCGCATTGTAACGGACTGCCAGCCACGGACGCTGCAACGCTCTGTATTATCAGTACCAGTCGCCGCTTCTGCTCTGAGCGCCACCCAACAAATTTACAGTTTCGGCTCTGCAGCTGCTCGTTCGGGCCCGTGTGCCATCGTGAGATGCTGTGTGCCCAGTGTGGCCGGCTGTGTGTGTAACTGTGTGTGTGTGTGCGTGCGACCGTTTGACGGTTTAATTTGAATTTCCGAAAATATTCAACAAAGATGCTGCCGATCGGAAAAACGCAACCAAAGCAGAACCAAGAAGAACGCGTAAGCGATTGAAGCGCATTGCCTGATAAATTGAACCGAGTTTTAAAACGGGACAAAATCGTTCACGTCTAATCGTGTCGCCATTATCTCTCTCCCTCCCACTCGTGCGTGCTCGCGTGCGTGCGCGTGTGCATGTGTGCTGTGCGTGTGTGCCAAACAATTAATTAGCATTTAAATCGCCCATTTATCTGCGATCTGCTGCGGCCCAATCAAAGCCAAAGCCAAACACAGTTAGAAAGAGAAAGAACGAGAATAGCCGAAAAGCCGAAAAACAGAGTTGCCCCCACAGCAAAAAACACGCAAAAACAAAATAAAGGATTTCCAAGTAAGTGTGTCCACCTGTAAATCTGTAGATTAGCATAAAACAAATACGCAAAGACCTAAATTAAATATACACGTTTTTTTTTTTTTTTGTTTTGGCATTAAATCTGGGCATACTCTGCAATATGTGGGTGCAAACAAATGCTATAAAAAGAGTTTCCTAGAAATTTACATTCCTTGCGAGTATCCAAAAAAAAAAAAAAACAAGAGAAAAAAAAATTATGCCGTCGCGTTGCCATTCAAAAATAAACAAATATTTGCATTAAAATAAACACAGGCCTCCGCACCTCTCCGCCCCGCCCCCCTGTATCCCCAATGCAAGTGTTGTCCCTTTTGTTTCTCTATTTTTTTTTATCTGTTGTTTTGTTTTGTTTTTCGGTCATTTGTCTTTTTGGGTCAGCAAATGCGTCCAATTTTTCCGCGCGAGATTTTCCACAGTTGTGTATTTGTTTTTTTTTCTTTCTTTACCCTCGTGTTGTTTTTGCTGCTTGTGTGCGTGGGTTTTCCACAAGTTTTTCTCGATTATTTACACATTTTTTCCGACGCATTTTGCCAAGAAATTTTAAACCCTTCTCTGATTTTGTGTATCTCCCATTGCCATTGGATCAAAAGCAATGTTGGGCCATAAAAAACGGAAGATGAAGAAGAAAAAAAAAACAATAGCTTAGCCATTAAAAGTTTGATCTGATTTGCATTTAATTGCCAGCCCAGGAATCTTTGGATCTCTATTAGTTAAAAGATGCCCAGCACAGATTTCAATTAGATTAACACACAAAAAGGTGTCGAAGAAGACAAAGACAGAAATTATCTGTGGATAAACTAGTTTCTTTGTTTATTTGAGATAACAAACAAATAAAAAAGTAATCAGAAAAAAACATTTACAAATTGGATAAAAATACTATTTGAATCTTCAATACTTTGATTATTAGCTTAGCTTATTTCCATTGGCTTTATAAAACTATTAACAATTAACAATTATAAAACAATTAATTAGCCCAAATTTCAATTAGA
The DNA here is from genome assembly GCA_018903485.1 of Drosophila littoralis. Taxonomy (NCBI): domain Eukaryota; kingdom Metazoa; phylum Arthropoda; class Insecta; order Diptera; family Drosophilidae; genus Drosophila; species Drosophila littoralis. The sequence continues at coordinate 622,752 of JAEIGF010000600.1, forward strand.
TTAACACAAAAAAGAAGAAGAAGGTGGTGGCAAAAAGAGACTTTATCCTTAGATAAACTAGTTTCAATATTTAAAAGTTGAAAATAACAAAAAATACAAAAGAAATCAGAAATAACATTTACAAGTTGGATAATAATAGTAGGATAATAAATATTGAAAACCTTTGAAAAATTCTCTTAGTCTTCTTTAATACTTTGGGGATTAGTTTAGAATCCGCTTTTGTTTATGCTCATTATTTCTATTCGCATTTCAAAACAATTAATGTGCTGTACCCTCTTCTTTCTTTGTTTCTCGCCGAGCTTCTTCCAGCTTTTCAGGGTCGAATCTCTGTTAAGTTTCGCTTAATACTCCACTTAACTCAACATGTTTCCCAGATGAGCTTGACCTTCTCACGAGTTCCTAATGCTCTTGGGTTGCACATGGGGCAAAGCCCTTGACATATGTCGCAGTGTCTAATTGGATGCCCGAGGAGAATGCGTGAGAGGAAGAAGCAGCTTGAGATCTTTTAGTCGCATCCAAAATTGATCCCAATTGTCAACGATTTAACGCATCTGGGCTGTTCGACAGGCATTAGCTGCCAACAAATTAACCTCCCGATCGAGCCGGGCCAACATTCACGTCTCCCATGTCCCCCTCCTCCCCCCTCTTCTACCCCGCCGACGAGTCAATATCTGCGGGTGCTGGTGCCATAAATCTTGGCCCAGAGGCCGTCGCACAAATGAAAATAGCGCATTTTCGAAAATATTTTCATTAAAATCGAAAGTGAAAATGCTGTTAAAATAAAAAGAAAATATCTACAAATATATATGCTGAATGCAAGAGGGCTGAAACAACAGGGCCAGGCCAAAAGCACGAGCAGCAGCAAAAGCAAAAGCAAAGGCAAAGGCAAAGGCAACATTCATCAATCTGTCAGCGGGGCCTGTCAGCTGTTTTAAGCACCCACAAAGTGCTGTTGAGGCCAACAACAACGACAACAACAACGACAACAACAACAATAGCAGAGCCTCAATAAAAATTGTAGCGCAGATGAGCAGCCAAAAAAACGGAGAAAAAATGAAATATTTAAATGTGAAAACAAATAATAAGAGCGAAAACTTAGCTGGCGCGAGCCGAAGCTTAAATACCCTGGCAGACCTATGGAATATTTGCTGCAAATCGGATTTGAACCGAGCTGATTAATAAAATGTACTTTACACAAAATAGATTTCCATTGTGGCTATATGATATAGCACTTCGATCCGGCATACTTCTAATCCATGCCAAGTTTAAACCAGATCGAGTTTGAGCTTTCAGTAAAACTGACTGACGGACGGTCGGACATACTTGAGTATCTACTTGGCTCAACGTTCCGATATAATTCTATATACTTCTTGATAGATTACGACATATTCTTAAATACTTGATGCACATTATAAGTTGCTTGCATTTGAAATAATCATTATGTAAGGGCAGAAAAATGCTGCGTTTCTTGTGCTGTGCTTGTCTCCTTCATCCATAAAAAACAAGGAAAAAAGCAAAACCTTTTTCTACTTCTATTTGGCTCGTCTGGCCACGCGCAAAACGTGCGCCAATCAATTGGCCAAAAGAAAAAGCCAGACATAATACACAAGATGAAAACAAAAAGAGGCGAAAAAAAACCGTGTGAAACTTTTCGACACCCACGGCAAAGACAAATTAAACTAAAACGAAGGCAGGCGACGAGTGTTGTCTTTAAAATTAGAGACAAAGGCAATTTGTCTTTGGCAAGCGCTCAATATACATCTGCGAGCAGATACACAGCTACAGATACAGATACAGATACAGATACAGATACAGATACAGATACAGATACAGATACAGATACAGATACAGATACAGATACAGATACAGATACAGATACAGATACAGATACAGATACAGATACAGATACAGATACAGATACAGATACAGATACAGATACAGATACAGATACAGATACAGATACAGATACAGATACAGATACAGATACAGATACAGATACAGATACAGATACAGATACAGATACAGATACAGATACAGATACAGATACAGATACAGATACAGATACAGATACAGATACAGATACAGATACAGATACAGATACAGATACAGATACAGATACAGATACAGATACAGATACAGATACAGATACAGATACAGATACAGATACAGATACAGATACAGATACAGATACAGATACAGATACAGATACAGATACAGATACAGATACAGATACAGATACAGATACAGATACAGATACAGATACAGATACAGATACAGATACAGATACAGATACAGATACAGATACAGATACAGATACAGATACAGATACAGATACAGATACAGATACAGATACAGATACAGATACAGATACAGATACAGATACAGATACAGATACAGATACAGATACAGATACAGATACAGATACAGATACAGATACAGATACAGATACAGATACAGATACAGATACAGATACAGATACAGATACAGATACAGATACAGATACAGATACAGATACAGATACAGATACAGATACAGATACAGATACAGATACAGATACAGATACAGATACAGATACAGATACAGATACAGATACAGATACAGATACAGATACAGATACAGATACAGATACAGATACAGATACAGATACAGATACAGATACAGATACAGATACAGATACAGATACAGATACAGATACAGATACAGATACAGATACAGATACAGATACAGATACAGATACAGATACAGATACAGATACAGATACAGATACAGATACAGATACAGATACAGATACAGATACAGATACAGATACAGATACAGATACAGATACAGATACAGATACAGATACAGATACAGATACAGATACAGATACAGATACAGATACAGATACAGATACAGATACAGATACAGATACAGATACAGATACAGATACAGATACAGATACAGATACAGATACAGATACAGATACAGATACAGATACAGATACAGATACAGATACAGATACAGATACAGATACAGATACAGATACAGATACAGATACAGATACAGATACAGATACAGATACAGATACAGATACAGATACAGATACACGCACTCGAAATGTATCTGGCAGATACATTTGATGAGCCGCCGCCTCTTCGGCTATTAAGCGCGCGTGTTGATTGATTTTTATGTTTGCCCGCTACGAAATTTTCCCCGCGCTTTTCCCAATTTCCCGAAATACTCGTTAGATCAGGAATCGCTTCTCCGAGACATGTCCAAAAATTGAACGCTCGAAACTCAGCTGCTAAATCAATCGACACTTGAGCTGCGGCTCGCTTGTGTCGCCTTAGCTGACGGCTCCTCTTGTTGTTGTTGTTGTTGTTGCTGGGGTAAGTTGTGTTTATTAATTACACACACACACTCACACACACACACACCAATATACACACACTTACAAAATGTGTCCCCTAATTTCAATCTCCAACCGCATACAACTTATTAAGGCGTATTCTCTCGCTCTTCACTGCTGTTCTCTCCCTCTCTCCCTCTCCCCCTCTCTCTCTCTCTCTGTCTCTCTTTCTCTGCCACTTTCTCCATCTCTGTGAACTCTTCTCAACACTCTGGCAAATAGATTTCAGTGTCACTGTGCACTTAGACGCTGCCCCACAAATTGATTGATTTTATTTGCACTTCCCCCCGTCCACATATTTCCCCATTTCTCACGCCCCCTCTTGCCCACAAATTGCCGCCCGTTTGCTGTGCGTGTCTGTGGCTTTTAGATGGTAACTGCCAGGGGTAAGGGGGCGCACCCCAGAGGGGTGCTAGCTGAAACACTGACATTTTGCGGTTAACTCATTTACACAGTTGAAGCGACGTCCTCATAGTCTTTACCCTATACCCTTTACCCCTTGCCCTGCGCTCTCTGCTTGATGGACGTGGCGGTTGTGCCGCAATGACACTAGCTGACAGCCTCAAGCTGAGCTTTCGAGCTGTGCTCTTTCTATTTGATATCACTTTGAGCTTTACTGAGCTTGCATAGCTTGCAGACAAGGTGACCCATTCAGGCAATAAGAAAGGTTGCTGGCTCGAAGCTCTCATCTTATACATTACATTTTCTTTCAGTTAAGATTAATTTCATATTGAGTTGAGCTTTCAAGCTTTGACATTTATATAATGCTTGGCTCTTTTTACTTAATTTTACCTAAAGCTTTAATGAGCTTGCAAAGCTTACAGCCGAGGTGACCCATTCGGGCAATAAGCAAGGTTGCTGGCTCGAAGCTCTCATCTTTTACATTACATTTTCTTTCAGTTAAGATTAATTTAATATTGCCTCAAGCTGAGCTTTCGAACTTTTAGCTATACGACGACGAGCTTGACGAGCTTGCAAAGCTTACAGGAGAGGTAACCCACTCGGGAAGGATGCTGGCTCGAAGCTCTCTCCCCTTTACATTGAATTTTCTTTTAAACTAAGATTAATTTCATATTGTGAAATGATTGTTGACTGTGGCCCAGCTGCTGTGCCTAGGCATGGAAAATGTCTTATGCATTATGCATTGCTGCACTTGTTCTGGCCAAATTATTTTCAATTTCATTTTACAATTTCCTGAGAGTCGTAACTGCATTATTGATGGCCGATACCTGAACTCTAAGAGCACTCGTCGCCCTGCATCCAGGACATTCTCGAATTGTCATGCATAAATAATGGTCGCTTGCATGGCAAAAATCTCAACAAATTTTTTGCATATTGCCCAATTGTCTGGGGCCTTGACTCCAGCTCCAGCTCCAGCTGCAGCTGCAGCACCGACTGTGGCTGGCAATTCATTAAAAATACTCGCATGCTGCAGAATCATAAAACGAAAGATAAACATCGTGCAGGCAATTAAGTTGAACTAGCCCTAAACACACACACACACACACCCACACACACACACGCATGGTTAAGGGCTTGTATGAGCTGTAAAAATATCTGTTAAATGAGTATATTGAAAAATGTATGCATAAAGTGGCATTCAATGGCAATGCCCATTTGAGAGATGAGTTTTGGCCGAGAATTCATCAAATCATTTTGCCTTTGCCCAGAGTACGCGCACAGAAAAGCAAAAACAGTTTAATATTTTTAGTGGGCTACCTTTGGGACTGTTTGGGCGCTGTTCAAATCAATTCTTTTATCTTTCACACTTTAGTCAAGTGCTCTTCACTGCGCGGCATGGGCATTTTTTTTTTTTTTTTTGGGAATCACTCTCAGCGCGAACTCAGGCCCCGTAAACAACCATAAATAAGTGGCTGCGATTTCAAGAGCCGATTCTTCGAGTATCCAAAAACTACCAAAAGTGGTCGAACATAATGTTTTTTAACCCAAAACCCATTGACTGTGGATAAAAGGGTAGGCAGAGGGAAGCATAGCCAACCCCTATATACATTTATATATATATATATATATATATATGTGCCGAATCGGGAGAACAAGCTGAATCAATCGAGCTATGCCTGTCTGTCAATTCGACTCCGTCTCAAAAATTACATACTTGAAATGTGATAAATGTACAGAATCGTATACTAAGAGTCGATATCTCGTCTCATTTCCACAAAATCGATAAGAAACGATTTGGAGATTTGGTTTTTTAAGCGTATACTCGAAGATTATCGAACAGGCTGGCACATTCAGTAATGTGTAACGGTCTGTGAATGATCTCAGCTACTTACTGAACACTGGCTTGATAGTGTTGAGAAAAAGGCGAAAAATCACTTTTTGAGCAGAGCTGATAAAAGACGGATGTGTTTAAATGTGCTCTGGTGGTTATGAAATCAAAACAGATACAGATAAAATGAAAGACTATTAAATTTTTTTTCGATATCTCACTTCATTTGCATCGATTTTGAATAAGAAACGATTTGGAGACTTGGTTTGTTAAGCACAACTCAAAACAGATGGGAAGCATCTTAGTCAGGATCTTCCCACTGGTCTAATCCCAGTTGATTAACTACAAATTGTGGAAGTTGTTGTCTCTGTATTATATATATAAACGTGAATATACGAGACAGTAGAACACTTGCAATCAAAGCGCCATTAAAGTCTTATGTGTAAAAAGAATTTGTAATATTTTAAAGTAATAATCTCCTTATAATATATCAGATATATCCAAGAGCTGGACTTATTTACAAACTCCAAGTGTAACTGAAATTCATTTCAATTTATTTGGACTCCGTCGAATAATTCAGTTGATCATTTTGCGCTATTTTAAATAAATATGCCAGCTTGTGTATAAACGGAATTTATAACAAGAACAAATGGTGATGCATAACACATGAGCATGAAACACGCCACGGCAGACGCGACAGACACGACAGACATGACAGTAAACAAATGTATCATAAAACGGGGACAATGAAAATTGGTGAAAAACTGTTGGAAAAGCGAAAGAATGAAAGAAAAACTGCAGCATATCCATTGATTGACAGTCAAATTAGCGGCAATCAAATGGAGGTCTCTTCACTCGTATGGGCAAATAATTTATAAAATTATATGCGCAAGTAAAACGTACAGCTGAAAAGCCATATCAATCAAGTAAATTATGGCATGCGAACGGAGGGGGGTTTGACTGAGAGGGAGGGAGGGAGGGAGGGGTAGATCCAATAGATACAAATGCAAATCAATATGGACAAAATGTGTGTGCAGTCAGTCAGTCAGCCAGGCAGTTGGCAGTTGGGCCTACTGCAGCCTCAAGTGGCCATAATGTGCATAAATAAGCCAAGAGATTGGTAAGGGACGGGCGACAGGGGGATGGGGAAGGGGGAGGGGGAGGAGGAGGGACTGCCAATGTCTCGCTTGATTTGTTGATGTTTTAGAGCTTTTCAATTGGCGCCAGCGCCAACTGCAACCCAATTTTGAATCCAGCAAGTGGCGTTACATCAACTAATCATATGCACTGAGTACACACACACACACACACACACACACACACACCTACACACATACACACACATATAGTATACACAGCTCTGTTTACACAGCGCCTAGGCACACGCATCATCACTCATACGTGACGTTGCCCGACTACACTTCAATTTGCCACAATATATGTGCTGGTGTGTGTGTGTGTGTGTGTGTGTGTGCGCGTGCTGGATGATTTGTAATAAAATACTAATGCTGGCAGCTCGAAAAACTCAATTGCATTGACGTTTGCATAAATATTCAGGCATTACAGCACTTTTCCAATATTCCCCACGCCCCTCCCCCCTCGCACCCCTCCCACACATGGCGCATTTGCCAGTTTATAAATTTGTAATTCCCAACGCCTCGCGCTGCTGTCGATTTTTTATGGCACTTGCTGCTGCTGCACTTCTCTCTAGTTGTTGTTGCTGCTGCTGTTGTTTCTTGCTGTGCATTTAGCGCAAAATAAACAAATTAGAGGGTATCAAATCGTATACATAGCACACACACACACTCACGCACACACGGATTCGATTGTTTATACATTTTTGCCGCGGCTCTTGTTAGTTTATTAGCTGAGAATTTTTTATGCGGCCCCTTGCCTTTTTTTATGGGCGACTTTCTTCTTGTTCTTGTTAAACATTTTGTTTATGTTCTGAAATCGATTTGGCCCTTTTTTTTTTTGTACCATTTGCTGCTTGCAATTTCCCATGCTCCAGGGCGAAAGTTATTGCTTGTAGTTTTTTTTTTTTATTCCGTCTTAATTAAAAGCAAATACTTTGAGCTTCTTTTATGATAACGCTTGATTTATTAATTGCTTTTAATTGGCAGCCAAAGTTGAATTACTTCAATGTTTATTCAGTTCTTCAGGGAACAAAAATTATAAACATGCAAAGGAATAGTACAATACTATGGTGAATATTTAAATGTCGATTTATAGTTTTCATATAGCTAGATTCTTGATCCAAAGCCTTTTGCGTAATATTGTATATATTTTGATTAAACTCGAGCTGATTAAAAAAATAATTATTGTATATTAAAAGAGAAACAAAGCGAAAAGGCTTTCTATATGTAAAGCTTTTCGTGGTTGAGGCTTTAGTTATTTTTAGCCAACCCACTTTCTTTGTGTGAACTTTATTTACATTATTTTTCACTTAAATTTCGTTCAATTTTTAGTTTGTTTACTTTGTTTTTTGCTCTACCCTATTGGATATAATCTTTGACATTTTTTTGTCACCGGATTCCTATTACATACTGGTCGCAATCCACCCTGCAGGCCAGCCGCGCACTCGACTTTAATATTTTCTATCGTATACATACTATTCTGATCGTAACAAAAATCGCAGTTGTTTTCATTGTCGAGGGCTCTGAGCAGCTTGCAGCATCTTCTAAGTCGATCGTCTCGCTGTTGAACTTCTTTTTGTATCTCATCAACAATGCATGATAATTGCTCGTAACTGATTCCATCTTGAGATCCGGCCTTGTCCAAGGCTAGAATCTGTCCAAAGAGCAGCAGCAGCAAGCCCAGGCCGATTAATGCTTCCATGTTGAAAGTCGCTCGGAAACTGAACCCAGAGCTACCCAACGTTGACTTATAAGCAGCTCGGTATTGTGATTATTATTTTTTGTTTAATTTAAGAGCAATCGAACAAGCTGTGTCATAAAAGTGACTCATATTTGAAATATTATTTATAGATTTATTGCATTAACTGCGGTAGATTTCGTGCGTCTTACTTAAAGCACTTAACTTTTTTTGCTAGCTCTTAAATGCACTGAGCTTGAGTTTCCACATTCGCCACAAGAAAGCTACAAAATATGAAAAACCAATTCAATTGCCGCAAATGGTAATTCGAGCCAGCATCAGAAGCTATAGAAACAGTCGCATATATACTTTGGGATACATTATACTCTTGCCATTGTCCGGACTAAGACTTGGCACTTGTATAGCCGCAGCACAGAGACAATCGCTGGCAGCGCGCTGTAATTGATAACTTCGACAATTTTCAATTGGGCATCGAACGCGCCTCTAAGGACTGCTGTCATGGTAACCTATACCTCAGCTGAATTGTCACATATTGTTGTTGATCTAGAAAGAGGGGGCAGGTCGGGCGAAACCCAAAGCACTAAAAAACCAATGAACCGAAATGTAAAAGTATCTTGACATTGTTACATAAGCACAGTTTTATTAACACCCAACCGGAATGGGGCCAGCGGCTAAAAAGGTTAACAAACGCTGCTCACTTGTGGGGCTGCCTTCGGCCTCAGACCCAGGTGTGGGCGTGGCTACTTGTCTGGGGCGCAAGAATAAATATATATGTCTGCCCACATTCGAGACTCATTTGGCTGTATTTAAGTTAAGAAGCGAATGACTTTTTTTGCTGCTTGTTTTTGGCAAAAAATGTTACATTCTAATTACAGTTGGGCGCTCGTAAAAATAGCTGGCACCTAGGCACCTAGCCACCTAGGCACCTGGCTGCCTATCTGTTCATTCGATTACATTTTTCCGCCACTTAACGGCCAAATTATGCAAATCAGCCGGAGACACGCGAGCAAGTGCGAGCTCTCCCCCTCTAGCCAAGGCATTCGCTTTGAAATTAGTTTGAAAATGGAGACGTGTGTGCACCTGTCGGCCTAAAAAACAAAGAAGAAATACAGAAAAAATACAAAATAAAAAATAAATAAGGGAACACACACCCCGCAAGTGTTGCCATAGCATTTGTCGGGGGTTGCTTACAACACACACACACACACACACACACAGACACACGGGTGTATCTGTATCTGACAGATACACAGACTAGGGACGAACAGATACACATGTATCCCAAGTCATTGGGGCATTTATGGCTAGTTAGCCGTTGTGCCCAGAGCCCAGAGCCCAGCCAAATATTGCATGCGAACAATTTTTGACAATCATTTCGGTATAATATTTGTCTGTGCCTTCCATGTGGCCGCTTTCAAAGCATTTGTCAATCAAACAACAGAGCCGAACATGGCACATATGTTACAACAACACGTTGAGCAGGGGGGGTTGGGAGGAGGAGGGCTCTTGGTTTTGATGACATGAAAATGTGTTGCTGAAAACTTATCTGAAAGGAGCACAATATTTATCTGACTATGATATAGTACATACAGCAAAAGCTCCTCTGAGCGGACAGCTATGGTTGCATTTGGTGAAGGCATGACAAAAGCAGTAGGATATGCAGAAAAATCTCTAAATGTTATCGATCAATGGAATGCAATATACGGCATTCCACTTGCTGGCTAATTGGAGTAGAAAGAATGTAGAAGACTTCAGCCTAAGACTCAACAGTCTGGAATGGAAGATATGCAAATTTTCTATACAGTTCTTTGATATATACTGAAAAATGTTCCTTGTCCGCCTTAAGGATAATTTAAGTAAGAAAAGGGCTGTGCACTTAGGTTTCACTGTACAAATTGCTCTCGCATATAAAGTAGCTAACATTTAAATGATGTGCAAATCGATTGATTGAAAACATGAAAACATGCAGGACAATCGCTGAACGTTATCGAAATGTTATCGATCAATGGAATGCAACGTACTGCATGCCACATGCTGCCTAATTGGAGTAGAAACAGAGACTAGAGCCCAAGACTTACGAACTGATAAAAAGTCTTGAATACAAGATATGCAAATAGTCCATTCAGCTTTTGATAAATACCAAGCAGCTTGCTTTATCCGTATTAAGTATAATTAAGGCAAGAAAAGTCTACGAATTGCTCTCGCATATAAATTAGCTAACATTTAAATGATGTGCAAATCGATTGGCATGTTCTTAGGCTTGATTCAGAGCGATCAGTTTTGATCTACGATCTAATATTAGCAATTACTAGAACATTGAACTGGTAATTGATGCCCGTCATCCGGTTTTGAATGCGTAAGCGAAAAGCCCATTCGAGCCGGCAATTGGGCCATCAATTCGAGGCGTACGGCCAAATGTATCTAATTTGGGCAAACAGTCCGAAAAAAGGGCCCCAGCTAACCGGTTGAGAGGGAACGGAAATTATTCATGGCTTCCATGGAAACAAAAAGCGCAGGCAAAGGCAATAGCAAAGGCAAAGGCAAGAATCTAGAGCGAAGGCAAAGAAGATAAATGACCAACAATTAGTCACACCTACGATGACAATCATCGAGTGATTTCCAAACAGAAGGCAGCCAGCGGCCAGGCCGATTTCGACTTTGATTCAGATACAGATTCTGGACAATGGCCAAACTAATGAAAATTTTTTGGTCAATAGAGTGGGCGTGGCATGGCGTAACAAAGCCGCAATCCCCATTCACCCAACATTCACTGACCAGGGGCTGGGCCGCAAATCGAGCCAGTGCTATTTGCAGCGCTTAATTGCACACAAGGATGGGCGAGTGTGTGTATGCCCCCCTGGTGTTGATTGACATATGTGGCGCTTTGTAGTGTGTATGCCTGGGTGTGTGTCTGTGTGTGTGTCTGTGTGTGTGTGTGTGTGTGTGTGTGTGTGTGTGTGTGTGCCGAGGTGTGTTTGAATTCTGTTTTGATTAGCGGCATGCCATGTCAAACAACAATTTGTAAGAGCGTATGACATTTGAATGATGACATTGGCATCGGCATCGGCTTCGTCGTCGTCGGCACAGGTGGCGCTTCCGCTTGACACTTGCTTTCGGCAACGCCGGAACAGGAGTGGGCCAACCGGGAGAGAGGGGGAAGGGGCTAATCGAGGGAAAACATAATGTCTCTATTATGGCGTGCTAAACAAGCGACAAATTGCATGTGTCTGCCGCAGCGACGGGGCGTCTAGACATTCAACATTGAGCCGCGGGGCGTGGTTGACAAAAAAAAAAAAACAAGTGGGAAATAGAAAATGAAAAGAAAAACAATAATTATGATGATGCATGTGTATAACAGGCAAATCAGTCAAATCAACTTGTGTATAAACAATTATCCCTCTCTCATCTCTTTCCAGACGCACTTTGTATAAAGAAAAACAACCAAAATGTTCGCCTGTTTGCAGCTGCTCGCCGCGTTCTGCGTCATCGGTGCTTTAATAGGTAAGTGAGACATTTAGAGAGTATATAGTGTATATATATATATAGGGTACATCTGTGTCTGGGTTCAATTATGCGGCGCTCCTCGGTCAGCTTCATTTGTCAATGGCAGCGTTGGCGACGGCCGCGTCATCATTCAATATGAAATTTCACACTTTGGTTGACATTTCAAATGGCGAATGGCCAAAATGGCAAGTGCCAAATGGTCAAAGGGGCGTGGCAGGGGGAAGGGGGGCATATATTCGCTATTGCCGAGCCAAGCCGCACAGCGCGGCGCCGTTGACGCCGCGTGCCTCATAAATTAATTTACACTTGAAACTCTGCGGCGCTGTGCAACCAGAAAACAACAACAACAACAGCAACAACAACAACAACAACAACAAGAGCAACTGGCAACAACAATGCTTAAATGCTTAAAATGAAACTATATCTGTTGGCCACCCATGGCGAATGCATGGCATTGCAAAAGTCAGCGCCGTTTGGGCCAAGTGCAGTTCGTTTTAGCCACATTATATTAATGGAATCGTTGTGGACCTGGGAGGAGGGGGCGGGGGGAGTTGGGTTGGGGTCAAGTCGGATTAACTAAGGCACAGTTGCAATTGCTGCTGGCTACTTAAAAGATCATGGGCCAGCGCACCGTGGTCAAAAAGCGAAGAGGTTATTTGAAGCGGGACCAAACCAGCTCGAACCAGCTTCCTGCTTTTAAGCCTAAGGACCGTCAAGTTATTTATAGTTTGGAGCTGGCTGTAACTAAGAAGTTTCTCATTTTAAAACTTGGTTAAAAATGGTTCAGTTTGGTTCTGGTTTAAGGTTCGATTCATGATTAAATACAAATTTATTTTGTTGCCTTGCTATTTAAAAATAAATATTGCTCATACATATTGAAGAATATATATTATTTGAATTCCTCCTAATCCATTCGAAATAAAAGAGTTTATGTTACAATTCATATGAGACTTAAAGTTTTCACAAATAATATTCCCTTGTAAATCAAACGCTGTATTATCTATTTTATTTTATTTTTCTTCCAATTCTTTCGAAATGTTAAAGTTGATATGAGACTTAAAGTTTTCACAAACTATATTTCCTTGTAAATCAAACGCTTTATTATCCGCCTACCCCCAAGAGTTCGCGATGTGTTCGCCTGCCTTGTGACGCCTCAATAAACAGTGAAAATGAGAAAATTTCGATTTTCCGCTATGAAAGTCAGCTACTTATCCAGCCAGAGTTAACTATCCCAGTGTGGGCAGCCGCTGCGCTGCGGTGGCAACCCTGGCCGCAACCCAACCGCTTTGTGATGCAAGTTAAGCGCGAGTTGTGACGCGGTGGCAAATGTGGCAAGACACACACGAGGCAGCTAGAGGCCAGCTGGGTGCATCATCATCATCATCATCATCGTCATCGTCAATATCATCATTAATATCATCATCATCATCATCGTCATCGCGCTGATGATGTCTGTTTAATTGAAATTGACGCTTACTGCGTTTGGTTTCTTCGCGCCAGAATTTGTTTATGAACAGCGGGAAAAGCTGCAACAAACAAAGAAATACAAAATATGGGCAAATTGCTCTGCGGTGCTCTGCGACGGCACTTTGTCGCCTGTCGACTGTCGCACCGCCCGCCCCTCGCAGCCCTCGACCCTGTCGCCTGTCGTAATAATTTCAGCTGCAATTGAAATAAATTAAATTGCATGCGGAGCCATTTTCAGTGACGTTGTTGGCGGCGCCGCCGCCACTTTTGTCAACCGGAATTGTGTGTGCATTCAGAAGCTAGCCCCAAAAACCGTAACCTGCCCCCAACCAGCCCCGCCTCAATGTGACAATTTGGCCCTTCAGATGCATAACCGCAAACTGCGATGCGCTCAACATACGCCAAACGCCAGTCATCATCCTGATGTGCACATGTCACTGCGGCATTTGTTTAATTAACAAAAACTCTGGCCCACAGCGCTCGAGTGTGTGTGTGTGTGTGTGGATTGTGGGTAGTAAGTGGTGGCAGCTTTGGCCATTGTCAGTCATCGTTTGTCTTTGTAATTTGTGCGTTGATGAGTTATACTTTTGTTTGGATGCCCTCGCTGATTAATGGGCTGTGGATCATATGCCGTGCATGCGGGTGCGTTAGTTACATCTATTCCGACAGCCAACAAAAATGTCAGCCCTGTTTGGCCAGCTCTTTATGTGGGGCAAAGGCGGAAAATAGTTTTGAAATTTGCATGTGGAACTTAAGTGGGCCTTAAGTAAAATTTTGTAATTACAGTTCGAATGAAAAATGAAATTTATTTCTAACATTTTTTAATTAAATATTATATATTTGAAGGTAGTATATTGTGGGACATAAAGTTTGTCTGACTGTGTAAGAGAACTTTCCATAAATACATGACATATTTATGTCCAGCTCTTTATAGCATGTGAAGCATTTGCATGTGGAACATTGCATGTGGAACATGTGTGGGCCTTAAGTCAAAATGTTGAATTAACCGTCTGAATGAAAAATTAAAATGATGTCTAAACTTTTCAATGAATACATTTCAATTTGAAGAAAGTATATAGTTGGACTTAAGTCTATATCTGTCTAAGTAAGAGATCTTTCCGTAGATACATTACACATTTATGGCCAGCTTTTTATAGCATGTGGAACACTTGCATGTGGAACATTTGCATGCGGAACATTTGCATGCGGAACATGTGTGGGCCTTCAGTCAAAATTCTGTCATTACAATCTGTACTGATAACTATATTTACAATTTTCAATGAATACATTTAATTTAAATACATAAAATATATTTGTAAAACTTGTGGTATTAAGACAAACTAATTGTTCCTCTAAATAACTGTCCGAGTAAAAGAAATTTCCATGGGAATATTACATGTTAATGTTAATGTTTATATAATGTAATGTAACTATGTGGAACTTTCTCCTAGGTAACTTTTTTAAATCAGAAGAGGAATATGAGTATTATATGACAAAAAATTGTTCTCAATGTTTGTAGGTGGAACAAATGTGATTGCCAAGTAGAGCCTTAGTAATTTCCTAACAGAATATTATTCCAGTTGTGGAAGCTTCTAACAACTTTAGTGGAAGGTGGTGCCTATTTTGTGGAAGTTGTTGTTCAGCTTTGGATTTTCCTCTCTTTTTCTCGGTCCATAACATCCCCATTTATCACACCCCGCCCCAAAAAATGTGCCCATCCTTATCTGCTTAGCCAGGCCCAAGTGTTGTTGTCCAGCATGTGGCACTTGTTGCATCAGATATGCAAATTTGTTATCAAACTGTCGCACAAAATTTTATATTCAAAATAAGTGAAATATCATTTGCCGCCTCCGATTGCCCCCAGAGCAAATCAACAGAGCGTTAACAGCCCAACCACAAAGTCGCCGCAAAACTTTCTCAATAAAATGCTCAACAAGCAACAACAACAAGAACAAGAACAACAACAACTACAGACAAATAAAATGAATATAAAGAAGCACATTTGAACTGTGAAAAACTGTTGCTGACAGTTTCGTTGGAAAAGCAAAACGAGGAAAAGCCAAAAGCAACAACAACAACAACAAAGAGCCAGAAACATTAATCATTTAATTTGATAAGCAATAAACGAAGTTCTGATAATCTTTTTACGTGAACAGACCTCAAATTCTGAAATGGGGGCAGCCGCAAGCCAAAACTAATGGATGCCGCAGAAGCGGGGAATTGACTTCGACTCCGACTCCGGGCTAAACTTGCCCTTTCCCTTCCCCTTTTCCACAACGACATGGACTTTGGCTTTGGCTTTGACGCATTGCATGCAATTTCAATTGATTATGCTTCGCTCGAAAGGGTTTCACAGCAGGACAAGAGCAGGGCTGCGGCTGGGGCTGGAAGCTGTGCGAAAAGATGAAAGACAGCTCTAAGGAAAAACTACTTTAGCTTTCACTTGCAGGCGAGGGCGCGGACCAGCAGCAACAGCAGCATCCCTGGGTCCAGGAGGGGGCTCGTTGGCCAAACTTGTCGCATGAAAATGCAATTCAATTGATTTATGTGCTCAATGCAATTACCCGAAAAGCAAAGGAAGGGTGCTGCAGGGGGCGGGGAGGGCGTGCGTGTTTGCTGCCAATAAAAATCAAGCAGGGTTGCATTTGACAGCCGCATAAATTGCTGCGCGCCCCACACAGACACCTTGTCAGTAGGTGCGAAAATGGCTGCCAAGCCAAAACACCCAGAAAGTGGAGAGAAAAGGAGACGTGGCCGGAGATGAAGCTGGAAATGAAAATGAAAATGAAGCTAGAGATAGGTTGTGCTAGAGGTAGAGGAAAAGGGAGAGGGGCAGACCATAAAAGCCAACAAAAGTCAAAGGGGGCGTCTTCCAAGGGGCGTCACTGCGGCCAATTAAATTTATTGCCCCGCTCTGGGTGCCTGCAAAATTGTTTTTAATTGTCCCGGCAATTAAAAACACGCCCAGCAGCAGCAGCAGCTCTGCCTTTGAGTCGGCCGTGCGCCCAGATAAACAAAATTCAAGTGCGAGAAAGTTTTTTCGGGCCATAAAATTTATTTGGGATTGCCAAGCGATTGCCGTGCGAGCAAATGTAGACAATAAAGATATAGACAATGGAAATAGAGGCTTTAAACTATATAGAAATTAAGATATTATAAGCTACATTTGAACGGGAATCTATGGATGTTAATTTCTGATCAGCTTAAGTTCCGATTAGTCAGATGATTCAGATATTCTCCAACTGGAGTTACTTTTTCAAAAGTCTCAAGTTTTATATTTATCTTTCTCAACAGTTATTGAAATGGAGGCTTTTTATAAAGAAATCTGTGGATGTTAATTTCTGATCAGTTTATTCTTGCAATGGAGTCACTTTTCCAAAAGTCTCAAGTTTTATGTTTATGTTTCCCAACAGTTATCATATCGTTAAAACTTGAGTATTCTCCGGGTTTATTTTATCTGTCTTTTTTTTCTGCATTTAACTCACCTGGGAATTGGCGCAGCACCTGTTTCAGCAGCTCCTGCGGCTGCTGCTGCTCTTAGCTTAAACCAATAAAAGTCTTTCAGAAATGTTTGTCCTTGCGCGAAAGTAATTTTTTTTTTTTTTTTTTTGATGCACTGTCCTTTAATGTTGACGTTTCTTATGGCTTGAGGCGGGGCTTCTCTTTAAGCTACTTGCAGCCGAGCAGCTTGCGAGAGTTATATCCTTCATTTTTCTTTTTTTCTTTCCCCGCCCCCCGTTCTCTTTAGCATATAAAATAGAAAAATCCACAAAATCGACATAATGCAATTTCAGCTTTTGGAATTTTTCTCATCATTTTCTTTGGCCGTTTGCCGTTTTCCGGCTTTCATCGGCGACGACTGCAACATGCCTGCCGGCCGATGTTCATTTTGCAATGCTCGACTAGGGCTGGGGGGAAAAACTCCATTTTGTTGCACTTTGTGCAAATATTTTCGCTTGATGCGCCTCGCAAATTAAGTTGCATCCGTTGAGATTCGGGCTAGCCGCAGCTCCTGGAGGTAAGCAAATCAGGAGGCATAAATCAAACTATACACCAGATTTTTGTTTGCTTGTGTTGCAGCTTTTCATTTTTTCCCGCATGTGAGAGAAATTGTTGAGCCTTGGCGGATTTGTGGAAAAATGCTACGTGTTGCTTTTCCGGCTGCGACGCTCATAACTTTTTCAGTCTATACACAGTTCCCTGCTCCACTCGACTCGACTCGCCTGCCCGCCCAGCTTTCGCCCCAAAATAAGCAAACAAATTGCCGCGGCGCGTTCGCTGCATTTATTTTGATTTAAATTCCATTTGCCGTCAACATTTTTGCTTGCCATATTTGCCAGCTATATTTATTTTCGCTGCGCCTATTATTTCCATTTGCCAGACAGCTGATTCTGGGCCAACTTTCGCCACATGCGGACATTTCACTCTTAACGCATTGCCCAGCAATTGATTAACATTTAAATTGCTTGCAATGAAGCCATAAAGCCCCCCCCCACCCAAAAAAAAAAAAAAAACCCAGCCTCCGCACATGTGGCCCAAATGCTGACTAAACAGATGCCAGCGGCAATTGCAAGCGGCAAGAGCAGCAATGCATTGCAAATAACGCATTGACCGCAAGCCACCTTTGCTGCCACCTTTTGCGGACAGCTAAGGCAAAGCCTATCCCACACACACACACACATTTATATATATATATATCCATGCGCGATATCTGTCGGTCTGCTATATGTGCATGTTGCTGCCGGCGAGCAACATAAATGCCAGCAGCAGCAGCAGCAGCGGCCGCGGCGGCAACATGCAATGCGTTTGCCGCCAAAAACAGAAAACAAACAACAAAAGCAACAACAACAACAAAACAAACGACAACAACAACAACAACAGGGAAATAAAACACAACAAAAAGCGCACAACACGAGCGTAAAATTTTTCATGAATTTGTAATTTATGTGCTAAAATGTTATCGTTGTTATCGTTCCTTTTGTGTGCAGCTAACAACAACAGCAACAATTGTTGTTGCTGTGTACTTTCGGCTGCTTTTAAGGGGGGCAGCTTCAGAAGGGGAGGGGGAAGGGGGGCCCGCAACCCAAAAGGTTGCAACTACATATTGGGGAGCAGTGCTTGAAGGCTCAGTGGACGGAAATTCATGTGAATAATGGCTTTCGGCTTCACATGGCTTATTTCATAGAAATTAAAACGACTCAAAGCTACTCGTTTATTACTTGAGACAGTGCCGAGTACGATGTGTTTTTGTTATTATTCTAGAATTCTAAATGTAATAAAAGCTAAAGCAAACAATTGTGTAAAACTGTGCCAAGGTGACTGTTTAAATATGATTGTGGCTAGAAAGTTATATTTAATTGTTTATATTCATAAGATATATTCAATTCAAATGATTGATTTCATTTCATTAAAGATTTTTTCATGCATTTACATAAGTAATTTGTCTAGGTAGAGAATTGGCTATTCCATGAATAAATAAATAATATATAATAATAAATATCATTGTCATTATCATTATTATTATCATTATCATTATCATTATCATTATTATTATCATTATCATTATCATTATCATTATCATTATCATTATCATTATCATTATCATTATCATTATCATTATCATTATCATTATCATTATCATTATCATTATCATTATCATTATCATTATCATTATCATTATCATTATCACTATCATTATCATTATCATTATCAATATTATTATCAATATTATTATCATTATCATTATCATTATCTTATCATTATCATTATCATTATCATTATCATTATCATTATCATTATCATTATCATTATCATTATCATTATCATTATCATTATCATTATCATTATCATTATCATTATCATTATCATTATCATTATCATTATCATTATCATTATCATTATCATTATCATTATCATTATCATTATCATTATCATTATCATTATCATTATCATTATCATTATCATTATCATTATCATTATCATTTTCATTATCATTATCATTATCATTATCATTATCATTATCATTATCATTATCATTATCATTATCATTATCATTATCATTATCATTATCATTATCATTATCATTATCATTATTAGTATCATTATGTTATTATTATTATTATTTGAGATAAAGTTCTCTGGTCTACAGCTAAGGTCTTCAGCCACATCCATAAACTAGCCTGGATTCCAATCCCGATCCTTATTGTTCATCTTCAATTATTATAAATCTGCGTTATTCCAAAAGCCGTACAACATTTCAGCGTAATCTGCGGCTTTTCGTGCTCAACACGATGAGATCATTTGCCACACAAATCCTCAATGGAAATCGAATACAACATCAACAACATTTCGCAAACAAGCAGAGTCACGCCCATCTCTGCTGGCTGCTTAATATGACAGCAGCCACAACAATTGAATTTGCTACTGGAGTTAAGGTTGTCGTTGTTCTGGTTGCCGTTGTTGCTGCTGCGGTTAATTCATTTCTGCGATTGAATCTCGTGCTGACTTGGCTGATGGGCCGTCAGTTGGCCAGCCACAATATTCAATTTAATAGCAACACAACAGAAACGGCTCAAACGCGAACGGAGATGCGGGCATTACGCAAACGGACAGCGAGCGGGTCACTCAGCCGCCAATCAGTTGGCGTTCAGGTCGATGTCGTTGCCCCCGACCTCACAAAGGTCACCGCAAAGCCCTTTTCTTTTTCACATATGTCTCCAGCTGCTAAGTAAACCGATGCGCGCCGCATAAAACTTGATAATGAAATTGAAAAACCACACGCGAAAAATATCTTTTAAAAAAGTGAAGCTCCTCTTTGATTGCCGAATACACAATACACTTTCTTATTCCATGACATGAGGTCAAGTTAATTTATTTTGCGGGTGCCCGGCTTACGAGTTGAACAAATGTTGATCTGGTCTTCCACATCCGCGAATTTGACTTTTAGTTTCTCATTTTTAATTAACTTTTTGGTGAACCAATTCAACATCCAATTAAAGAAATTATTTCCGTTTCTTTTGTGCTATATGAAGAGGTAGAATATGCTTTAATATCAAATTACTTAAAATCAAATATGTTAAAAAAAGTATTATTTTGATGTAGGAAATGCAAAGATGCTATATATAATGAAATTCTTGGTGAACCATTTATCTTACAAATAATAATGATTTCTTTTTTTTTGTACTATATGAATATTTTTTTTTGAATAAGAATATGCTTTATTAACATATTTCTTAAAATCAATTATAAAAAAAAAATATGTTATTTTAATATAGTTTATAACTTAATTCAAAGATCCTAATTATATCTCTTATTAAAGTATTTAACGCGACCAATTTAAAATACTCTTTGTTAGGGTATACAAAAAACAAAGAAAAATGCATATAGTAACTCGCTCCATTTGTTCATCGTCGTCGTCGTTGTTGTTGTTGTTGTTGTTGTTGTTGTTGTTGCTTGGTGTTTGCTGTTGGTTATATGTTGCCTGAGCGTATCCGTAACCATATCCATATCCATTAGGCTGCCGGCAGCTATTCATGTGTTCACGCTCATGTCCAGACGTCTTCAGTGGCCGTTTGCTTAATGCAATGCCCGTTGACTTAAGCATGGAAGTCGCGACATGCAAAGCGACTGACCCGCTCTCCTTCTCTCTCTCTCTCTCTCTCTCTCTCTCTCGCTCTCCTGCTGTCTCTCCCTGGCGGTCTCTTATCTGGCATAATAAAACTCGCTTTATGCCCAGTTGGCGAGTCTTTGTTTTTGGTTTGGGTCGGAGCCCTGCTTTGTGTCGGGAATCGTAAAACATTTTTATAAAGCCCAACAATGTATCTATATCTATGTGTGTGTGTGTGTGTGTGTGTGTGTGTAGCTGGATCTGTGTCTCTGTGTGTGCAACCGCCGGGCATTTGAGTGGCGCCCGTTTGCATTTTGTAGGTGACTCAATTTGCCTGTGGCCCTATCAAATATTGAGCGAGTTTAAGTGACATTTTACATGCGCATTTACACGTGGAAATCCAGCCACATTTTACCATGCGGCTTACCCACCCTCAACCCGTGTGACTCAGCAATGCTTTTAGCTTAGTTGATCGTAAAATATATATAAACATATATATAAACATATATATATATATATATTTTATGTGCTCCCATTTTAGTCTCTTTGGAATTTCTGGCATTGATTTGTTGGCATCTCTCGATGAGAAACTGTCGAATTTTATGTGGGGCCCCGCTGCCCGCCTCACTTGGCACCTACTCTCTGGGCCATTGTTTAGTTGAAGTTCTTAATGTTTATCCTACGGTTAGTTTATGCTAAGCCTGTATCTTTGATCTCTAATCTGTGTGGCCGCTAATTAGCCCCTTGTACAATTTGTTCCGGTTTCGTCAGTCTTTGCATGAGAAAATGAAAATTCAATCTCTGCGGCGACGGCGGCGGCTGTCGAAAGCCGCTTTCGACAGCTTTCACAGCGGAAGCGGAAAGAGCTTTGTGTTGTTGTTGCCGCTGTTTTTGTAGTTGTTGTTGATGTTGTTGTGGGCGGCAAGTTCTGACACCTGAAAGAACTGCTGCTGGCGCCTGTCAAGCTGCCTGAAAATGCGATAAAAATCGCAACCGCCCTGGCATTTACCAGGGTTGGGTTGACAATGCGGGCACTGCATCCCTGTTTTTTGTTTTTCACAAAAGTAAATATGTATTTAGATAAGTGGCGCTTATCGCGCCCAAAAGTGTTGCACGTTGTCTCTGTACTCTTTGTACTTCAACTGCCTGCCGCACACGCAATTAATTCCTTTAATTGAAATTGCTTTCGCTACCCGCCTAATTGGTAGTTACTGTTCACTGTTCACTGTGGCCCGCTCTTCCATTGTCGTCTTCGGGCGAGTGGCAACTGGCGCCCGGCACCGGCTGGAGGCCCGGGCATATCGCTTGCATGCGCAAGTGGCGTCCAAATGAATGCAACGGGCAGACTTTGCAATGAATGAGAAGAGCGAGCGCAAAAAAAGAAACTGAATCGTATGAATGAATATCTAAAGCATTCGCACAGTGGAGAAACGTGGGAAAATTAAGGAATTAATTCTCTTACTAGACGACATGCTATAAAAACTGATGCCAGTTTATTATTTGATTTGATAGAGAGTTGAAAGCTGCTAAGCAGTAAAATTTTAAGAGGCTATAAAAATGCATTGTGACATCTTTGTAATGCCTAAGTATGCTAACTGATCTTTGATTGCCCTCTTGGATTAGATAATGTATAAAAACAAGGCCTATTTCTATAGAAAACGAAGCTTTAGATTAAATTTGGTATATATCAATCTTTATATATTTGACATGTGACATGACTGTCTGAATGCTTGACTGACTTAAAGAGCTGGAAAGCTGACATTCTTACATAAGCTTTCTGTTGGATCAAAATTGGAATTTTGATCTCTGAGTAGGGGAGACAATGGCCAAAGTTTGAGTAAAAAACATTAACAACAACTTAGTCTTATTTATAAGATTTGTATTACGTAAAGTCAAAAGTCTATGTGACTTTTAGCCTGATTCAACAATGCTTAAAATATGTTACATTTACAAGCTGCACATTCTCCGATTCCATTAGCAAGTTGTCAGTTGTCAGTTGGCGGTAACATATGAATGACAAAAGTACCGCTTTATTAAATAAACAGCTGATTTGGTTTGATTTGAAAGATTTCCTTCAAAAATCCAACTAAAACGGTTAAGAAGTAGGGGTTTAGGCCATCTTTAAATGTTAAAAAAGTGTGGGATTACTAGAATTTAAAATTAGAATTAGCAGTTACTAATATACTTATTTGTTATATCAACTGTTTGTGGAAATAATACTTTTATATATTTCATAACATCGACGCGAAATTCGATAAATCATCGCAAAATCACGAATAACTCGGCACGAATACCAACTTTTTTGGTAAATGCTAAATTTTTTGCAAATGTTACATTCTTTGCAGATGTTAAATAAAAATTGCGGTTTTTTATAGGAAAATGTACAGGCAACATAGACATCAAATAAGCAAAAAATGTTACATTCGCAAAAAAATGTAAGAAATGTTGACAGTGGAATTAGGCTATTAGGCGCTTAAGCGTCGCACTAAAAAGCGAAAGGTCGCTGGTTAAAATTTGGGGAATGCATAGAGTTAATCCAGGCAACGTCAATTAATACATTTTGCATTATAATATATTCACATATATCAAATTGTAGATTTACACTTTTTTATATGACTTGCGTGCCACTGTACAGCCGGGTGGCAAATGAATGAATACATGAATTCCATAGCAATTGGGCAGCTAGGGAGGCGTGTTCGTTGAGAGCAAAGAAATGCAGTAACTGGAAAATTGCGCGACAATTAAAGATTTTGCGCTCCGGAGTCGTCGGCGGCAACGTCGGCCCAAATGTAAGTCAAGTGAGGCGTGAAGTGCGTGCAAAGGAGACGTGAATGCGGGCCCGGGCATCGGTAGGATCGTACTGAGTACTGAGTAGGATGCTGGTCTCTGCCCCGCCCCGTTGTCAACTTGTTGCGGGGCACACATAACACAGCAGCGAGAAGCGAATGTGACAGTCTGGCTGACAAAACGCTAACAAGATGATTTCTCTCTGACGTGGACTCGTCTGCGCGTTGGCGTTCCTCTACAACTATAAATATATGTATATTGTTGTTGTTGTTCTTGTTGCTGCTGTTTGCAATTTGCAGCCGCAGGCGGTGGCAACAAATGACCAAATGTCTGGCGAGCGTCAAAAGGACCACCCACAGTCCAGTTCCGGTGGGCCTCAATCCTTTAGTCAGGCAAATATTTCGCTACAGCCAGCTTCTAGTTATTTGCATCGAATGTGCGTGAAAATTTATGAGCAATTTTCTTTTTCGCTTTCATTTTTTTTTTTTCTCTATTTTTTCGTGCCTTTTGTTGTTGCAATTTACTGTGTGTGTGTGTATGTGTGTGTGTTGGCAACGTCGCGTATGCGCAATTTTCCATTTGGGCCGTAAATCATGCGGCCAATGCCTGACTTTTGTTTTCGGCCTGTCGTATGTGTGTCTGGCTGTGTGTGTGTATGTGTGTGTGGGTGTCAACGCCCATTTTGCACGCTGTGGGCGTGCCGCACTCACGCGTGTTTGTGCGTTAATCTTCGCTGCAGTCGCTGTCTCCAGTTTCTGCCCGTGACAGGCAGCGGCATTTAGTTTTAATTTATGGCGCATTTTGCTAGCTGCTTTTTTGCTTCCACTTCTCGAGCTTCTTCTTCATTCTGTTTGCCGGCAGCCAAAAGGGCCGTGTCAGTGTCTCAACTGCACAACTCATTTGGCATTTGCCAGTCTCCCCAAGTCTCCTGGTCCTAATCCCAGCCATTGATGCGCATTGCTGCCCTTAAGTCAGGCTATTAAAGGCGCTGCCCAAAATGACCCAAACGTTGGCGCAGTGCGCTGTCATCCTCTTCGACATGGAACCCACCCATCATCATCAGCATCATCAGCTTCATCAGCTTCATCATCATCATCTTCATCTGGGTGGACAGCGTCAACTTGCACGTCGCCAACATTGTGATAATTGCGCCTAATAACTTTTGATGGCTGTAATTAATTCCCATAAGCGCTGCCAGACGCTTGATGCATGTGTTGCTTCAGCTTCTTCTGCCTTAGCTCCGCCTCGCTCCTCCATGGAATGACAACAACAATGGCTACGGCAATGGCATCTTGAATGGTTTGTCAGCCATGAAATTGACACGTCTTCGATATTAAGTGCCACATTGAATTGTGCAAATTAATAGCTTGTTGTTGCCTCAGCTGGTTAACAGTGCAAACGTTGACGCCTCACAGCCGGGCGTGTGGGCGTGTGGGCGTGGCAAATGCCTAACAATTTAACAAAAACTATTGCTTCCTTCCTTCTTGGCAATAACTGACCTCATGCTTTGAATTTCTTTGTGACTCTAACAAAAAACTGGGAACTCTAGGGTTCTCAGCTCCTATATCTTTGACTTAAAGCTCCCATTTCTTTTAGATTTAAGTCTGCAAATGGGAGCAACTATCTCTACGTAATCCGTGCCAGTTAAATTTTAAATGGGCTGAAAGATCAATGTGAATTCTGAACTGAACTGAAATTAATTAGGGCTGGCTCGAATCAAAGGCAACCAATTACAGGCTCTCGCTGAGAGTTCTAACCCCTAATGAGATTCATTCAACGAGCAATCCCGAATTTCCCACTGACAACTCGACAAAGCTGACAATGTTAAAGCTTGCTCCCCAATTCCTCATTGTCCAGTCCAGACACCCAACTCCTCCCCCCCAGGTTAACCTCAAAACCGCAGGCCCATTTGCATGCTGTGCTGCCTCCTCCATGCTCTCGCCAATTATTTGTCATGGGCGCAGGCGAATCTTTCAAAATGTCGCAGGATTGTAATTAACACTTGCACGCATAACAAAAACTTAAATGCTGTCGCTGCAATTGAGCCCTCCTCCTCCTCCACCTCCCCTTCATCTCTGCTGCCCTCGCCCCAGTCCCATTAACAACAAACAAAAACAATAACCTGACTCCCGGCTCCTGGTCGGGCGTCTGCCCCAACGAGTGCTAAAACAATTAGAAACAGCCGCGCCTCGTCGCATGCTCGGATGGTGTCCATTGGCGACGTCGTCGTCATTAACGCGACCAGCAGCCGCCTCCTTGCACGCCACTCCGCCCACATATCCCGCGCGCGTCTTAGCCTGGCACACACTGAGAGAAAAAATCAAGATCTATACTTGAATCAAGTCGAAATGGTCATAAAAGTACGCTAAGTCCGTTAATACTTGATTCAAGCATAAAATTCTTATAGATAAAGTTTTAAGTGCGAAAAAACTTGAAACAGGCTTCGCTTTTTACGTTTTTCAGCCTAACTAAGCTGAATTTAAGAACGGAATAGTATTCAGTCAAGTTTAATATTCGACCAATATCTCCTTAATACAATCCGGGTTTGAGCTTAAAATAAGTTTGTATTAATCTTAATAAAGAGTTTCTATCTCTAAATCTTTTAAATTTGTTTGGGTTAGAATCAAGTACGAGAAGTCTCACAGTTTTTCTCTCTGTGCATGATTTGTAATTTTGGTGCAATTTTCGTGGCAATTTTGTTCGAAATTTTCTGCCATTAACGCAGGCAGGCGACTTGTCGCGCGGGGGCGTGGCATATTGGAAACATTTGCCAATGGTTGTTATTGTTTTTGCTGTTGCTCTTGGAGCATATTTTTAAACTTTTGGCTTCAGTTCGCCCGTCTGTCTGTCAGTCTGTCCTTCTGTCTGTCGAGCTGTTAAAACCAACAAAAGCGGCGACAAAACTGGCGACGTGTTGATTGAAGCAATTAGCAGTTGCCACTGTGTGTGTGTGTGTGTGTCGTGTCGTGTGTGTATTTGAGGGTTGCAGCTTGCAGCTGGCCTCGACCACGGGCAAATGTTTGTCTAATTACTTTGCACAGCTTTCAGCAAGGCAGCATGTGTCTTCATTTTGTCACATTACAACAAAAACAGCAGCAGCGACAGCAGCATCGCTCACTGTTTGTTTGTGCTTGTCAAACTGCAGCAGCAGCAACAGCAGCAGCAGAAGCGGCGACAGCGGCAACATCCCGACAGGCACGCCAGCAACATTCATGACACGCCGGCAACTTCGACAGCCACGTCGCCGTCTTCGGGCTTCAGTCAACAGCAGCAGCAGCAGCAAAAAACTGCGCTGCGGAAATTAATGTGGTAAACTTGCAAGTAGCACAGCGCCCTCCCAACCCCCTCTCAACCACCCTCTCACCCCCTTCTCACCACCTCCTCCTCTCGCTCCTCATCCTACCCGGATCTCGCTCAGTGGACCAACTGACTGGCCGTCAGCGCAACTTCCTCGTCTGTTGTTGTTGTTGCTGTTTTTGACATTTTTGCCTTCTGGCCCTCACTATTTGCTGCAGCTTCTGACTTTCCTTCAGGGTTGCGGAGAGGGTGGAGGGGGTCGCTTCGTGCCACACGCCGCATTGCATTTTGCGGTTTGTGCCTTAACGTTATATTTTATAGCATGTGCCAGCGTTATAAATAATTTAATGTGCGCCCAAAGCCAAATGTTTAATTATTGCCATGCACCACGGCCACATTGACTAACTGGGAGGGAGGGGCGTGGCAGTGGACTAGCCTGGACTAGCCCCAGGACCGTGGGCCATTCCATGACTGTCAATGTGCGCACAGCCGCTTCTGAGAAGCTGACAAATTGATTGATGATCTGCTATAAAATGTCTCGTTTGTTGTAAATGTAACGGATCGTAAACTCGCAAAATTATGGCAAACGAGAAATGCGCCTCCAGCCACCAAAATGTGGAGCAGAGAGCGAGAGAGAGAGAGAACGAGATGAGAGTCTGGCTGGATCCCCAGCCATAGCTGAGTCTGAGGCCGGGTTATATGTAGTTATAATTAAAAACATATGTGCCGGAACCGTTGGGAAAGTGGGCGAGCGGTTGCTGCGGGGGGTGGTGCTCAGGGGCCAGCCAACGAGCTCGGCGAACAATAGCAGCTGAGTCACCGCCGAGAGGCAATCATAAGGACGTGGCACAACCAGATCGACTAACCCAGTATGGGTTAATTAGACGGGTGTTGAATGCTTAAACGGCAGCTGCTTCAAATGGGGGCGTCAGAGCCCCTTCACCCCCTTCGACCCCTTTGAAGCTAATATAAGTTTCGAATTGCCAAGCAAAAGATGCCGAGTGCAATAGCATGTTCAAGGTCGGGTCGCGAATATGAGATTTCAACTGAAAAGAACATTTTTTGCAGCTCGAAAGCTTACTTATTATAATGGGATTTAAATAATTATATATAAAAGTCGAGTAAGTATAAAATAAACAAAAATAAAATAAAGAATAATAAAATGTATCAAAATGTATCAAAATGGAGTAAATATAAAAAAATAAAATATATCAATACGAAATATAAATATAAAATAAATAAATAAGTATTAAATAAAATAAACAATAATAAAATACATCAAATAAATTAAAATAAAGTAAATATAAAATAAATAAATATGAAATAAACAAATATAAAATAAACAATAATAAAATATATCAAAATAAAATAAATATAAAATGAAAAATAATAAATACATATAAATATAAACACCTGCGAATTTTTGCATATGCCCGTTTTACTAAATTCTGCATTTCATAAATGCGCTTAAGAAGAATAAGGCTGAGTTGTATTTTAGCAGCTTTATTCAAGGCAAGAAACATGCCTCTGTTTAGGTTAACTTTAGTATTGTATATGCAAAATCTAAATCCTTGCCAGGCTCTACCCGACTGTTGCCTGCTCTCAAGTGTG
Source organism: Drosophila littoralis (assembly GCA_018903485.1). NCBI lineage: Eukaryota > Metazoa > Arthropoda > Insecta > Diptera > Drosophilidae > Drosophila > Drosophila littoralis. The sequence continues at coordinate 651,477 of JAEIGF010000600.1, forward strand.
AATTTCGTGGCAAGGAAGTGAGCAACTGAGTGGCAACTGGCGGCTGGGCTGTCACTTGTTGCACTTGGCGGCTTTTGCAACGTTGCGGCTTTTGTGTGTGTAATTTTTTAGTAAATATTATTGGCAACAAAAAAAAAAAAGGAGAAGAAGAAGAATATAAACACCTGCGAATTTTTGCATATGCCCGTTTTACTAAATTCTGCATTTCATAAATGCGCTTAAGAAGAATAAGGCTGAGTTGTATTTTAGCAGCTTTATTCAAGGCAAGAAACATGCCTCTGTTTAGGTTAACTTTAGTATTGTATATGCAAAATCTAAATCGTGAAATCGTATTCAGTTTCCGCGCCTGTCTTATCAATGCGGCGCTTTGTCTGCACAACAAACAAAGTGAAACAGGGCTCATTGACAGTCATGCGGGCTGGCAGGAAACTTTGTTTTTTTTTTGCAGGAGAAAGCAGAACTTTCACACAAACGCGTAATTCACATTTTTCACACACCATTCGTTTTCAATAACTTGACACAAACACAGGCAACGCGAAATTAGCGCATCCAGAGATGCCAAGCCATATCCCTTTGCCACATCTACTTGTACATATTTATACACATATATATATATATGTGGTTTATATCTGGGGCAACTGAAGAGTCATGCTGAGTTTCGCGCCGCGTCATCAGTGCCACCCTTTGCCGCGGAGTTGGAGTCGGATTCTGAGACGTTGCCGGAATGAAATGGCAAAGTTTATGTAACGCGACGCGTAAATTTTGCAGTCAGCCTGAGAATACAGCCGCCGCCCGTCCGCCAGCCCGCTCCACAGCTTGTTAACGAATCGAACTACAGCTCCACCTTTTTCGCGTTGGATTCTGCCTGAACAGATTGGCGGAGCGCTCCGTGACGTTGCCAGAAAGGTTAAGGAAAATTGTGTGAAAAGCAAAGAAAATCAGTGCGAAAGTATGCGCCATATACGATATGTTGGTATATGTGTATCTGGCAGGCGCTATAAAAATTACTTTGTTTGCCTCGTGCCATTTTATTGAGCTCTCGGAGCACACGCTCAGCCAAAAGTTTTCACACAGCTCGCGAATCTCAGCGGCAGCGGCTGCGGATTCAGTACAAGTCACAAAAGATTTCTCAGTTGTATTGCGCTAGTTTCCAGCAGCAGCAGCAGCAGCAGCAGCAGCAACAGCAGCAACTATTGCAAATACGAGCAGATTCCCTTTTTATTGCTATATAAACCAAAATCGTAAAAGTGATTTTGCGACGATTCAGCAAATTCCGCATAGGTGTTCGGCGCACAGGTAGGAACAGGAACATTTGTTCTGGTTGTTGTTTGAATGGAGCAAGTTTTTGGGGCTTGGGCATGCGGTGGGGGGCACAGAAATTGTATCGAAGGCATAATAAATGTGGAATGTGAGCATATAAGTTACGTCATTTAAAGAGGCATAAGTTTTACTCCAGCTAGTGGGATGAAATGTGAGTTGGGAGAGAGACAAAAGGTGAACAAAAGATATTATAATGTTTTTTTAGTCACCTAGATATAGCTCTATTAACTACAATTGCTATAGAAATAAAAGTATTTTAATCAGTAAGTCTTTACTTTGCACAAGTTTTACTCCAGCTAGTTGGATGAAGTTTGAATTGAGGGAGAGACACAAGGTGAACTTAAGATCTGCCTAAAAGTTCTTCATATGTGTTTGAATTTACTTTCTTTTTTAGTATTTCATATATCCCTCTGTTTTTATTTTCATATAAGTAAAAGTATTTCAATCAATAAGGCTTTCCTTTCTATGTTCTGCGCTTGGGCCCACAGTGACATCGTCAAGCACCCAACTTAAAGGCTGACATTTGACCTCTACTTGAAAAATTTCCTCCATTTAAGAGCCCTGCCTTATCCGCATCGCAATCTAATTAGCTTTAGTCCAATTACTTATGTGCTGACAATCAGTTTGCGCACTGAACGCAACTTCTAAGCCCGATTCGCAGCCAGTTTAAACGCACTTGTTCTGCAACTACAGCTGACAACTGACAACTGGCAACTGGAAAGTTTGCAACAGGATGACACAAATTAGGTTCCGAAAATTAGCAAACTATGCTCATGCTATGCGCTCCGGCAAGCCGGGCCTGGGCGGAAATCTTTTAGCCGAAAATATTTAGGCAAATTCAAACTGTTGCGCCGGCAGCAGCAGCTGCCCAGAGCTTCGCCCTGTCGAGCACTTTAAGCCGTTGGCAGGCCGGAAGGGGAGCTGCTGGCACAACTTGGCAGCCATATGCGAGCTGAAAGTCCTTGCCAGGCTCTACCCGACTGTTGCCTGCTCTCAAGTGTGAATTTCGTGGCAAGGAAGTGAGCAACTGAGTGGCAACTGGCGGCTGGGCTGTCACTTGTTGCACTTGGCGGCTTTTGCAACGTTGCGGCTTTTGTGTGTGTAATTTTTTAGTAAATATTATTGGCAACAAAAAAAAAAATGCAGAAGAAGAAGAAGATTGCCAAGCGTCTCTGACAACGGCAGCTGCGACCACTGGGGCGAGAAGCGGGGGAGAGGGGTGGGGGCTATGTTGCCTCAAGTGTGTGTCTGAGCTTAACATGCCATGAAGTGCATGCAGCGACGTGGGGCGCAGCATAAAGCGCCGAATGGGGCAGCTGAAGTAGCTGCCACTGTTTGTGCCACACTTTAAATGCACTCGAAAGTGTTTGCTTATAGCACTCCACACACCACGCAGCACAGACACCATACTCCACACTCCACACACACACACACACACACACACACACACACACACACACACACACACACACACACACACACACACACACACACACACGCACACACAACATGCAACATACAACACACTCCGCACACCGTGACATGCCTTTTAGTTTGGTTCTGGCTCTTTTCAGGCTGCCCACCCTTAGCCGGTTTTGTCGGCGGCTCCTTCTTTTTCCCCGCTATTTTTTATACATATTATTTTTTATACTTTATTTTCAGTTCTTTTTTCTTCTCAGCTGCCGCTCAGCTTGCCTTGCATTTTAAGTGCATTTCGGCGCAACGCCAAACACATTTCGGAGTCTATGCTATTATGTGTGCATGTGTGTGTGCATGTGTCTCTGTGTGTGTACCTATGGCAGAGCCATTTTTAAGTGACTTGCCGACGACATTTGCCACAGTCGCGACTGTTGACTGCCGCCTACAACAAATTCCCAACATCTCCGCCACCTCCCCCCCTTAGCCAAACATAATTCTCAGCCCCAATGATGTTCAGCTCGTTTCTGTGTTGCATACTTTCAAGCGCTCGCTGGCAGCCATAAATCATGCCCGAGTGCCATAGTGTGGCAGTCTTAAAGTGTTAACTCAGCACAAAACGGCAACTGGCGGCAATAAAAATTGCACAAATGTGCGGGCCACCAACTTAGCCAAAGCTCCAAGCTAAGTATCCAAATCTCATTATTTGGCGAGTGTGCTTTAGATAGCGTTCATGGTGAGAAAGTTTCTATAAAAAGCGAGAAGTAGTGGTAAGGTGTCAGAATCAATAATGTCTTGTTTTAATTTACGGGTAATTTATAACTCTGATATAACGTGCTCTTCAACTTTCGAAATGCAACTGCTTTAGAGGTCGTCAATTTTAAGCACAATTGTCTTCTCCATGATGATTTTTGCTTACTCCTCTTTACTCTCCACTCGGTACTCTTTATTTGCTGTTCTTAACTTGTTACTCGCTACTCGTTACTCGCTACTCGATACCACTTGGTATTCGATCTTCGCTACATTTAACTTCCTCCTCTTTACTCTCTATTCGCCATTCTCTATTCGTTGTGCTTACTTGCTACTCGTTTCTGGCTTCTCCTCACTCGCTACGTGTAAAGCTCTACTCGCTGATCCCTACACGCATATTTTCGGTTAATCGCTTTAATCTTCTTCCCGCCATTGTTTTTGTTTACTATTCGCTATTTCAGCGGTACCCCATTTTAGCTACATTTTGCTTCTTTCTCTTTACTCTCTACTCGCTACTCTCTACTCGCTACTCTTTACTCGCTAATTTTAACTAGTTAGCCGCTACTCTTTACTCATTACTCTTTACTCGCTGCTCTTTACTCGCTTCTCGCTACTTTTAGTCAAGCGTTTTCAGTTCACATGACTTTAATAGTATCCACTAAGGGATTTGTTAACTCGTTCTCGTCATTCTCTGCTGGTTGAACAATACTCAGACACACTTATTTGAGCCCCTATCTATTCGAATTTATGTATGGCCACTAAAGCGACTAAAAGCTGGCAACTACTTGCAAGTTTAATTAAATTCCCATATACTCCGTACACTTGCTGAATTCGCTTGCTTACGCTCCATTGCCAATCTGATAATGCTAATGCTGTCTGCTGCCGGCTGCCAGCCAGTGGAAAAATGTCGCCACACTCCTAAGTATGCGATTATGTCTAATGTTGTTGCCGATGCTGTTGCTGATGCTGCCTCTGCCAGATGTTTTGTCGCAGCGCTCCGAGCAGAAGGAGGGGAGACGCCTAATAATCTGTACGTTTTGCTGCAAAGATTTATTATCGTTTCATGCGGATAAAAGATTTACGCATATCAAGAGCGGGGTAAACTTCCCCTCCATCCGATTTGGACACTGTCTGACTGTCTGACTGTCTGTCTGTCTGTGTGTATATTTGTGCCTTTTCACAGTTGTTTCTTAGCATTGTGTATTATGTTTATGGACATGAATGTGAATGTGAATGTGGAGACTGCCTTGCAATGAAATGAAGTCATTTCGTTCGCTGATTTGGTTATTTATCATTATATTTCCTTATGATGCCATATGATACAATATTTATTGCTGCTCTGAGTTATGGCAGCCATATGACATTGACAGCGTTGCATAAATCAGTTGCTAATAAGATAAGGTCTCTGGCTCCGACTGGCGCTCAACCCTTTGCCGGTTACCAGCTAATGTGGCTAGGAAAAATCTAAGCTTAATATGCCTGTCAATTTGGCCAGTTAAATAAACGGGATAGCGGCAATCAAATGTAATTCGTTGCCCGTTGACTTGGGGATCAGTTAACATTCAGTCCGAGTCCGAGCTGAAACTTTGGCTAATGCCAATTGATTTAAATGTGCGACAAATTTCCCAAGGCAAAGCCGACAAAGGGCATTAGACAGATTGACAAATCTGTCGAGCCCGACAAACTATTAGCATATGTGAACAGGCGAAATGCCAGCTCGCCCAAGGCATGCAAAAACTTTCAGCCAAGTTAATCATTTGTGGGATATTATCAATCCATTTTTGGGGCTTTACCCAAGCAAATACACGAGCGCACAGTTTGCGGCCCTTTACTTGGCCCGGCCATTAGCATTACGAGTATAGTTCGGCCCGTCTCTGTGTCTGTGTCTGTCTGTGTATAGGATTTAAGCACATCATTACATAAAATTCCCCAAAGTGAGCCGGGCAGGCTCAGAGCTTCTGCCCCCAGACGGCAGGTTGTCGGATGGGTCGTTGGATCGACTGGTAACCATAATAAAGCTTATAACACTTTGCATTACACTAATGCAAATACAATAGGGTAGTGTGTGTGTGCATGTGTGTGTTTGTGTGTGTTTGAGTGTGTTTGTTGTTTTTGGGGTGTGGCTGGGTGCGCCTCAGCTTCAATTATGGCATATGTCTGGACGCTCGCCTGGGTTCACTTGGCCCAAACAAAATTTGTTTAAGCTCCAGCCAGGGATTTAAATTGCTCGACTCAGCTCAGCTCAGCCACAACCTGGGATGAATCCCAAGACAGGCCCCAGTGCGAGTCGGCAGCATTTGGCTTATGCGGTCGGAAGTTTTGCTGCGGTTGCCGTCCCACTCGATGGCTGTGGTTGTGGCCAACAGCTTGAAGCCAAAACTGAAATGGAGACAGGACAGTATCTGGTCGAACATATGGCTCAAGGCATCGAGCATCTAGAATTCGGCTCATTATGCAAGTTTGGCAATGCATTTGCCGTATATTGGTTATTGGCTTATTGTTACGCCCGGCTACGGGCCTGGCTAATATGCCTGTCCTTGTCACAGAATTTGCCTACGCCAGGTTGCTGTCAATTTACATGATTCGTTTTGCCCTAAGTCGATTGTTCAACTCAACATATTCAAATCAGCCCAAGCTTTAATACGACTCGCTGAAGAGTTGTCCGTGCTTCAAGTCAAGGCAATCTTAAGGCCTATCAATTTAACTTTTCGCCAGATTAAATTTCTAAAATTTAATTAAACACTTTCAGGCTTAACTCAAACATTTTCTGAATGTGGGGAAAACTCGATTGGGAGTCCTCTTTAACACTTAATTGCAGCCCATATGTCAGCTAACCGCGCGCCGGCAGCAATCAAAAAGTTAAGAGCCAAACGACAATTCGACCACAAACTAATTTATTAATCCCGCCCCACCCGCACACACACAGACACACACACACAGGCACACTCTGCAGCTCTGGGTTAAGTAAACTTTTAAAGCGAAGCCAAGTTGTAACCACGCTTGTCCTTCGTCCTTTCTCCTCCGCCTTTGTCTCTGGCGTACACTGCCTGCCATTCGTCTGTTGCCGCCAAACCGCTTTTCGGACATGGCTAAAATATGCAAAACTAACATAAATCTCAATTTAGAGATTTATGAAAAAATACACACACACACACAGAAACTGGGATAAAAAGCCACAAAGTAATAAAAAAATTGTTGTAATTCCAATTCGGCAAACGGCAAAGCGGAAAAAAATCAAATGAAAACTAAAAAAAAAAGTTGCCCAACGCCAAATATCACCAAAATACCACAAACGGCGTAACAATATAACGAAAACCAAAACGTATGAGTCCAAAACAAAAACAAAACACAGAAAAAAACGAAAAATGGAATAAAAACTTTTAGAAAAAGTAAAATGGCAAAACAAAGTTTAAAGTTCAAAAGGCAGTGCATAAAAAATGCTTTAAAAATCAGAGTCAAATGCGTTGGCCACAAATGACCAACATGCAAACGATTGCAGAGCAACAGGCAAGCCGACTTCTGTATACTCTAGCTGATGAACTTTTCTTTTAAATATTATAAATGTAAGTTTCTGGAACCTAGTGCACTGTCCCATGAGAACCACGATCTATTCCGAACCAATGTCTCGCCCAAATCTTTATATCCTTATTCAAGTGTGTAGTTTTTGGTTCAAATTCTCAAAAAAAAATAGTCTGATTTTTAAGGTTGTGTATCAGCCTATTAATATGGTATCAGAAGCAGAAAAGTGTTTCTAAACATATTATATTTAATGATAAGAAATTAAAGTAATATGGTAAGTTGATCCTGCAAATGTCAGGCTTGACTCAAATTAAGACTGATCCGGTTTTTTAGTTAAAATATTTTATACTAGCATACAACGTTGCAGCTTGAGCTTCAAAGTTGATGTAGCCCAGTAAATATAGTTAAATAGCTTCGCGTAGGGAATGTGATTCGTTTGGCAAATTAAAATCATGTATAGATTTGGGTGCTGGCGCCTGCTGTGCACTTTTTCCGGCTGCAGCCTGAAAATAACATCAGAATTTGTGCACCCAAAAAAAAAGAAGGAGTTGTAAACGAATTAAAGTAAAAGCAAGTACAAATACAAACACACCAAGATAAATGACTTAATGTAAGTTGCCGAAGCAGTTGCCGGTGCACAACATGAAAAATACGCGAGAAAAAAATGCATTAAATAAATAAAAAAATATATATACACGGAGGGACAAACCACGAGTAGTGCCAAATATGGCGAGGCGCCATGACTAAAGAGGCGGCAAGTTGGGGTTGGGGTTGGGTTTTGGGCGGAAAAGGGTTTCAGTCTGTTGCCATATTTTATATGCGCCCCTGCCCCTGCCCCGGCGATGCGTGCGTGTATAAAAATCTGTCGCTGCCTCAGCTTCAATTATTTTTTACAAGATATTCCTGTCTCTTTCGCGGCAGTGCTCATTTATTGCTGTCTCGCTTCTTGGTTTTTTTTCGCTCCTTTTCTTACATATATTTTTGGTGCTGCTCATAAATTTTGGCGTCCGTCCTGCGTCCGGTTCGTCTGTCGTGGTGGGGCTCCGTAAAGAATCACTGCTGTTATTCTAATTTTATGGAAATTCCTACACTTTTTCTTGCCTTTTCTTTTCAGCGCACGGATTTGCGTTTGAGAAAAATCTGTTTGTCATACGCTTCGTTGCGCCTCATTTTGCAAAAAACCAAAAACGTACCAAATGCTCCGAATGCCGGGCGGCAAAGTATTGTTGGGCCTGTCTCACGGCTGGCCAGCTCCATCGAGTGCCTCGCAGCTGGTCAGTGGGTGGCAAAGAAAAAACCCGAAAAAACTTTTCACAACGCATAAATTTTGTGCATTAGTTTTGCGCCACATAATTCTTGCAGTGAAACATATGCCAAGGAACAGGCACAAATTTGATTTTAAAGCTGGCGCAAAGTGAAATTTGATTATACAAATTTGAATAGAATCAACATTCATCAACGCAGAACTCAACTCCTTCAAGTATCAGGGAGTTCGATATAAATATTATTCGCGAGATCCGAAAATTATCCAACTATCCCCCACAAGCTCAGAAAATTTAGGACTAGTGCTTGCAAATTTGGTATTTGTGCTTTTCCGTGTAGTAAAATTCGACTCGATCTTGGAGAAATTTGTTATTTGTGTAGGTAGCTAGATAATAGGGCATAAAGACTCGTTGAGAGATGCACACTTATTTGTTTAATTTAATGCTTTAGCTAAGACAAACTCCGGCAGACGATGTCTGTAGAGATCCAGAAGAGCGCCAACTGCAGCTGGGTTATCTTTTCTTTTTTTTTTTTTTATAGGGGATCTGCATAGTTTATTGTCAGTTTTATGACCCGAGTCGCCCCCGCTGCAGTTTTAAATGCTTGACAATCAGCACTAATGCCATAGCCGAAGACCCCTCATTAAGTGGGACAGCAACAACAACAACAACAACTGAACAACAACAACAACAATGGCAACGTGTACAACAACACTTTTCTCACCTTCCCGTTTCATTTGCTTTTGTGTTCGCTTTTTCGTTTTGGGGTCACGCCAGGGCCTATTAATTTTTTGTGGCCGGCGACATCCGTCGAGCGCTGACAAAATTAGAAGCGCGTTGGCGGCGTAGAGTCGAGGGGGGAGTGGGAGGAGGGGCGGGTGGGGGAAGAGCTGTGCCGGGGTAGTTGGGAGCGTAAGGTCTACATTTCTTTTCACACTTCGCCGTTTGCCATCAAATTAATTAATATCATAAAAATGTCAAACCTTAATTATCATAAATAGACAAACGACAACAAATATTACGCGACTCATTTGTTTGACTTCTCCGAAAGAAAAAGAAAAATGAAAAGTGCGAAAATCGCTGAGCAGCGGTTTTTTTGTTTTTCAATTTCATGGAATTTTCTCCGTTTCGCTTCTTTTCTTTTTTATAGCTAGAGCATTAGTTAAATACATTTAGGACACGACTGACACTAATTTGTTGGCATGCCATTTAATTTATTAAATTATGATATTTTCATGCTGAAATGAATACTAATTAATATGGGCCCACTTTCTGGGATATTTGTAGTATCTAAATAATGTGCGGAGAGCATAAATAACCACTTGGGATTACGGGCTATATGTATTTTAGTTGGCATGTCATAAATGCATAATCAAATTGTTCCAAAGGAATTTGGGCTTATTTTTTTAAAATTACGAAATTCACAGTGTTGAAAAACATATGCTTCTTCTTCATTTAGTTTTGATTGATTTTCTGTGCTCTGCAAAGTTGTGTGTACTTAAAGATTGAACTGTCTGCAATGCCAATGTCAGAAACAAGTGCAAGCCACATCCAGATTCTGACAAAATCAGAAACTAAAAGCTGAGTTATTTTCGTGCGGAGCGCATACAAAAAAATCAATTGTATTCAACCCCAAACGCACTCACATGACACATGTCAAAAACAAGTAGAGAGAAGAAAAAATCTATTTGGAAACGAGAGAAAAAATAAAAGTGTCATAAGGCATTTGGGTGCGCGACAGGCTCGTAAGTCGAACTCCAGATGGAGTCGAGCGCTGCCATATAAAACTGTCAGTTTTAATAACTAAACACATCAGCAACAACAAAGGGCAGAAGAAGAACAACAACAGCAACAACAACGGCAACAAGTGCACTTCAGAAGATGCACTTCTGCAAAGTTGTTGTTGCAGTTGTTTCTGTGTCGTGTGTCGCAGCATTCGTCAATGGGCCGGGCAACGCCGACCGCCCCGGCAGCGAATAGTCTGTCCCCCAGCTCCTAGGCATGCCCCTGCATTTGCCCCCGGGCACTCGACTTCTGCTCCACACTGTCCCGCTGACAGATTACAGCTGCGATAAAGCCCCCGGGATGCAGCGAGTCGAATATATTTTCTCAACTTTTTGTCTCTATAGGAACTTGTCTTTCGGGTTTATTTACTCGAGTTTTTAATTAAAAGTAATGCAAGTAAAATGCTGATAACTTTTCCATCTCTCTCTCTCTCTCTCTAAGTTCTTTATTTAATCTTCCACTCGCCTCGTAAATATATCAAATTTTATTTTTATTTTCGTACATCGTTCAAATGGAATAGAAAACTGTTCCATGACTTGGACTTGATTTGGGGTCGCGTCGCCTATTGATAATCTCTGGCAATTAGGTTTCAAGAAATTTATGTTTATATGCAGCGACTGATAGCTGAGTTCTTTATGAGTTCAGTTCGAGAAGAACCTACAACTAAAACTAAAACTAAAAACTGTAACTACAACTGAAACTTTAATGCAATTTTCAACATTTCTCTTTCTCGTTGCAGGTAAGTCTGGGCGAAAACTTTGCACCTTGGCTCCTTGGGTGAAACAATAACGAAAAGCCAACACTCAAGTTGGCTGTGGTTGTGGCTGCCACAATTGTGTCAACGTTGGCGTGAAAATCCATTAGAACTGAACTATGTCAATCGATTGAAACAAACGAATGCGGAATGTGTAAAGCCCAGGCAGCGCGACGCAGGGCAACGCACACACGAAAACAAAACAAAACGAACTTTCAGATGCATAGAGAGCATAAAAATGCACACACAGATACATATGCTTATAGCTGTAGATACATTATCGTAGCTGTTTTGAGGTACTTGGGAGCAGGCATGAATTATTTAGCTGTCAGCCACCCAAATGCATTCTTAATGCTCGCCACACATACACACAGAAACCAAGAGGGTAAATGAAATGTACGCTCTTGGAATTTAGCCTCAACTTAGTTAGTAGCCCCCAAATCCCACTTTACCCCAGTCTAATTGAGTGACCGACCAGCCCCACCTATCCACTCTTCAGGTAGCCTAGGCCGGGTGGTTCGGGTAGCCCATTCTTTGTTCTTCTCTTTGTTTGCCTAGTCTTAAGTGGCTTCGGGTCGCAGTCTTACGAAATTCAACAACAACAAAAAGAAACAATAACAACATTAAATTAATTTCAATTGAATTTAATTGACATACATCGAGACAAACATGAACGGAAACTAGGCCCAGGCACTGCAATGAGCCAATCCACCAAATTTAAACAGCTTTTCGAGAGAATTGATGTGGGGCAAACATTGATTTGCCTTAAAAGGTCAAATTCAACAGATCAATTTTATTAATCGTATTGGTATTAATAGTTTGACTCCAATATACAATTGTATCTTTTATTGCATATGAAAATGTTTTCAAGTGTGCCAAATATCTACTCTCTAGCTGCTTATGCAAAGTATCTTTCAGATACATCTCTTCGAATTCAAGCTGTGTCTTTAATAGCATACAAAAATCATACTTGAATGGCTTATAGTATATCGATATCCATCTATGCATTTAGCTTATATCTATTCATTATATCCGAAAGATAATCTTTAGTCGGGCATCTATCTGAAACTGTAATGCAAATGGCCAAATGAATCTTTAATTGGTTAGAAAACATATGAATATCTATTTACAAATATTTATCTGTCTTTATATATGACAAACTATCTATTTTTATATGTTTACACAAAGTATTAGCTGGATACCTTGCTAGTTAAACAACTATCCACATCTGTGGAATTTAAGTGTTTATCTTTACCATGCAGGCAAAGTATCTTTCGGTTACCTGCTTGTAGTTGCATTGAATGCCCGGCCAATCGACATCAGACAATTGTATTGCCTCATCAGCAATAGGATCCGGCCAACTAGACGACAAACGGGGCTCTTTTGATGGATGCTCTGTTGAAAACAGCCCCTGCCTCTGCTCCTGACCCTGCTGCTGCTCCTGCTCCTACCTCTGCTCGTGCTCCTGTTGGCAGCAGACCGTCAAGCAGCTGTTATTATCAAATAACCGCGCATATCAAATAACTGAACACACTTTGCGAACGTTGCAAAATTGCTGAGCACACGAATGCTCTGCTCCGCTCCGGACGGACCTTCAGAGTAGCTGCGAGTGTGGCTTTGCGCTATGCACAAATAGACTCAAATGATGTTTACGAAGCCGCAGAGCGACGCTGACTGCATTTCAGTTCAGTTCAGTTCAGCTCAGTTCAGTTTCACAGTTGGCCCTGCCCTTGGTCTCGCCCCTCTTCTGCTCTCTGTTGCATTGGCAGTTTGTTTGGCTTGTGCTCCTGCGACTTCTGTTTGCACATTTGTTTGTATTTGCCAGATATTTGTGTATCTTTTTCCGCATGCAATTGTTGCTGTCAATGTGTGTGTGTGTGTGCGAGCGTGTGTTGGGGTGTGCAGAAAAGTGCAATTTGATATTATTGCCAACTAGCAAATACTCTTAGCGCCACACAAAGCCATTTGTCTCTAACTAGTCGGGGCTAGAACCTGAGCATCTACATGCTCGTATCTGTATCTACGTGTCTGTATCTGCTCTTCTGTATGGAAAATATTGCCATTTTGGCACGTTTACTTAACTGCCAAGGCAGCTGTGATATCTGTGGCCTGTGGCTGCTTTGAGGTTTTCCCAGCTTGTATCGTTCAAATTGTGGCTGTGCGCTTCTCGCAACATTTCCAACCATGTCTCTTGTTTCTTCTGCAGCCTCTCTCCCTCAGCCATTTGCGCTTTTCATTTTGCGCGCTAAATATGATTAAATATTTCGTAATGAGGCTGCGGTTTCATGACGTTGACATTGTTTGTTAGTCGGCTAAAAACGAGCAGCCAAGCCAGCCAGTCGGACAGCCAGACAGTCAGTCATCAGGCGACAGGTAGAAAACCAGCCCAGGTATCCAGGCAGCTGGCTGGCAGGCTAATTGACAGCGCTCGCTGGCTGAGCTGAGTTGCGGTTCCAGTCAGCGTCGCTCTAACCAATTGTTGTTTTGTTTTGCGAATTCATTCTAAAATTACAAATCATATTAAAACATGGCATATGAAAGGAGCGCACATGAAAGCGACTTACATATCCATGCCAAGACAAGCTGATGAGGGTTTGTTCTGACGTAGTATGTGTTATGTTTAGAAGGCGACATCTCCGACCTCTTCAAGTATACATATAAATATTCTTAATCTGTATCGAAAGCCGTGTCGATATAGCTGTCTATCGCTCCCTCTGCCCCTTTCTATACAGGCTAGTCTCTCAGTCTTAAAGCTGTTGTCATCAAACTTTATATATATATATATATATATATATGTCATATATATAATACTTGTATGAAAAGCGTTTTTTTTATCCAGCCCTTATTAACATCGGACTACGATGTCTTAAAGCTCAATCGAAAAATTCGGTAGAAAAATTAGTTTTTGATTTGATACTTTTTCTGCTTTTGAAATATCTACACCGAATTTCGTACTTATGAGCTTTTCCATTCTCCCCACACATATGCACATATTTATATATATATATATATGGTAAGGTAATTTATTTTATTTAGCCCTAATGAATGAAATGCCGTGTAAGGAAAGTTCTTGCATTCCCTTTAATGTTGATCAAAAATTAGCAAAATTCCAAGAATTACCTCGGAGCAACTTCTCCCAAAGCCTTTGCCAATTCAGCTGAGATATTCAATCCAATGCTGCCACCTGTATTCATTGGCAGGCCAGACCTGCCCCAAGAGGCGGAGACCCAACTCAATGGCCCTGACAAGGTCATAAGCTCACATCCCACATTTGGCATTCGCTTACATTTTCGGGGCACTGTGTTTTGGTTTGAGCCGATTAAATTGTTTTTGGTATAAATTTCAAATTAACAACCACTCGACTCGAAGAGGCGACTGATTTATTTTGGATTTATATCATTTGGCCGCTCGAAAGAGTTGACAACATGAACAACAGAAATCAGGAAATGCCACGAAACCCTTTTCTGTTCACCCTGCTCCTCTTCCTGTCCCCTACAAAAAAAAAAAAAAAAAACTGGCACGCCAAGCTTTTTATGAGCCCTGCCCTGATTTCTTTTTGCCTTCTTTTTTGGTGCTCGGGCAACCCTTTTGCTGCCTCGGCGGATCAAAGGATTAGGAAAAGTTTGGTGATGCGTAAAATGAGTTTGATGTTGATATAAACACGTTGATGATGTTTTAATGTAAATAAAACTTCAGACCCAACAGTCCAAGCAATTGAGCCCAACGCTCAAACCGTGTAATGATGTGTAATCACTTGCGGCTGAATTTGTTAAACAGTGTAAACTACACGGCTGCTTTATATACATATATGAATGTGTGTTTGATATATCGAAATATTACAGCTTAAATCTGATCGAAATCTACCAAATATAAGCTCCTGATGGGGTTTAATATTGTTAAGGGATAAGATTAATAATTATTGAGCATACAATTGCCGTATTGTTGATTTTATTAACTTAACTTTTAGGGGCTTAATATTGTAAAGGGTTAAGATTAAATATTATTGATTGATTGGTTAATAATTAATGCCGTATTGTTGATTTTTTTTTTTTGTGACTTGCAACTCTCAATTTTGTTTTTTTTGTTGCGTTCTGTCATTGAGTCCGTGAAATTGAAACGTCAAGCTCTTTGAACTGACAGGAACACGATTCAGTCAGCGTCTGCTGTGCCCTCAATTTTTTTTCTGTGGTCCCTTGGATTGAAGCTGACGCAAACAAACACTTTATTAAGTGTGTGCTGTCGTCCTTCATCCTTTTGCACGCACGCCTGGGCAACTGTTCCCGGTTGGCCCTGGGCGTATAACCAAAATTGATGCGTGACCACAGCACGTACGAGTTTTTGGCTATAAATTCTCAGCACTCTGTCAAAAAAGTGTTTTAAAAATGTTTATAATTTTTGAGTGGCATCGCAGCGCAGTTGCGCGATTGCGAACTGTTGTCTGTGCCACGTCTGCACCTTTGCGCCTCTGAGCCGGCTCTTTGGCTCCAGCTTGGCCTCGGCACGCGCCAGGCCTTGCCCTCAAACCCCAACTCCAACCCCAACCCCAAACCCAAACCGAAAGCTGAACCCAAAAATAGTAGGGTTCAACGTCCCCAAGGCGTCATAGTCGTGTTCGTCTCAATGACGTCCTGGCGCACTTCTCAGGCCAAGACGTGCGTAGTTTTCTGTATGACTTGGCACACTCACCACACACACACACTCGCACACACACTGCTGTCTCATAATGCGCTTATTACGATGGCACATAAAATAACAATTTATCTGAGCATTACAAATTTGCCCCCCAAATGAGGCCTTTTTATGTCAGGACCCGCATCCTGTCAGCTCAGTTCAGCCAGTTGCCATTGCCTAATGCTGTCATTATGCTAATAGTTTTATTGCCGCTGCACTTGCTGTCCCCCTCGCTCGCCCCCCTATGTCCCGCTCATAAATATTTAATGAATTTATTAGCACGTGCAGGCTGCCTTTTAGCCTGTCCAAGGTTCAGCCACATATATATATATATATATATACATATTGATTGTGTACGCACCTGACCAGCAGCTCCTCTACACAAAGGAGGACTTCTAAGTGGCCGCATCACCTGTTTCTGTTTGCCTCTCGAACAGCTGCTTACTAAGTAAAATACAAATAAAATGAAGCTATTTTTATCGCCCCGCCAAGCCATAATGAAATGCTGCTGCCAAGAATAGATCACATATTTTATTTTTAACCTAATTGATAATCAAAAAACTTAACAACCTTGGCGGGATACTGAATGGAGCACTTATTATTTATATATATTTACTAATAATAATTTATTTAAAAGCCAATTTAATTGGCGTGGCAAGCAGGTTGTAAAATGATTCGCTGAAGAAGTTTTTTTTTCTTGTCTTTAATTTAAGACACTTGCAAAATATTTAAGGTCATGTTTCAATCGTGCTGTCTGTTGATATAATTAGCCCCGTGCTATTTATTTGACTTACTGCCTAAAAATTCATTTAGCCTTAATCTTCCGAGAACTGAACACAGAGCAGGGTTTGGGTAAGGGTCTCTTCGTTCAGGAAACAACCCCGAAAACCTGCTGCCGCAGAAACATCTGTTGTAAGCGCATTAAATGCTCACTCAGCATGCGGCAGTCAGCAGACGACGGGTCAGGGGTTAGGGGTCAGGGTTCAGCGGCGAGTCACTTTGAGCTGAGCCCGATGAGGCGGACACTGAAGATGACACAATTTAGAGCGTACTATTGGTCAACAATCAAATGCGTAGCCACCCCCGCAAAGCATTCTGGTAGTAGATGGTATGGGGGGCTAGCTTATGGCTATTTATTAAGCCTTCAGCCCACATTCGTCAGTAACTGGGCTTGGCCTCGCTTTAATTGCTGACCTTCTGTTGGCTTGACCTTTGGCCAGGAGCTACGCTTGAGTGCGCCGAGCCGACCCGACCCGTTTCAGTCAGTGCGGGGGTTGTGTCTGGCCAACCCCTTTGTTGTTGTAGCTGTAGGTCTCTTGTATCTCGTAATTCAATTATAAAATTCTCATGGTCAATACGCTTTAATTGCAGTTTTTATTTGGGCGCGTGCGGATTCGGATTCGTACTCGGATTAGGTTGTCCCAGCTCCATGGCAATTGCCAGCAGTCCAGCCAAAAAACATGCCAGCGAGCCGTATAATACTCCAACGGCAACTGAAGCTGGTCGGCGAAAAGTTGTTGTTGCTGTTGTTGTTGTTGTTTCTGCTGTTGTTTGGCTGTCAGTCGCACACAGTCATCGCATTAGTGTGAGCCAAGTGCGGGCCATGGGCCACACACAAAACTCATTTGAGGACCAAAATTGTGTCCCCATGGAGCATTTTGGCGGGCCATGTCAGGCACGCCTTCATGTGCTGGCCTATCCCGGCATATCCTGGCATATCCTGGCGCTGGCACGCACTTTTTTTTTCCTGCATCGGACATTTCCATTTACCGCAATTTCCCAGCTCTCCATCCAGTCACAAGCCCTTGGGCTGTTCTATTAAATCGAAAAACGATTACAAACTATAATGCACTGTGTTTTGTTTTGTTTGTAGACCCCTCCCCCTCCCTTTAGCCCGTCTCCCCAACCCCTTCTCCCTGCTCCTGTTTTCGCCCTGCCTCGCTGCAATTATTGACTTTGTCTGGCCAACGCATCTGGCGACGGGCATCGCATTTGTCCATTTTTCCCACTTTCCAATTTTCCCATTTTAGCGTAAATGTCAATTCTATGTTCCGTGTTCATATTGGGTTTGAGTCCTTCGACTTCCCACTTCCCACCTACCACCTCGCCACCCTCGCCTTACGCCACCCCCCACCCCCTCTCAGCAACCGTTTGTGTATTCGATTTTCATGGGCATTAAACTTTGTTAGTTTACTTTTCGGCGTCGTTGTTGTTGTTGTCCTTTTTGTTGTAGCTGTAGTCAGGCCTGGCTGTCCGTCTGTCTGTCCGAATGTCTGCCCGTCATGGCTTTTGTGGTCATGTCATTGTTTCATTTTCACACGCAACTACCAACTACTGCGTTGGCTACCAACCACCTCGTGGCCCTGCCCACATCCCCCTGTGGATTACCGCCCCCGCCCGCCAACCCCCAGCCACATCCGCCCCGCACATCCCCCTCAACTAAGCGCAGCTGTTAAATTGCGTCAATTTTTATGTGCAATATCTGTTTTATTTGTATTTGATTGTGATTTTATCAATATGTTTTGCTCCCTGTGCGATTCGTTGTCCTTAATTGAAATGTTCAGAGAGCGTAATATTGCCAGAAAGTCGCATCGCATCGCATGTTTGGCCACATAATTCCCCCAATGACTACACACAGCTCGTAACCCCTTGCCTCCCCGAGGCAATTAATAATAAATTATGGAATTCATTGGAAATAGGAACATTACACAACATTTGCGGGGGCGTTTCAACTACTTATATAAGCTGCGAGCTGCTCTATGTCTATGATTCGATTCTTTGCTTAGACTTTACTCAACTAATTGAAGTTGAGCTTATATTCGGTTCTCTGTGTGTGCGTGTGTGCGTGAGTGTGTGTGCAAGTTAATTAAGATAAAATACAATATGCGGTAATCAAAGGAATTAGAAATTAACTCGAGTTTTCAGTAGAGCATGCCCTTTTATCATTGAATCTATGCTCAAATTTAGATATCAAAGCAATTTAATGCCATTTGGCTTGTGTGTTCCCTTAACAGAAGGCGGACAATTAAGAAAATCGCCTTAAGAGCTCACATTAGGCGTTACGAAACCTAGAGAATAGATCGTGCTAAATTTAATCATAAAGCAATGCAGCCAGCAAAACGTTTAGGAATGTTCGAAAGAGAGAAACTGCAGATAGAATGTAAATATCCTATATAGACATAGGACAACATTTCCCACTGCCATAACTCAGTCAAAACTAAATCGATTTGTATAAAGTTTGTCTTTTTGTTCAAGGTTAGACCTCTAGATCAATTTGGCATCCAAATCTGGCAACATGATTCTGGGTCAAAATTCATATAAAAAAGGTACCCTCAAATATCCCATATAGACATAGGTCGAAATTTCCCAACCTCATAACTCAACCAAATCTCATCCGATTTCTACGAGGTTTGGTTTTTTGTTAATGGTTTGGCCTTAAGATCATTTTGGCATTTAAATCTAGCCACATTATTCTGGGTCAAAATTCATGTGAAAATTGTACTCTCAAAATTATGTATGTATATAGACATAGGTCAACATTTCCCACCGCCATAACTCGGTCAAAACTCAATCGATTATCATAAAGTTTGTCTTTTTGTTCATGGTTTGACCTCTAGATCAATTTGGCATCCAAATCTGACAACATGATTCTTGGTCGAAATTCATGTGAAAATATTACCCTCAAATTTCCTACGTAGACAAGGGTAAAAATTTCCCAAACCCATAACTCGGGGAAATCTTAGCCGATTTTCATAAAGCTTGTCTTTTTGTTAATGATTTAATAATGCAATTTGACATCTAAATCTGACAACATGATTTTTGGTCGAAATTCAAGTGAAATTTGTACCCTCAAATATCGTATAACTATATATTACACCTAGCTATGTCCAAACTCAACCGATTTCCATAAGGTTTGGGTATTTATTTATTTATTTTATGCGTTCCTCGGAAAAGGCTGGGGTATACTCGCTAGCAATGATATAATTTTAATTGTGTTTATCTATTATCGAAGTAAAAAAGCAACTCTTAATTTAGGAAATTCCTTCAACAGCTCAATGCTGCTCCATTGCGAGTTAAGATATACAACATTTAATAAGATAAAAATCGCTTTCAACAATGTTCCGCATTATTTCACCCGGCGCTGCGGCAATTCTGACTAATTCCAGAAATTGCCTGACAGCCAACGGGCAAAAAAAAGACGGCAACGTGTCAACTAGTTGACCTCAGCGCAAGTAACCAGAACGTTACACCAAAAAAAAAAAAAAAAAGAAAAAGAAGAACTAAGAAACTGTCAACCCAGTGCCCAGCAAGGGACATCAAAATGACGTTGCATGAAGACGAAAAAAAAAGGAGAAGCTAAAACTGGAATGCGGCACGGAACAGTGCAAATGAAGTTGCCAAAGCTGCGCTCCCAGGCTCAGCCTCATGACACAACCTCACTTCTAGTTGTTCATCCAGTTGTTGTTGTTGTTGTTGCGGGCAATTACAGTGCAGCCGAAGGGTCGCCGGGTCGAATTGAAACTGTGTGCAGTCACGAGATAAACAAGTTGGCAGCCCTGCAAGTGGCATGAACTGGCACGATTCCGGCTCTCCGACTCCGACTACGTTTGCAGCTCCGTCTCCGTCTTTCCGCTCGCCTGTCATTTTGAGCTTTACGCTCATTTTCGCTTTTCGCAATGGCGGCGTTTTTCCTTCTTGTTTTTGTGTGTGTGTGTGTGTGTGTGTATTTTTCTCGAATTGCATTGTTACGGCTCACGGCAAATGCCCAGGGAATGACACTCAGCGATGGGTGTGCGTGTGTGTGCTTGTGTGGGTGTGTAAGTGTGTATTTGTGACTTGCGGTTCGACAAGCGTAAGACATTTTCAATTAGAGTCCAGCTTCAGCTGGCCCCGCCATGTCCAGCCCGAGCTGCAGCTTCTGCCTTCCTCTCTCCTCCCTGGCTGCCACCAAATCATGTGGCATGTTGCACGCTGCACGCATGTTGCATTGTGCGCTGCGGCTGCTTGTCAGCCACGAAATGCGTCAATTAGACAAAATTGCAATGTCTGAAAGTAAATGTTTACCCCCTCCCCACCAAACAGCCCATCGCCCCTTTTGGGTCGAGCTGTTGCTGTTGGGCTGGGCAAATATGCACATAAATTCTTGTTGTTCGGTTGTTTATGTTGAAGTTTTTCGTTTCGCACTCTCGTTACATTCTGTGTGCGGCACAAAACTTTTATGAGTGTTAATTTGTGTTGTCAACAAAGTTAACATGTCGACAATCTCGACTTCTGGGCCATGTCACGAACCGCAAGAAGCTTTGCCCGGCGCAGGACTCCTAGATTTGCACACATCTTGTGGGCTTGAGTTGTTATCTTGAAGAAGGTAAATACAAATTGAATGAAATTCGAGCAAATATGAAGATATTTGACCCAGATTTCCTTTGATTATCATCTTTTGAGACATGTTTGCGTTAAAGTCTACTTACATTTTTGGCATTAGCTGAATTTTTTCTTTATACAAAAAAAAGCTTTGTTTTGTACACAAATCAAAATTTAGTGTTAACTAAGTTTATCTCAGCTAACAAATTCTCACTAAATTTCCTATTTATGCATTTTGTAAATTCTTTAATATTTGAAGCTGTCAGCCGCAAACAATTTGTCAATTTCTCAAATTATTTTATGTTTGTTTTGTGCTACTAACAGGCACTCCTATTAGGCGGACAGCCCGCTGGGCGGACATTTACCTTCTCTGGAAAAGCTAGCCGACATTTGGTAGAGTTTTCACTGTATTTGTTTTGGGCATTGCCAGTAAATGCAATGTTTGTATTTAATTAAGTTTGTTTCCAATTGATTTTACTATTTTTCCGACACCTGCCAGCTGTAAAAGAGCAAAAAGGCAGCAACTGTTTCTTGAATTGTCATTTGCCACAATATTCATTTTACACGCATGTCTTGTATGCACATTTCTTTACCTTCCCATCGGAGCATTGCACTCTCGGCAAGCTTTTGGGGCCATTCGCCACTTAGGGCTCAAGAGCTGAATGGGATTTGGGGCCTCAGCTTATGGGCTGCTAAGTATCAACACCCGGTGCGATATTCAAGTGCAATTAAGAGTGCAACTTTATGAGTCACTAAGCCTTGGGTACGCCCATGTCTTTAAGGTCTGGCAATGCTCCTCCTTGGGACGACCACACAGAGCCACCGCCAAGAGACGCCTGTCAATCAATGACTGCCGCCGCCGCGGCACTTGGGGGGGCAAGCAGATTGCAGCCGAAAACACTTTAGTCATAAATCAATTAAAATTGATTTGTTGCCCCCGCAACCAGCCACGCCTCCCCCGCAGCAGCCCGACGAACACTGACACAATACAGCGCGAATTAAGAGAGTGTATTTTTCAGATATACTTAAATATATATCTATATATATATTTTGTATGCCCTTGCAGAGGGTATTACAATTTTGTCGTGAAATGTGTAAT
This sequence comes from Drosophila littoralis, assembly GCA_018903485.1. Taxonomy (NCBI): domain Eukaryota; kingdom Metazoa; phylum Arthropoda; class Insecta; order Diptera; family Drosophilidae; genus Drosophila; species Drosophila littoralis. The sequence goes on from JAEIGF010000600.1 coordinate 673,414, forward strand.
GTGTAGAAGGAGACATCTCCAACATAAAGTGTATATCTTCTTGATCGGTATCAACAGCCGAGTCGATAAAGCCATGTCCGTCCGCCTGTCCCTCTGTCCGTTTCTATGCGAACTTGTCTCTCAATTTTAAAGCTACCTTTATGAAACTTTGCAGAAGTTCTTCTTTCTGTTGCATGCAGTACATATGTCGGAACCAGCTGTATCGGACCACTAAAACATATAGCTACCATAGGAATGATCGATCGAAAATAGATTCTTCTCATAGAAGCTTTTCTTTTTCATACTCGGCCTTAACTATTTTCCCTGTGCTTCTTAGCAATATGAAAAGGTTGGGTGTGCAAGGGTATTAAATCTTTGGCGTGCTCAAGATAGCGGTTCTTTCTCGTCTTGCTTTCTTCTCTTTCTTTTTTCTATGTTTGTGCGCAATTTGCCTAATGAATCCCAGCGCTGGAAATTATCTAGCATCAGCTACAGCTGCGGCTACAGCTGTCTGCTTTATGCAACGTTGTGCCACAGTTTTTGCCACTTGGACTCGTTTGAGCGATTTATATGAAGCTGCCTAGTCCCTCTTCCCTTTTCCCCTTTTCCCCTTTTTTCCATTTCCCTTTTCCCAGCTAGCATTCGCATTTATTCGTATCTGCAACATCTTTCAGCTGCTGCCGCTGCCGCTGTTCTTATCTGCCGGAGACAGAGGACAGCGCGTTGTCGGGGGGCCAGTTCGGGCCGTGTCTTGCCAATGCCATTCGCATTCCCATTATTGCCCTTGCCCCTCAACACACTCTGGCCCCTAAAAATATTGACAGCTACTTGCCAATTGTTTCAGCTGCAACTGCGTCTGCTTTAAAGAGCTGCTGCTGTCAATTTTTTATAACTTATATATGGTTGCCTGTCTCTGGCACTTGTTGGGCTCGCTTGCGTTCTAAACAAAAATTGTTTTTCATTTTTTTTGTGAAACTTTTGCTTTTTCATCCGGGCAACAGCTGGACACTCGAGTCCTGCATGTGGAATTTTACTTGCATATGCATGCATAAATCGAGATACACACGCAAAGATATCCCGCCCTCTCTTTATTTTCTTTATTTTGCAATTTTCATAAATATTTCATTTAGCGTAACTTATACACTTACCCAGAACTTTCCACTCTTCAGTCTGGCATTTTTGCTTAGCTTATCTTTGGTTTTGCATCTTTCACTCGACTCTGCGGGTCGGGACAGGCAGCTCCTCCAGCATCTACGTGTATCCCTCTGCTGCTTGCTACTTGTCATAAATTGGCAAAAAGAAAACACACACAAAAGGAGAAGCGCTTTTTTTTTTAGAATTTTCTTTGCAGTTTGACATTATTTGCGCTCTGATAAATGAGAGCTGCAGAAAATATGAAGAGACAAACAAGAAAATATTTCTTGCTTTAAATCTGAATATTTCTCTGAGTTATAGCGGTTGCTTGGCATGGCACGCAAAATGCAAAAATATTGTTTATGAGATTTCTTACAATTGACTTCGCTGTACGCTTGATTTTTCTTATCGCTGCAGCGAATAGCCTGCAACATGTGGCAGGTATGTCTCGCCTCCTCATCTTGCCCGCTGGCTTGGCTCAATTAGAAAGCAATTGGCTCGCACAATTAGGCCCCGGGCAATGAGGAGGTTAACAAAGCACCTGCTAATTGAATGTTATTTATAAGAAGCAGGCGAATGCATTTAACTGCCCGCAGCAAGTCAGCGAAAGACGTTGACATAACGACCCTGGAATAGAATGGAATGGCATGGAATGTGTCTTTATATTGAGCAACAGCTGGACCGTTGGCCCAGTTAATGGTATTGGCCGGCTCCTATGGCCAATTGCAGTGGCTGTGGGGCGGGATAATGGCGCGCTTAGCATACATTAAAATACTAATTTCCATGAAAGTAGCAAAAAGCGAGGCCCCCGTCTGGCCAGGCGGTGCCTTTTAATAGAGCCACACTAATTACATGCCGTTAGACTGAACGCCTGAGAAGTCACTTTCGGTGCGGGTGTTCAGCTCTGTCTGTGTGCGAGTGTGTGCCTGTTTGTGTGTGAGTGTGTGTGTGTGTGTGTGTGTGTTGGTAGCGTAACGACATGACGTGCGGCGGGGCCGCTTTTCCTGACGGGCTGCTGTTGGCTCATTGCCCGGTCGCCGTTTGTGCAGCAGCCAAGTCAAATTTGTAATTAAAGCAACGGAATTTATGAAACGTAACATTTTGCAAACCCACGCACACACACACACACACAAACACACATACACGAGTACACATACATAAAAAGGCTGATTGGAATTTAGTTTATGCGTTGCATATTCACGATTTTTTCCCAAATGTAATATTTTACACTAAGAGACAAGCAAAAGTGTTTCGTAATCAAAAAAGTTAAAGGGATTCAATTTTTTGTTGTTGATTTTATTACTTTGATCAGCGTATTGATAGCCTATATAATATATTGTATTTATATTCGTTGCATAAAGGGGTCGAAAAATCTATTTTCTATTTATAAAATCTATATATATAAAATCCTAATCAAATGTAAAATCTTGGAACATTTTTATTTTTATTAAGTACGATTTGCATTTATTTTAAGAAGATTATAATAGAGCGCAACATGACTTAACTCAAAGTTCAAATGATTTGCTATTAGCCTCTCCCATGTACAATCAATGCATTCTTTTTCTAATGTCGAAGCAATTTTCTAAGTTAATTCAACTGCTGGAGGTTTTATTTTCAAGCTCAATAACACTTATATTATTATTATATTATTATATTATATTTAGTGCTCGATTTGGCGACCTTTCCATATTAGAAATAACAAATATTTATTATATTTTATTATTCCATATTATAAATAACAAATACTTATTATTATAATATTATTAAATTATACTATAGAAGAAGAATTCGTAGAGTTTTTCGCTTAAAATGAATTGCAAGTATTTTATAATAAGCTTCACCACATAAACTTAATCAAATTGAGAGGCGCACACAGACACACACAACCACACACACACCCTCGCACACAAACAAGTTTATTTTGTTTTTGTTGCGCTCATTTGGTTGCAAGTGCATTTTGTGTTGCCCGCTTTTTTGTGCAAGTTAATTTTGTGCGCTGTTTTTCTTTTGTGCAGTGCGAAAAGTTCAAAAAGGGAAACTCCCGTTGCAGCTCTGCCAATGACTGTCAGTGAATTGTGTGTGTGTGTGTGTGTGTGTGTGTGTGTGCAGCAAGTTGTTTTTGCCAGCGTGTCTAACATTTATGCTTGTTCACATGCTGCGAGCTCCTTCAAAAGCTCTTCAAGTTTTATGGCCACATAAGCGGCCACATTGCCATCACCAGCCACAATTCTAGCCGATTCAGCGCCAAATTATGCCAGTTGGCTTGATCTGACCCCGCCTCCCCCCCAGTTACCACCCGCCAGCTGGCCATTGGCTGCCGCTTGATTGTGCTGCTGGGCGGCGCCTTGGCCCGTGGTCAGTGGGGCGGCAATATATAAAATTTATTAGCAGAAATTATGATTATTTCGTTGCTCTTTGCTGCGTGTATTTTTAATATCCATTTCACGTATTCTGTCTCTACCCCCACCCCTCTGCCCCTCGCCACATCCCTCTCCCTACATCCCCCTGTGAGTTTCTTGTGCATTTTAATGGCCGCTGCGTCTGTCTTCTGCTGCATCAATTCCTGCTGCTGTTCTTATTGTTGTTGTTGCTTGTCCGCTTTTTGCTCGGTTTTAAACATTTTTTTTCTACTTTTTTTTTTTTGAGTGGCGCTCGTTAAGCTCGCTTTAATTTTTACTTGAGACCATAATTTCTGCTGCCGCTGCTGCAGAGCATTTTTTATGTGCCACACAATTTGCGCGCGGTTTAATTGTGGCGGAATGGCTGCCAACGCTGACGCTCCCTTTGGCCAAGCTGTTCGGGCCATTAGGCGTAGCAAATTGTTTAAGCCCGAGTTTCATGTAAATTCGAATTATATGGCGTGTGAGTGCCTGTTTGACTGTACACAAAGCCAAGCTTCATTTGATATTTTATTAAATACTCAGCTGTGAATTGAATGGGGAGTTATTGTACATAAATAAATAACACTTTCATTGAGCTAAGTATTGGGATAGGGAACTTATTTAAAGCTTAAATATATCTATTGCTAGAAATGTTCAAGCTGCGTTTTAACTGAACAACAAGCCAAGCTCCAGTTGATATTTTATTAAATGCACAGCTGTGAATCCTATGAGAAGCTATTGTAGAAAAATAAGTCACACTTTCATTGAGCTTAAATAAATAAATCTTAAATATATCTATTGCTTTAAACGTGCAAGTTTTAAAATAAGAATTAAAGATTTCTTAAAGCAAACATTTCAAGTCAAGAAGCCAAAACTAAAGGTTGCTTTTATTACTATTGTCAAGCTAAGCCCGGGAATATTGTTAATTTAATTTTCATAATGACAAATCCCATCAAGAAATACGCCTAGTTATCTCGCATCGACCGCATTTCCATAACAATATTTAATTTCGCCTATATGCAGCCTATTTGTAGGCAAAGCCCGAAGCTCTGTTCCCTTTGCTTCCCAAGAAGCCTATAAAAAAAGACAAATGACCCATTAAACGCAAAACTTGTGCACTTTTCTAGCATTGTCGGGCTGCGGTGGGAAAGAGGGTGGCAGGCAAATGCAAACGCCAACAGAAAATATTGCCCCGCAGCAGAGACAACAAACTCTTGATTTTTATAGAAGTATGCGAATTGCTAGCTACCTGCTGCTGCTGGATCACGGAACACGGAAAACGGAGCACGGCGCAGACCAGACCAGACCAGACCAGCTCCAGGCAGAAAGGATAACGCTCATAAAACGCCAAGATATGCGCAGGGCTTCACGCAGAGCGTCTATTTTTCACTTGGTCGGGTCTGCCGGGGCTTGTCTTAGGATTTGTTGTGCTTATGAAAGCATTAAACTTTCCTCATTTAAGGCAGCGCACTTGAGTTGGCTTTTTTACTGCAATTTCGTCCCTCTGACCCACCCACCCCCTCGATGTCCTTGTCATCCGACTCTCAGTGCTGCTTTTATACCCTGTACAGCTGGGTAAGGGGTGCTTTAGTTGACAACAACTTTGCTTAAAAGAGAAAGTTTAAATATAAATCGTAGATGTAGATCATATTCTAGGGTATTTGGGTAAAATATACAGGCTTAATATTTTATCGAATGTCAAACTCTGCAGACTTAAAATTGAAACGAAAAAGCTAGGGTAACTCTTGGTCCAGTTGCAGCGAGCTCTTGACTATTGTCCTCAGCATTGTCACAAGTTGCGCGCTTAACCCGATACGTGGTTAAGGCTGCCTGAATTCCTAAGTGTGTGTGTGTGTGTGTGTGTGTATGTTAGCTGGGAAATATTGTGCAATTTCTACACTTACACATTTTATGCACCCCCCCTCCAAAGCCCAGCCAAATTTTCCTGGCGCCCGCAGCGCTATGGGAGCTGAGGCTTTTCTTGTCTTTTTATTCGAGGGTTCAGTCAAAAAGTGAGAATCGCGTAGGGGGACAGGGATGTGCTGATGAGGTGACGCGGGCGCCCACACATGGCTCGCGAATGTAATAAATGAATTTTGAAACAAGGCGCCTTGTTGCTTGTCAGCATGTGGGCGTGGCAGCTCACAGTTTAAAGCAACATGCTATATATATTTTTTGTGAGCATTATTATGCTTTTTTTTCTGGTTTTGCCATTGTTCTCCTTCAGGGATTTCTCAGTTTTGCGCCATGTCTGCCATGCTCTGCCGTTCCGCTGTTCAGCTCCTCTGATGCTCTGCTGTTCGCCTTTGCCTTTGCCATTGCCTTAACGTTTGCTCCCCTTTGTTTGCATTCTGTAATGTAAGAGGCAGAAATAGCGCTCGAGCAAACAAATAAAAGTCTAGCGGCAAGAACTGTGACGACTGTTGAACTTTGCCGAGGCTCTGCGGCACAGAGGCCACCCTCAGGTTTAATTCCCAGCAATGCGTGCAACTGCAACTGCAACTGCAGCAAAGGCAACTGCAACAGTTACAGCAAAGAAAACAGCTGCTGCCTGACAACTAAGCCGATTTGGCTTACCTTTGGCAACAGGATCAGCGTCGCAGTCGACAAGTCAGCGCGTGTCTTAAATACATTTGATGTGCTGCACGGGCAGCAAATAACAAAGGCAGCAGCTGAGGCACATGCCTCGTGCCAGGAGTCTTCCTGCAGCTAGACACACTTTTCAAAAAAAAAAAGCTCAGAAGAAGAATATGAAGAAGCAAGATATTTAGCTCACGGCGCGACGCTCATATTTGCTTTGTAAAGGCACCGGCAACAATAATAATAATAAAAAACAAAAGCGAATAAAAAACACAAACAACAACAGCAGGAACAACAACAACAACAACAACAGCAGCAACTGTGACGATGACGTTGACGTTGAGTGCCTGCGAGGCGAGCCAAGAAATAATAATAACAAAAAGCAAACAGCGCTGCGCGTCCCCAAGCCCCCAAACGGCCCGCCCCCCTTGGCAAACGCGGCTCCACGTATGGGAATTTTCATGCGGCGCGTAGCAATTTCACACATTTACATAGTTAAACACACACACACACTCCCACACACACACACACACACACACACACACGCACGCAAAAGTGTCGTCGTATAGCGGAAGTAAAAGAAGTTGTTGCCCCGGCGCAAAAAAGGCGCAAATTATATTCCGTTGTAAGGCAAACACAAATACAAAAAGAAAGGAGAGAAAAAAAAACTACATAAATACATGGCAACATGCGCCCTTTTCAGCGTGTGCGCGCGTGTGTCTGTTATTTCTTAATACAAATAAACAAACAAGCAAAAATTATGTGAAAATAAAATAATAAAATGTGCCCTGCACTATGGACGAAAATGGGATTTAAATAATTTCGTATTTTATAGGCGATAAATTTGAGAAATTTCCTTAGAAAATATTGCAATTGATGGCAAAAATAAGACACAATTTCGCTCAAGGCTTAAAATAGGACATATCAAATATTTAATGTTGCAGAAACATCTAAGTCGAGGTTTGTTCTAATTAATTCAATTTTGTCTAAAATAATCCGTAGAGCTAATCCGTATAGCTGTAATTAACACGCATATATCCATTGTGCATGCAACAAGAACTGGCCCAAAAAAGTATGCTATGTTTCTTTGTATGACCGCAAAGGGGGGTAAAACGGGCTCTAACAGTAGGCAGGCAGTCGAGACATGCGTCACATAAACATAATTCACGCTGTGCACAAATGCTATTAATGCTCATACACACACACACACACACACACACATACACACCCACACACACAGGCACACAACTCTTGTGCCTGGCTGGGTTTGGCTTGCATGACGTATGAGTGACTTTTATGTTTTAATTGCGCTACAGTTTAAACTGATGGGCGCAGCTGGGCCGGGCCAAGACGCACTAATTGACAGTGAGAAGGCGCAGCACTAATACTACAAAAGTTCGCTATGCATGTGTGTGTGTGTGATATGTATATGTATATTTTACAAATGTTTTAAGCCTTTTAAAAATTGGTATTAGGATTATTTTCTTTAATTTTGACCGCTTGGCGGGGTTAAATTAAAATGTCCATTATGCTTTGCATAATTAATTAGATTATCAGTGTATATTAGAAAGATAAATTTTAATTGGTTGGCGCGTAATTTAAAGCTACTCTAGATTAATGTCAACCAATTTATCGCAAACAATTTATAACAAACATAATTATTCAAAATTTTTAAAAGTTTTTTTAATATACATAAAAGTGCCACAAGCTGAAAAAGTAAATTTAAATTTGATACTTGCTGCGCGAAAAAAAAAAAGAAATTCATATAAATGCTGCGGGTCATTTTTCTGACATAGGCAAAGGGCAGAGGTCTGCGGGCAATGTGCGGCCCACATACCCAAGGGCAGAGACACGCACACACACCTATACGCAGGCACAAATTAATTAAATAAGAAAAACGGTAAACCGAGAAGTTAAATAAGAAACGGGAAAGACAAACCGTGCGCAGTAAGTGAAACTTGAAATTGAATAAAGCCAGCGACGCGGTCGCGGTCGCGGCGGAAGTGAAACCAAGACAAAGCAAAAATAATGTAAAACAATGCCGAAGACGAAAAATAACGGCCCGCAAAGGAGACACGGTCGTGTGACCGTTTTGGCTCCTCGGGGGTGGCTTTCACCTGGCCAAATGCCAAGGTGTCGCAGCTAGCATGCCCAATGCACTTGGTCGATTTTCAAGGGGAGTCACTGCACTTGGGCATTTCGACATTGCAGGCAGGTTATCCATCAGGAGGCAGTGCGCCCACATGATTAAGGTTTCACAATTTATCTAATACAATTAGTCAAAAGGTGGCCTGGTGGCCCGGGCGCCGCTCCTTATGGTAATCGTAGACGCCTGCCGTGGTACTTCCATTATTGCCAAGTACTTCACTGTCTCTCTCCCCGTTGAGCTTTGTCTGCTTCTTCTGCTTCTCCTTCGCCAGCCCAAGAGGTGCGATGACTTTTGAACTTTTGACGCAAGCATGCAAATGAAGGGCGCCCTTCTTTGGGCGTGGCACCTCAGAGCAAAGCCACAAAGTTTAATGAAATCCAAAAAGGTAGCGAGCACAAGTATTTGGTAATTTGGTTTTATGTGCAGTTTGCCTTTGCCTCTTAGCCCACGAGTATTTCCTGGTGGGCGTGTCTGCGGGGTGAGGTCTGCTAATTGGGGCCCGCCCAGCGGGAGATCGAGTAGTTGATGCCGGCGTAATGGCATTAATGCTTTTATTGACTGCCCTCCCTCCCTCAGCAGCATATGTACGTGCGCTCGAAACATGCCATCAATTTGGGGTCTACTCCACATTTAAACATTCGAATGCACTTGCGTTCTGGCTTGAAAAGTTGGTTTGCAAATAGAAAGCATTCTTCATTTGCGAGTATTTTTGCCTGCAAAATGTGCAAGTTCTCAGATAGGTAAATCAGGTGCTTGGCTTATATAAAACGTTGCCTAAGAAAACCTCTTCAAAGCTTACTTTAAAATACTTTCAATTAAAGTAGGCTAGAGAGTAGAGACATGGAATAGCAGAGTCTAAAGTGATTAGTTATTGTGCAAAAAAATAATATAATAACTACAGGAAGGGAGTGTTAGCTTCTAAGGCCATCGACTCCGTAATAAATTAAATATATTTCAATATCATGATATTAATGTTCATCAGCTTGTTATTGAAAAACTTTTCTCTAAAGTAGCCTGAAATGTGAATTGGCCAGCCTCACGTCCTCTTGTCTTATGCAATTGAGCCGCTCAACTTGTCCATTTGAACGTGGCCAATGGATTCAGTTGTCAACTGTTGTGTGTGTGTGTGTGTGTTGGCTTTTTTATTTTTGTTTGCTGGCCATATAACAAAACCGCAAAAAAACAGCAAACTTTGTTGGCCACAGCTCGTGTTAATGGGTGCCAGAGGGGGGGAGGGGCTACGCGCTGCTGCCAACAACTTCAACAACTCAATGCACTCAATCAATGCCCCGCAAAAAGCAATAGATGCAGCCGCCTTTTGTTCCAAACACTCGGCACAAAAAGCACTCATCAAAAAAACAACAAAAAACAAAATTTATAGTGCAGCAGATAAGTTTGGTGGAGCTGCAAATGGAAATGGACAAATCAACAAACAATTTTTGCGGCCGCAAAAAAACAAAAAGTACAAACAATCAAAACACAATGAAAAATGCAGCGGACTACAGTTGTAGATACACATGGTATCTATAAGATACAACCGCAGAAAAATGTATCTTTTTGTGCTTTCGGGCAGGCCCCAAAGTGTTGTTAACAGATTGATTTCGAAAATGATAATGTGCTTTAGCCAGCTCGTTGGCAAAGCCGCAAAGCCTACAGAAACAAGCAGCTGAAGCAGCAACAACAACAACAACGACGACGACGACAAGAACAACAACAACAATGGCAACTGGCAACATTCACAGACCATTTGGCGGCTTAAGGTTCGCATTGGGGTTATCGCCTAATCGCATCGCATGCCAGCAGGCCGCGTTTGCCCTTGCCCTACGTTTGCGGCATCGGTTTCCTTGTCTTTGGTTTGTTTTTATTTTATATACATTTATATATATATATATATATATATATATTTTTTTGCTGGCTGTGTCTCTGGCCCAAGCGCACAATCATTTTTCAATAAACAAACAATTTCATGGGCGGCTTGTCTTTTGCCAAATCGGATCTAAGCCTCAATAAGCAGCCAGCGACAAGACGCACTTCCTGCCAGCCCCAGAGAGCTCTCAGCTGATGGCTATCGTCTCAAAGGCTGTTGCTTTTTCGGGCATTAAGCTATCTGATTACACTGTGCAGCCGGATTCGGGTACTTGAAACAAATGCACAGCAATTAATTTTTATGAGTTGAGTGGCAGCAAAAACATTTTCATTTTAATAAAATATTCCCAAGTTGCATGCTGAATAGTTGACACCAAATTTATGTTGGCTAGTGTAACTGATTGATTTAGGTGAGCTTTGTTAACTCAATTGATTAATAATTGCTTGCGCTTAAATGTATCCAACAGATACGTGACCCGCGTTTGACTCGATACAAACGCAATATCCTGACAAATTTCAAGTCAAACAAATGGCTAAAACGAGATCCGCAGAGTAATTACAACCGAAAGCAAGCCATAAAAAACCGGGCCAAGAACTAAACGGGGCGAAAGAGTAAGCCAAGGGGTAACAGGGAAACAAAGGAGCTATTGCAAGTGTGTGTGTGAGTGTCTCTCTGTAGTGTGTGTGTGTGTGTGTGTGTGTGCTGGCAGACAAATGAAAAATTAAACAATATCCTAGCTGCCTGGAGCTGGAGCTGGCACTGTTGCCGCTCTGGCAACGAATTGCCAAATTTAACTGAAACATTTATTCTGCAGAGAGCACTAAATTATTCGTGCGCTTGACTTGCCAGCCAAAAGATATACGAATACGAATACGAATGCGAATGCGAATGCTAGTACGAATTTCGAATGAATGCACTCAGCACTCAACAGTGTAGCTTAGTTGCCCGTCTTTGTTTGTATTTATGTGGCAAATCGGCGACATTATCCTCACAGTCTCATACTCATCCTCATCAGCATCAGCATCAACAGCTGCGACTGCGACTCGTGCCAAAAGTCATAAAAAAGCCAACAACAGCAGGAGAAACAACAAATGTAAACAAAAGATACGGAAGCTTCACGAGTTGGCGCCTTTCATTAATATGCGCAAATTATAACGAGCTGAAAAAAAAGGAGAATGCAACATTCAAGAATGAACGAACAAAATATACCCTTTCCATAAAGCTAACTTTCGTATAAATAAGGCAAATTATTAAAAAATTTTCTTCTTTTTTGGGGGCTGTATATCTGTCTCTGACTGCACAGCATACCTTTCTCAGCCTCTACTTTACAGGGTATAACTTAAGGACGCAGCCGAACCTGTCAGTTCTCTGTGCTCCTGTGTCGAAGTGTCTTTGTGTTTGTTTATACTGTGTGTGTGTGTGTGCGTGTGTGTGTGTGCTGACAGACAACAACTTCATTTACTTGGCTGGCATTGGGCATTCGTTTTATTCGTTTTATTCGTTTCATTCGTTACATTCGTTTTCATTGTCGTTTTGCCGCTCGTTTTTCGTTTTTCGTTTTCGCCAACGTAAGCGCTTTTAATTTTCAGCTTGCATGCACAAAAGTATGCAATATGTTTTTTGCTCGACCCCATCTTCCCGACACACACACACACACACACACACACCGGCAAGATGCAATTGCACTTATGCATGCATGACATCCAGCTGTCCCACTCTTCCACACACGCACACATTGTGTGGCCGACAATGGCTTACATAAATTTTAAGCTCCATTAGCAAAATGTTACAGCCACCGCACCCGAGGCGACGTGTGCCAAGTGTGTGTGCGTGTGTGTGTTTGTGAGGTGGTGTGCGTGTGTGTAAAGTTCAAGTGCAACAAAAGTTGGTTATTGTGCTCGGTCTGGTCCATTATATGAAATGCATATTAGATGGTATGGCAAATTTTGGACATTGAAGAAAACTTTTGCTTACCTAAGGCGAGTCCTGGCTAATTTCCACATAAATTAGCAGAAGTGTGTGCGTGTGCGTGTTTGTGTGTGTGTAAGCGTTGCCTGGAGTTGGCTTAAATAACAAAGATAAGAGTTGAGAGAAACAGCCTTCAATTTGTTCAAAGTTCAGCAAATAGTTTTCCATTCCAAGGCCCTTCTAGGTAAATGAAATAAGCCCCAGTTAAACCCTTAATTCCTGGCCCTTATGCGTTTTAACTTAGCACAAATATTCAAATTATTGATTGGCATTAAATTCTTGGAACTCAGTCTAAGCTCAAATTATTTTTCTGTGGAAAATTTGGCAAAATCTGCTAATGAAGCAGCCAAAACTCAGCCCGATTCTGAGACCTGGCCAGAAGCAAACAAACAGCAAAATACTCAGCTCGGCTAATTGCAAATAAATTAAGTTGGCTTTTAATGGCTTAGACCGGGGCAAATGTTTTCCATGCAAAGCTCAGCCGAAAAGAAAAATAATTATTCCAAGTTGAAGTCGTGGCCAACGTGTGGCAGCATCAAAATCAATTCGCCAAACAATGAAATGAGTTGCGGTAACTATAACTACGCAGTCAGATTCAGATACACCCCCTGACTAAAATAGTGAAGGGTAGGGGGAAGGGGTGTTTAGGGGGGGTGGGGAGGTAAGTGTTGGTAACATGAGCTTGGGCGGCGCACAATGAATACAAATTGCTTGGTAAATAAACAACATCTCAATAAGGAGCAAATTACTGACGCCATCCAGCGAAAAAATAAACATGCACACACACACACACACACAACTACATAAATACACACATATAAATATAATCACACACACACGCATAGAAAGGGAGAGGGAGAGAGAAAGAGAGAGGGATCGAGGTTTGGGAAAATCGCGCACTGCATAACAATAGCAACAATTTGGTTTTGAGCGTTGGTTTTGCGGGTGTGTGTGTGTGTGTGTTTGTTTGCCTGGATGCGTGTATGTGTGCGCATGTGTGCGTGTGTGTGTGTGGGGCGCTAATGAATATAATGGCGTTACATAAATGGCGGCTTGGCCCCAGTTTGGAGAGCTAGCAACGTTTCTAGATATTGCCATTGCTTGCCGTTGTTGTTGGCATTGATGTGTGGGAATATGTTCCGTACACAAGCAATCGCAAATAGTCTACAAGAGTGAGAAGGAGCATGGGCGACAGAGAGAGCGAGAGAGGGAGATAGAGTGCTTGTGTAATTGTGTGCGTGGGAGTAAGGCAAATAATGAGCGTAAATCATGGTTTAACGATAAACACAATACAATACAATACACACGAAACGATATATGGGCAGCATGAGTTCCATTGAAATTCATGTGTACCGCAAATGTTTGGCCCAAAGAGTGGGCAAAAATTAATTAAGGTGCTGCGAAAACTGTTTTGACAGCAACAACAATGTAAAACAACGCTAACGAAACCCATCCAAATACTTTGGGTTACTTTAACTAGATAACAATTATTAACAGAAACAGGAAGTATTCTTCATTTTGTTAATTATAAAAGCTTCAGAAACTTTTGGTAGAATAAAGGTTTTAGTCTGCTTTCAATCCTATGTTTTGTTAATAAAGCAAAGATTGGAGAACAAGAGAACAAGAGCTTTTAGTGCGCTTTCAGCATAAACTTTTGCCTTATCCGTAAATGAAGTAAAGGAAACAGAGATTGATAAACAAGCTCTAAAAACTTCACTATCTGATCCGGCCAGTTTTGTTGAAGCTGCTAAAAAGCAGCTTTCGTGAGCTCTAAATAGGTAACGTGTGTTCCGGTTATTATCATATACAGACAAAAGTACAAATTTCCCATTCCCATAACTCGATCAAATCTCAACCGATTTTCATAAAGTTTGGCTTTTTGCTCGTGTTTTGGCCTTTGGCTCAATTTGGTATCAAAATCTGGCAACATGATTCTGGGTCGAAATTCATATGAAAAAGGTACCCTCAAATATCCTACACAGACATCGGTCAATTTGTCCCACCTCCATAACTCGATCAAATCTCAGCCGATTTTCATAAAGTTTGGCTTTTTGTTCATGGTTTGACCTCTGGATTTGGCGTCTAAATTGGTCAACATGCATGTAAAACTGGTACCCTCAAATATTCTATGTAAACATAGGTCAATATGTATGCATGCATATGTTTATTATTATTATATATGCATAAATGTAGGAATGCATGCGTGCATGTATATATGTATGTATGAATTTAAGCGCGAAAAGTCACTCACTAAATTATTGATCCCCATTTCCACCAAGGAGGTATGGACTTTCCAAAAACCGCGAAACACCCATCAGATGAATTTTGACAAAGATCGTTGAAAATGTTTTTGAAGGCGATCGATATTCGATATTTCCCAAATCAGACTTGGGTATCTACAATTAAGATTTCAGCTTCCCAGCTTTCCTTAATCACCAATCAGTCAGTCAGTCAGTCAGGACAAACAGTTTTATATTTAGAGATAACTTTGCCTTTTCAAAAATCTAACGAGCGCTGTCAGCATATTTCATCCCCAATTCCCTTCGGCGCGGGCCTATTACGATAATTTGATAGCCCAAACTAATTAGGCCAACAATTGTCTTCGCTGACGAACCGTCGAAACAATTAATTATTAATGCGATGCAATTTTTAACGCAAGCCCAGCCGAGAAAACACACCTAGGGGAAAACAGGAAACCCGGCCAGAAACTACAGTATTGCCTAGTTTAACGTCTAGTTGAACTGTTGAGTTCGTGCAGGGGAGGGGGAGAGGGCTCTGGGGGGAGTCTCGCATGCCCGGCGGTCAGTACTTAAAGCTGCATGCGGATGTTTTTTGTTTTCTTTCCATTTTCCATACAGTTTTTCCATTATTTTTTTTTTTGGCGTTTTATGTTGCCCTGGGGAGCGCTGAAGTAATTGTTGCGCTTGCCACGCCCTGCGGCCGCCCCTGCGCAGCGCGCATTAAAGTCACGCCGGGACCAGAGGGTCACAGTGCAAATCCCATGCCCAATCGCAATCCCAGTCGTGGCGAGGTGCGGCGAATGTAAAGCGCGCAAAAGTCCGGCATATTTTCTCATTTTGCTGCAAATGGAAGAGAATCCCCGAGTTCTCGTAATAGTCAAATATTTTTTCATTTTGCCTTCAGCTGTATTTGTAAAAGCATGAAAGTTGCGCATTTTTTTGTGGCCAATGATTTGAGCGCAGCTCCTGTTATCGGATCTTAGTTTCGGATTTGGAAAATCAATTTAAATTGTATTGTAGAATTTTACAAAATCAAATCGCATGCATAGTTTGGCTTATTAAATTCCTGGCCTCAATCGAAAGCGTTGCATGCGATGCAGGCAGGCAACAGGATCCGACCCGGGAGTGCTTTGCATGGACATCTTATGAACTTTTACAGCTCCATTATATGCAAATGATGAAAGCAAGAAAACAAATATTGCTACCTCGGGCGATGGCCACAGCCACACACGCACACACACGCAGACACACGCACAACATGAAAGGCATTGTTTGGCTCTTGGCTGCCTGGCTGTGGGCAGGACATGGAACGTGGGTCACAGGATGTGGTGCGAGGCTCATATGCAGACATTTACATAAGCAAACAGCTTCTGCTTTTATGTGGCAGCGGCGGCGGCAGCTCGACGCAGTCCCAGCAGACATGCCAGGCAGGCATCCCGGCGTGCTGGCATCCTGACATCCTGCCTCTATCCTGCACGAACTACTAATAAACCAGCAACAGCAGCAACAACAATGGCAACGGATATTAAGCTGAAACTGCCCCGAGGACAACAGCCCGACAACAACAACAAGAACAGAAAAAAGAGACCAACAGCAACAACTACAAAAAAAAAAAAAAACGAGAAGACGATGCTAACTTGGGCCAAAGACCAAAAGTGACCGACATTAGAAGTGAGCCCGGTCCTGTTGCCATTTCCATTGGCATTGCCCGCTTCAGTGGGCCCTTCGCATGCTTATCGACTGATAGCTTAAACAAGCAGCCCCCGGCGGTGGCCCGGCAACAGTTTTGGGAATTCCTTGGAGCTGTCGAAAAGGGTAAATTGCCATTCAAAACTTGCCGGCAAATCATTTGCCGGCCATGTCAGCGCCGTACCCCCCCGCCCCCTTTTTCCGACTGCCAACCGGAACTTTGTCATCATAATCAACATAATCAAATTTCGTTGGCCCAAAATGCATGCAACAAAGTTTCGTTTTTCGACTCGGCAACAATTATGCGGCGACTGTCACATGTGTTGAAGTTTTTTTTGCAGCTGCCCTCAGCTGCCAGTTTTCCTTTTCTTTTTTGTGCAAATTTAATCACTTAACCCCAATGAAGTATAAGAATGGCGAAAAACTTTTTGCGAACCGACAAAACTTGTCACTGGCTGAGGCTGTAAGAAAGCGCCAAGGCATGCGGCAAGAGGAAAGGTGGCAAAGGGGGAAAAAAATTGATTTTTCACTTGGATGAGGTCGCAGCATGAGCAAATTAATGCCGCCACGCCCATGCCTCCCACGCTCAGCCCAAAGTTCGCATTGTGTTGCTCTTTGTGTGTTGACATTCCCGTTGTAGTGTATGCATGTGTGTGTGTGTGTGTGTGTGTGTGCGTGTGTGTGCCCAAATGACAAAGTTACTTAAATTACCAGGCAAAACTTTAGTTGCGCTTACTTTGCCCCAGCTTCAGCTCTAGTCCCAGCCTCAACATCGGCATCGGCATCGAGCTGGCGCTGACTCTTAAGCAGAATTAATGAGTGGAGAGTTGGTTTTCCTTTCACATTTTCATTGTTTTCATTGCTTTTCTTCTCTTTTTCTTTTCTTTGCGCCAGTGCCAAAAGTCAAAAGCTGCCATTGCAGGCATTTCAGCGAGCCATGCAACCCAAATTCACTTTCAGAGCAAACACACTCAAACTTTCCATATCTTTATACATAGAGCATGCTGCATGTAGAGTACATTCCACATACGCATGCAAACATACTGCAGTTGCTTAACTTTTTATACCTCTTATGGTTTTAACATAAAATGTGTAACGCATTGGAAGAAGCAACGTTGCCTTAAAGTAAACCCAAAACTAAGGAAACTGGAAGAAATGCCGTTGCCTCTCCCGGGTCAAGTGAATAATCTCGAATTGTTGGTGTAATTCGCGGCAATTTAGACATATATTTAACTTATTATTACAGCTATTCACTAAATAAATGAACAAAAGTAAATATTGACGCAGGTCTTAGAGGAGAGATCTAAGTCGAAAGCTGTATGAAAAGCTCCTGTTAGCTTTAACTATTGTCTTGAAGGATATAATGTGCTTGACTGTCAAAAGTAAAATACTTCCTCTTAGTTTATATGCAAGTATGTGCGTATCCTTGCTGCGGCTTGCTCCTTGAGCTGCTCTCATACTCAAGACTGTGTTCCACTTGCACTTGATGCATCTTGGTCCAAAGTTGTTGCAGCTCGTTGCCGCTGCCTTTTGTTGAGTGAGTTTGTTTTTGTAGCTTTCAATGCACTTTTATCAGCTGCCAGATCAACGCCTTCGATGCAATTTTCCAATTACCTGTGTACACATTTAGGGACGTCAAGTTCTGACAATTTGCAGATATTTTGTTAAATTTAAACAACAAAAGCGTGCACAAATATCTATAAAGGAATCTATGCACATGAAGTTCTCAAAAATGTTGGCATTTTTAATTAAATAAAAGAAAAGTGTAACAAAAACATATATTTCATACAATATTGCTGCTGAAAGAGCTGACTGTTGGGAGGATTAAGGCATATTAAAAAAGATTTAATATATATGGACAACATACTTGCCCTCAAAAAGCTTTTAAGTGTTGGAATACATTTTTTCATAATAGTTTCACATTTGTTCTAATTTTTGTTGTTTTCATAAACTGCATTCATATAATCCTTTAATTTAATGTAATTACTTTTGCTCTATGTTGTGCCAGGTATTTTTTTATTTTGCTTGACTTTTGCTGCTGTCGAACCCTTAAGGAATGTGACATTGCATTTCATAAGTCTTTTCTTTTTTTTTTTTTTGTTTTTGTTGTTAGGCTACCCTTTCGCAGTCCCTTGGACTGCTGAAGGGTCTTCTGCTTGGAGATGCATCTACTGTGCTCATACAATAATATCCTTTCACATTTTATTACACTTGTAATGTGCAACGATTGGTTGCTGCCTCCAGTTGAAGAAGCAGAAACGGCGGCGGCAACGGAAGGTCCTTCAGCATCCTTAGAGGCAGCAGAGTGAGCAGTCAGTCCGCATTGTTGTTGCTGTTGTTGCTGTAGTTGTTGCTGTTATGTATGTGCCTTGGGGACTTTAATAATATAAGACACGCACAAAGACCCACATGTGCCGAGTAGGTGGCAGTTTATCTCTAAATGTGTGTGTATCATTGTCAATATTGACAATAAACAAGTTTGCCATAAAACGTAACACGAGACGAGCTGAGCTGAGTGCAGTGGAATGGAGTGGAATAGAGTCGAGTCTAGTTTAGTTGAGTTGACTTAAGTGGAGTGGCGCATTCAAGTGCTACATACACTAGACTACAAGTTAAATGCTCAGCAAAACAGGGCGCATAAATCAGGGCACTTAATCGAGCTGAAGGCTACAGTTAACCGTGCCCAATTCCAATTCACATGACGTACATTCGTGTCATCACGTTGACTTATTAATCGAGTATATAGTGTATGCCATTATATATGTATATATGTCTGGCACATTATATATCATGCTTACATAAGTATTATGGCCGAGTGGATTGTTGTGCGTTGAGCGTTGTGCACTTTTGTAAATTAAAAAATAAGGGAAAATAAATAAAATGTCCCCGACTCGATGATAAAATGTTATTATAAATTATATTAAAAATACATAAATTTTGCGGCATTATAAACGCAGAGAGGGACCGAAAGGAGGACCGCAGCCTATTTAAGGGCCGGGCAATCACTCATTTGGCCAACGGGTTGACATTTATGCTGGCCAACAAACAAACTTTTATAATTAATTAACATTACAATAACAACAGGTCCGTTCACGCACTCGGCCAGGCAATTTGCTTAAACATAAATCAATCATGAGCGGGTCACATTAAAAATTAAAGCATACGCAAGCGTGAAAGCCCCGTAAATGGATATGCGAACCAATTTAATGTTGTTCATTGGTTTTTTTTCTGTATTACAGATTTCACAGCCGGACTGCGTCTGGTCGAGGTGCGCATACCGAACTACGTGATTAAGGGCGCCACAGCACAGCTGGAGTGCCTATACGATCTGGACGGCGAGGCGCTCTATTCGGTCAAATGGTACAAGGATGGCAATGAATTCTATCGCTATGTGCCCAGGGATAATCCGCCGGCGCAAACGTTCCGTTTGCCAGGTGTTGCTGTCGATGTGAGTATGCCTGCCGGACCTTAAAAATCAGAAAACAAACGAGAAAGCGGGGCTATCTTCGGCATGCCGAAGATTGAATACCCTTGCAGACCCAACCTTTTCATAATGCTTTTCCCGTAGATAAGAAGCACAGGGAAAATAGTCAATGCCGAGTTTGGTCAAGATATCTTGATAAAAAAAAAGTTTTTCATACAAGAAACTGCTTATCTCCCAATTGTTTCTATGGTAGCTCTATGATATAGTGGTCCGATCCACCCGGTTCCGACATATACACACCGTGCAACAGAAAGAGGCACTTCTGCAAAGTTTCATGACGATAGCTTTAAAACTGAGGGACTAGTTCGCATAGAAATCAGACAGACGGACATAGGAATGTGGCTATATGGACTCGGCTGTTAATACTGATCAAGAATTTATGGGGTCGGAGATGTCTCCTTCTATGCGTTACACATTTCACGACAAATTTATAATACCCTATGCAAGGGTATAAAAACATAAAGCGATGCCCACGTTGAGCTCCATAGCTTTGAAACCAAACATTAAACAACGTTGCCTGCTTTGCGGCGCAGCCAGACAATAGAATTCACTAAGCCCAGCCCTCGTCACGGTCTGCCGCCCAGGGATGGGTCTAGCCCCCAGCCCGGCCGTGTACTTAAAATGAACTGCAGCAGAAGAGCTGTTTATCACTGCGCCGAAAGAGCGCAACACGAGCAGACAATGCACCACCTTGGCGTCGAGTCGAAAGCAGTTGCCACAGAAAGCTTGTGTTTCGACGTGGTGTACAAGTCAGGCACTGACCTCAGTCCTGAAGTGGCTGCGCTGTTGTTGTTGTGTTTTAAATAGTTTGCCAGTTAAATTTACCACGCACTTAATGATAGCCCAGAATAAAGGGGCACAGCCACGCCCAAAACTTCTGCAAAGTCGCCCAAATCGAACTATGATCGTAGAATGGACTGACAGGAACAATAAAAGTGGCGCACTTAAATGCCATTGCTCCATTATTTTTGCCACTAAAACTTTTGCACGTAAAATGCGCTGCACGTTACAGGTGAGGCCACAGTTACCTGGCAGCAATATCCACCCTCCCTCCCCTCGCACACCCATTACCAAAAATAGTACGCATAGAAGCACACACAGTCGATGGAGAGGGCTTCCCACTTCCTCGCTGAGTTCGAGATAAGCGCGTGAGCACGGCAGACACACAAAGAGTCATAAACCCGTACAGTGGAGCTTGGCTAGAACGATCCAACCACTAATCGTCTGCCCAAAAAAGTGAAACTGCTTGGCATGCATGTCCTGCTACTGCCACGCATCCTGTTCAGTTCCTGACTTGGAGTGCAATAAATTGTTCAAGTTGCGCTTTTCGCTGGAGCTGGGCGTGGCCGAACGTGTCTATAATGCGCATTATAACAGCCGGAGGGGCACACACACACCTACACACGTGTTTGCTGGCGGTCTTCTCAGCTTTGATGTTGGGCCGCAGATAAAAGGCGAAACATGTTGCAAGTGGAGATAGCAAAGGGATATGTTTGGCCGGCAGCCAAAGCTAATGGTTATATCCAGCTCCATTTGGCGGATATTGTTTTAGCATAATCGATTCAAGTGACTGACGTGGCCGGGCCAACAAGTTTTTAGTTCGGTTTCGTAGTTGGGTTCTGTTTGGCTTTCGTTTTGTTTTATTGCAGTTGAAAACTGTTGGCTGCTCAGACGTGAGCTTCACCTGGGCGTGCGAGTGTGTCAGTGTGTGAGTGTGTGTCTGTTTGTGTGTGTGCTAGGTAAACTATAAATTAGGTTAAGGCAACAACAGCAGCAGAAGAGGAACAACACAATGAACACAAACGTATAAAAAATGCGCAATAAAAGATAACAAAGTGCACTTTTCGTTGGCCAGATAAACACAACAAAAAAAAAAAACCCTTTTGCGAAACTGGCAACCGCCAGCAGCTGGCCGCTTAATGGCTTAAAGTTCACGTGAAATATTTGCCTAACGTTCCGGCCTCTGCAGCCGAGCGCGGACTGACCCTTAAAGTGGCCGCTGGTGGACAACTTAAAGAGCAGCAACATTGAAAAAGCATTTTGTGCGCCTTCTCAAAAACAATTACGTTACATTAACGTCCAAAGTGGCTGCTCCATCGACGGCCAACTGCCAATGTCTGCGACATGGCCGAAACGGACAACGACATCCTTTGCTCTTACAACTTTTGCCACTTTTCTCGCTTCTGTTTGCCCTGTTTCGCCTGCTGGGTTTTCATTTTGGCTGCTCGCATTATTATTTCTTTTTTTGCTGCAGCTTTACTCATTCAACAATTTTTAATTGCAGTTGCACAACTCGAGCGACGCGATTGTTAACCTGCACAACGTCAATCTGCAGTCGGCGGGCCGCTTCCGGTGCGAGGTTTCCGGCGAGGCGCCATCCTTCCAAACGGTCACCGAGCACGGCGACATGGTTGTTGTATGTAAGTATACCAATTGCCATTGCCAATAGCTGTGCACATCAACAAAGTCAAGCGAAAACTTATAATTCTAATAAGAAATTGCGAATGAAGCTGTGGCTCGGTTCAACTGGCCACAGAAAGTTCCGTTTGAGGTGGGAATTGTGGTTTGTGAATGGAAGTGTGTAATGAACTCTGTGTCCAAGTCTTAGTTAACAGCTGTACTTATTATATACAATTTTTTTATTTATTATATTTCTAATTGATCAGCTGAATATGGATGGAAACTTTGATGCAATTCAAGCTTACTAAGAGTAGTTGTTAACCTTGTATGTCTCCAATCATTTGCAGCTCTCTACCTTTGTTGTCTAGTGTTGCAGGTTAATTTACTGGGGGCAAATTGAATTGTTCATTTGCCGCTGTTTCAAGCGTTCTACTGCATTTGACAGGCTTCATTTGATTTCGTGTTTATAATAAGCTTAGTAAACTCAACTAAACTCCAATGTTGTCCCCCTGAGCGGCCTTTTCTGCGTTAACCTGCCAAAGCTCAGAATCTAACTCAATTTTGCAACTGTCTGTCTGTCTGTCTTGTTCAGCAATTTCCTGGGGGTGCTGTGGAACAATTTGAAGATGCCGTCGCGACCAACTCGAAATGCAAACAAAACAACATTTGGAAGTTGCTTTAAGTGCGGGCTGCCAGGCAGCCAGGAACTACATAAGTGCTCGCAGGGCTCGCAGCCAGAGTCTGGATATCACGCTTATTGCCTTGGACAACGAGTCACACGTGGCAGCCAGGCAGCCGGAACGCTTTGAGCTGGCGTTGACATTTCGTTTGTTCAATTATAAACTTTTGCGTGGGCATGTACACAGCTTGCCATCTCTTTCGCCCTTCGACAGGCCTGGGCTCGGCTGTGCTGGGCTGGTGCTTTGTCTTTGTTCGGACGCGCTTTTGTTGTGCTTTGTTTTGGCTTTTTGTTGCCCATATTGTGCGCTGCCTGTTTGGCTTTCAATCAAAGTTTTTAAAAGCTTCAACAACACAACTGCTCGCATATGCCACAGCTCAGAGTCCCGAGCGCCCAGCCGCCAGCTTTTCAGCACTCTCTGCGCCCACAGATGCCGTTATCCCCCTCTGGCAAAAAAGCCATTTCCGTTTCCGTTCGCATAGTTTTGCTCAGCACTGATTTATAGTCTTCGAGCGGGTATTAGAACTTTGTCATGCAGCTCAGCCATCCTGTCTGAAGCTTTTCCCTTTTCACTGTCTTGTATTAGTTTTACAAATTTTTGTCACTTTGGAGTCCA
Source organism: Drosophila littoralis (assembly GCA_018903485.1). Taxonomy (NCBI): domain Eukaryota; kingdom Metazoa; phylum Arthropoda; class Insecta; order Diptera; family Drosophilidae; genus Drosophila; species Drosophila littoralis. The sequence goes on from JAEIGF010000600.1 coordinate 696,580, forward strand.
GCCTAGCGATCAGCGGATAGGATGATAATAACAACACTCTAATCCTGTTAAATATACACAAATGTTGTTTGGCAAAAATCAAGTATTTGAAGTTAGTTCTCTACATTTTTTGAGTTGGGTGCTGTCTGGAGCACCAGCTTAGTGACCAGCGGCTTAAAGAGACCTTGTTAGAAAACCAATTGACATATATTTCAAAGGCTTTGAACTAGACATTAACATTTCCTTCAAATAACATATAACAGCTGTGTTAGAATAACAGCACTCTAAGCCTGTTAAATTTATACAATTATTTGAATTTAGCTTCAAGGGCAAGACAAAGCCGCTGTTCAGCCTATTTAATCTTGCTGCCTAGATCTGAAATTATTTCTGGCGATCTGCTAAGACATTAACATTTCATTCAAATAACATAAAACTGCTCTGTTAGAATAACAGCACTCTAAGCCGGTTAAGTATATGCAAATGTTGTTTGGAAAAAATCAAATAATTGGCAAGGCAAAGGCGTTGTTCAGCCTATTAACTCTTGCCGCCCCTGTAGGGTATTAACATTTGCGATGCGTCAAGTATGGATTTCGCCTTCATTTAAATTTTATTTTTATTTCGCTTGTTTTCTCTTCTCGTTTTTTTGTGCAATTTTATCAGCAGTCTGTCAGTGCATCAGCGGCTGGAACTTTTATTGAATTTCCGGCTGGGCGCCGGCGACTTTGTTGTTGTTCTTGTTGTTGGTTCGGGTTTGGTTTATTATGGTATTTCGGCGCTTGGAGCAGCGATTGCGGGCAGGAGATGGAGCCGGTAGCGGGGCTGACATTACGATGGCCTGTCTGTGCCTGCAACTAGCCGTAAATTAAATTCTGCACAGCTTGACTTCGTTAGCCTGGACGAGCGGCAACTAACCAACTCGATGTCACGCCTCTTCTCTTGCAGCTCTGCCGGATCAGGGACCGCCGAAAATAATTGGGGGACGTCCGCGTTATCAAATTGGCGACTGGGTGCGCATCAATTGCACCGCCGGCCGCTCCAAGCCAGCCGTCAATCTGTCCTGGTTCGTCAACGGCGAGCCCGCCGAGCCGCAGAAGCTGCGAAAATTCGAGACCATCGTATCGGGCCGCGAGGGCCTCGAGACCTCTGTGCTGGGCCTTCAGTTTCGCGTGGAGCAGCAGCATTTTCGAAATGGCGATATGAAGCTCAAGGTTAGTTGGTTCTCCCAGTTCTTGGGCAATTTAGTGGCTCATTGTTTGCTTTTTAACTGAATTGCAGTGTGTGGCGGCGCTTTCGACCTTCTACTGGCGCAGCAACGAGGAGTCCGTCGAGGGCGACCGACCGCAGAAGGCGCCGGTATTGGAGTCGCGCGAAAGCGACAGCGCCTTCGCCAGCAACTCGCGCGCCGATCCGGTGCAAGGTATGTCATACCGGGAATTATTTGTTACCAAACTCTTATCGCTTTTCATTCAATCAAACGCAGCCAGCAAAACGGACTCGCTCCTAATGGCCCGTGCGCCCAGTGCGCTGCTGTTGCTGGCGCTGGCCACGGCCGCCACCTTGGCCGGCGGCGGCGTCATTATATCCTGGCCAGCGTCCACGCACAGCAAGGCCGGGGCCCGAGTGAATCGCGGTTCGGTCAGAAATATTGTTGTCGATCTCGCTAATGGTAATGCGTCCAAAGATAAGGTCAGAGTTAAAGATAAGCGCGTGCAGCTCGAGCTGCTGGCCGCGGCCCAGCAAAAGCCCAAACTGATCCTGCGCCAGCTGCGACGCTCGGCGAGCGACGCGTCGTCAGCGGCAGCAGCAGCGGCTGTTGCAGCATCCGCGCAGCGGCGGCAGATGCTGCTGGCTGCGCGGTAGCTGCATTAAGCTGGCCGCCCATGCACTCAGCCCCGCCCATTTTTCCAATGAATTTCCGTCTTCGCTTCGCAGAAAATAAAAATCAAAAAAAAAAAAACCAAAAAAAAAAAAAAAAAAAAAAGAAAAGAAAATAGAAGAGAGAAAAAATGAACGCTGCTAATTTATTTATGTCGTTAACAAAAGCTTTCTTGAATTTAATTTGTCTAAGAAAAACCATATTTATATGCATATAAAATTATTTTAAATTTAACAAAAAGTATATATATATTTTAAATAAGCGTCACATTGTGTAGAGCCACAAACCTGTTTTTAGCTGGGAAAAAAACAAAATTGTTAAGCGTATTTAAATGGAAAAACAAGTTATTCATAAAACTGTACATAGTTAATAATTAATGTGTGTATTGTATGTTATTAATTTATAAGTATTTCCACACAATAAGATAAAGCGGCGCTGCACTAAACATATAAAAAACAGAACATGAAATTGAAAAAAGGAAAAAACAAAAGCATGAACACAAAGGAAAAGCTCAACAAATTTAATGTAGGGCATTGCAAATAACGAGTTTAACGAAACAAAAATATATATTTAAGATAAATGAATATATATATATATGTATTGAAATTAAATTAGTTTTAAGCATTCTATAGCTAATAAAAATAATAATAATAATACTAATAATAATACAACTAAATGAATTAAATAAGCACAGTAACTTTCAATGGAATTTTAAAGAAAAGCAAACATTTAACTGTAATTTGATATACACGAGTGCAAACATTCACACTTGATCTAAATAAATAGTTAAGAATTTGAATACATTTATTTGGGCTAAAGAAATTCATTTCCAAAAGTGTTGTTAAATGTTTTTCACGTAAATTTATTTACAATTAATGCACTCGATAAATTTGTATATTCACACGAAGAGAAAAAGTTAAGAAAGCAAAAAATGGAAATAAAACTTGAATGCATCTAATCAAATGTAGCATTTAAAAGCTGGTGACTGTCGAAAGGTCTTAAAACTAACAAAAACATATCGTAAATTTATAAATTGCCAAATTTTTTATGTGTATGTATGTATGAGAACTCAATTCAATTACAGATGTATGTATGTAATCAATAAATACAAAGCCGTAGAGCGAAACCTATTTGTAAATTAAGTGTACCATGTTCAATCTGTACTCTGTCCGTTTTTGTATGTTCAGCAGCGTACCTATATACTTATTATTATTCAGAAAATCAACAAGATGAACGAAAGAAAAAACTACTAATAACATTCCATGTTATTTTGCTGTCAAACAAAACAAAAGTGCTATCAATTGACAAACTGGTTATAAATGTTAACAGTTTAGTTAGACAAATTTAGAAACAACAACCAAGTCAAAATAATAAAACCAAAAAAAAAAAAAAAAGAAAGGAGTATAAAATGAAAACAATAGAGAAATGATTGTGATTAAGCCTTAATGGAGAGTTGAAATACATTGAAACACAATTATAAATGTATGTAAATAGCCCGAGAGCAGCGCCATATCAATTGCTTTGTCTATTATAATTATTATACCAATTTCTACATAAACACATACATATATAAACTCTGATATCCGATAACAATTGAAATTGTATGTGCGTTAAGCGAGAATTTTAATTTGAATTTTAATTGTCATAAATATATGCGTTTTATGTGTAAATACTAAAATTGAAACGCAAACTAAATTAGCGTTAAGATGTCAAAAGTAAAAACAAAGAGCAAAACATAAAATGAATGCGCCAATTTTAATACTAAGCAGATAAATTTACAAATAAATAAAATAGCAATGTGCAGACATTTAAATGCTAATTAAGTAGCACAGCATGCATGCATGTGTGTGTGTGGGTGAGTGAGTGAGTGAGTGTGTGTGTGTGTGTGTGAGTGTGTGCAATTAGATTTAAGCGTAGGCCGCATTAAGTGCATCAATGTGTAACCTTAACAGAAATCAATGTGCATTGTTGTAAACTGTAAACTGTTTTTAAGTCTCACTTACTTAATGTCATCGCTATAAAACTTAAAATGAAAATATTTTAACGACAAATTACGATCAAAAAAATTTGAAAAAAAATCATATAAATAAATGTGTGCTAATTGTAAGTGTAAATTATTTGTGAATTTAAAAACGAATCTTTAGATGTATAAACAAACAAATCTTAAGATTATATGCATTCGAATATATACGACATATAGAAAAAGCTGCATACTAAATAAAAATGAAAGCCAATGCCATAAAGTAATCTAACTTGAATTTAACAACCAGAAAACTAAGCTACAGCAACAAGAAAGAAGAAACGAAACTCTGTAAATATCTTTAAGCGTAATTCAATGAACGATACGAGCATATGACACAACAAAATCTAACAAATTATTAACGAAAAGCAAAAATCTTGAAAAATAATTATTAATAAAACAAAACAAAAAATAATTGTTTCAAAATCAAGCGATGCCATTTTGTCTACTAATTTTGCAATGGATAAAGTAAATTTGCTCATTAGACACGTTTCCTACATCCTCGCCATGAGGCCCACTTTGCGTCCTGGGCAGCAACATACTTTTTAAGGGAGCACACGGAAAATTGGGTAATTTTTGGAAAATATTTCAAATACGTGAAAATGTGCGCTGCGTACGTGACGGGAGCAACCAACGACTGCCCAGCAACAATAAAAAAACGACAAGCCAAACCGTTTAGCAGTAAAAAAAAGCAGATGCCCACCGAGCCAATGCAAACGACAGGACATTGCATAGGTGAGCGACGCTTCCACGAAGTAAAAATTATATTGCAACTACTTGTTTGGTGTAAAATTGTGATGACTCGCAAAAGAATTGAGTTTAAGCCTTATACGATTTTATTTATATGCTTCTTATCCCAGTAAAAGTTGGGGGAGGAGTTTCTGTCTGCTTTAGCCAGTGCAGGTGGCTGAGCAAGAGCTTAGCCCACCCCTTGTGGTAACTGCTGTCTTATCCCTAAGACCCAGTCGACTGGCCACTAATAAGCTGCCAAAAATAAGCGCATTTGATAAATAGATGACAAAAGCCAAACAAATTATAAGGACCAATTGCGTGGGTGCCAGCACATTTATTAGCCAACAAAATCTGCCACAAATGAGCTGACAGAACACCTGCCTGTCCCACCTGGCGCCCTCTCTAATGACACGGAAAATCTCGCAAAAGCCAAATACTTACCATGGCGTTGGTCAAGAGCCGTTTGCTCTGGCTATCAAATGTCACATAAATCAGATTTGTCATTTAATTACAACAACAATGCCAGCCAATTGGATGTGTGCGCGTGTGTGCGCGTGTGTGTGGGTAAATTCGTTAAAGAAAAACCTTGTCTCAAATGGAGCTTAAGTTTAGCCTAAGCTGCTATTAGACAGACATTTTGCCTGTCGCTCTATAAACATTCCTTTTTCTGCGTAATTTTCGTGCCACTTAAGCTTCGAGTCTAAGTTAAAATATGCGCCTCCTGCTTTGCGGCTTTGCGGCGGGCTTCATGTGTCTGTGTGTGTGAAAGACTTTTGCATATTAAGCTCAATTGTGTGCAGCTTAAAAGTTTTATGTTTGATCTCGCACAGATAAAACGGCATAAATTGCCGCACAGGTAAAGTTTTGATTGGTCCTAATGATAAGTTAAACTGTGCATTCAACGCCAGACCTCAAGCTACGCAAGTGGCAATCAGGATTTGACAGGAACTGACTGTGGGCCAAGTGTGCAGCTGTTAGCGAGCCTCAACTAGCTCAAATCAAATTGAATCCAATTAAAAAAGATTTTATAAGTAAGTATAACCCATCTAATTATATAAACTGGCAATAAATAAAGTAAAGAGGCTATAAAAATCTCATCATTGTGAGCTTATATGGAACAATGTATATAATAAGACAGGTATATATGTGTGTGTGTGTGTGTGTTAGTGCGTGCTTGCATGTATGTGTGCATTAATGTATATATGTACGCGTGCATGTTTGTTTTCTAATACGAAGCGCAGACCAATCTTAATTGTCGCTGTGCTGCAAATTTAAATAAAACGATCTTCCAGCAAGTGCTTTACTCCTCGATTCTCAAGAATTCAAGTTGGCTCTGCCGCTTTTCTTGCTTAGCTAGTAGTGTAGTGCTTTTTTTTTGTTTTTTTTTGGTGTTTTTTTTTGTGTTTTTTTTGTTGTTTTTTTTGGTGTTTTTTTGGTGTTTTTTTTTGTTTTTTTTTTTTTGTTTTTTTTTGGTGTTTTTTTTTGTGTTTTTTTGGTGTTTTTTTTTGGTGTTTTTTTCTTGTTGTTTTTTGGTGTTTATTTTTGTGTTTTTTTTTGTGTTTTTTTTTTGTGTTTTCTTTTTTTTCTTTGGTGTTATTTTTGGAGGTTTTTTTTTGTATGAATGTATGTATGTATGTATGTATGTATGTATGTATGTATGTATGTATGTATGTATGCATGTATGCATGTATGCATGTATGCATGTGTGCATGTATGCATGTCCGCATGTATGCATGTATGCATGTGTGCATGTATGCATGTAAACATGTATGCATGTAGGTATGTACATAGATATGAAATATGAAATACACCTCAATGAATTTGAAGAAAGAATAAGTTTTACACAAATGTTTTTGGCGAATTTTTAACACATGCAAGTGGAGTTTCCCGAAATCCCGCCTTAACGTGCACTTTCATCACAAAAGGTTACTAGCGTAAAAATATCAGTTTCCCTCCTCTTACGGCTTGGGCTGTGATCATCAATCAGTCGGTAAGTCAGTCAGTCGGTTATATGTATAGAGATAGTTTTGATCTACATTATCATTTGGTAAAGAGCTCAGTTGAAAGGCGCTCAAGATAATAGTATGCCCTTTCTGGGTACATTAAGTTTTATTCGCTGGCTGTATTTGAAGGCATTATCGCACTTTCTGTTCCACAACTTATGCTCTTCTTTTATGCATTAGTACTTTTTGTTTTCCTACAATCTGCAAACAACTCTCGGGCAATGCCGCGTGGCACCCTTGCACCGTCGATTTCCATGCAACACAGAAGTGCCACACAGTCAACACAATGTCATGTCTGCTTGCAGCTCGTTTTGGCCTTGCTTCAGTTATTTTTTGCTTTGCTTGTTGTTGTTATCACTTGCAGCATTTGAAATGATTTGCAATAAAAAGTGTCTGTTGTTGGCCATTGGCCACACCCCATTGGCAAATTACGTGCTGCTGCTCTTTCTGTCGCCAGTCGCCGGTCTCCGGTCTCTGGCCAGTTCCTGTTCTATCGCCATCGTCATCGCCATTGTCATAGTCATAGTCCTTGTCACCGTCACGTAATTTCATTGCCTTTGTTTATTTATTTTTGGTCTATATGTATTTGCTTTTATCCTTACGCGTTTGTTGGGCTGCATACAGGACAGAACAGCGCCCAAAACTTTGTTTAAATATATTTCAACTAATCGTGTTTAAAATTTACGGATACTTTTTTATTTAATATAGATCTTTCAGCTCACGTCTCATGTCACAAATAGATTTTTGTACTTTGGAAATAACTTCACATTTAGAATATTCTCTTCTGTCTTTCAAATATATTTATAATGCTTCATTTGTATATTGTAGATACATTTGACAGTTGCTTTCGTATCCTAAGGATTATTGTGTATCTTACAGATTCTTTTGAGTCGTAATCCTTTGGATATATTTTTGTCGCTTATATATAATATATATAATATACATGCCTTGCCATAATATTCATATTTAATCCTTCAGCATTTGGTTGCCCCGAAAGAGAAGCGCCCAAGCCGCAACTCGCTTGAGTTCCCTCCTGGTCTTAATAATGGACATGAATGTTCTGCAAAAACAAAGCGTTAGCAAACTGGGCAGAGCCAAAGCAAAACAATACAAGTGGCAGCATAGGAAACCCGAAGATACAATCATAATTTTCGTACTGCAATAAAAATGCGTAACAAAATAAAAACGCCCATAAAACGCCGCCTGCCAATTTCAGTCTCGAGTCTCAGTCGGAGGACAGGACTGCAATTGCTGGCACATAATTTGGCATTGCTGGCGCTATAAATTATATAGAATCTGAAGAACAATTTGGGCGGCAGGCAGACGGAGTCTAAGGCGCGCATTTAAAGGCATTTTGGCCATGGCAATAGAATTGGAAATGAATTCGTGTCATTGCAGCTACGTGATCTGAACTGCTTGGCCTTAAAGGTGCCTCAGCCAAAATGGTTGCCTAGTTGCAGTCGTGCAGTTGAAGTATCTGCAACTGCAGAGTCAACTGAAGCGGAAAAGTCAATGAGCTGCACTTCAAAAATATCGAACAGCTACTTACACCAATTGCAGTTGCTCCTTGTGATTTCTCAAGTCCTTTCACTGACAGCTAATCGAAGAGCTGGCGAAGGTTGTAACTAAATTGTTTTCAGCAACAGTTACAAAATTAAAAACTTCAAACTTTTTAAGATGCCCGTGCATTCGAGTACTCATTCAGATATGAAAGGAAGATGGGCTCAAGATGTGCATGTTTATGAGTCCAGCTTTGCAAATCCTTGAAACTTGTTATGTAATATGGAAGGGGTATTTAATTTGGTTAAGGTAAATACCTACTCTTCGATAACTGAGCCCGGAAAAGACAACGCAAAAGTTTAACGCACAATTTACATATTATCGAGATTTTTGTTAACATGTATCCTTTTCTTTGTATCCCTTTTTTTGTCTGTCTGCGCGTGAGTCTCATTATTGTTGCCACTTTTATGGGCATCTATAGATTTTCAGCTAAGCACAATGGCCAGCCCAGAAGCTGTGCCATTGCCTCAGTTGGCTATCTTTTGCTGATTTCATCAATAAACGGCAGTAAAACGCATTTTGTTACCTTGATTTTTTATTGCCTCCCACCCCCACGGCCGCATTGAAGTGAATGTGTTCTGGGCAGTTCGTGTGCATTAGATGCCGAAATACTCGTCTGGCGAATCTTTTGGCCTGGCTTATCTGCCACAAGGCCGAGGCCGAAATGGTTCATTTGATTTGGTTTGGTTTTCAACTCAACTCGATGGCTGAGTGGCTGCTGTCCATTTGTTGCCTACGCAATGGAAACTCTGCCGATATTTGATTTTTTATGACTTAGCCACTTTTCTTTATTTGGCTTTGACTTCTGCCTTAACCTTTTCTTTGCGCTTTACTTTCGCAGCGATTCCCTTTCGCTTAAAATAACAATTTCAAATGGATTTTATTGCCTTGGGGTTAGATTTGTGCCCCTATATATGTCGCCTGCTTGGCTTCACTTTTATCGCTTTGCATAAGCGCCTTTCAACAATATCCCTCGCCTTGGACAAAGCACATGTGCCTGAAATCTAGCCCTTTAAGCCCCAACACTCGAGTGCATTACACACACACTTCTCGCAGCGGCCAAAAATATAATCAAAACGACAGCGCTCCAAACTTTTCCCAACAGACAATAATTGAAAACGCCGTGCGGTCGACGCGTTTGTTAGCCAACTTTCCGCTGCCATACAATTTATGTTAATTGAAATTTATGTGCAGCCAGCTCTCCTGGCTGCAACAGGACTAAACCAAACAAAAAACCAATAGAAAAACAAACTTTGTACCAAATGCAACAAAACTCATTCGGCTAACGCATGTGCTCCACACCACGTGTCGGATCCTATTTTTCTCAAATAACTGCTGATCGAAATACCATAATATCTCGCTGTCTCTATCTGCCCCTTTAAAGAATGGACATGAATAATAATTACCTTTTGCTAGAAAGAAAATGAGTATATGAATTGGTACTAAGTTTTAGATTAGTCATTTTTACTTTAAGAGAAAATTTAAGTTAAGGAGCATATATATGTTACTTAAAATAATATTCTTCTGAATGGAGCTTAAGAGAAATGTATTGTTAGACAAGTAAGGCAGCTCTAGTCGGAAGTGACCGAATTGGAGATACCCTAAACCTTCTTGAAATAGCAGCGCATACATTGAGCTTATAATCGCTTACAGAAATTCCTGCAATTTACGCTAGCTGCACTTGCGAGTATTTCGGTATCGACTTTTATCGATTGCTTGGAAACGTGGCAAGTTATCGTAGCAAATTTCAATCTCTAGCTATTTTAGGTTCTTAGATCGACATGCTCATGCCTACAGACAGACGGACGGACGGACGTACAAGGAGGGAAAAGGCTAGATTGATTCGGCTATTGATGCTGATCAAGAATATATATGTATACTCCATGGGGTCGGCGATGCTTCAGTTTATACTAATGAATAAGCATGTTGAGGGTAGTTTAAAGGGCGCAGAAGATCAAGTCAAGTTTTTATGTAAAAAACGCGGACGCACTTTACATATGTCAGAAATAATTCTATGCATGCTTAACATTGGTACGAAATTGTCTCCTTATGCGCCACAACAGCTGCTGATAGAAAACTCTTAACCTGTTTTGTACGAAAAAAATAGGAAAAAATATGGAAATATGGAAATATTTTTTATGGCAATGAAATTTTGCAGTTTCTGCCATAAAGCGTTTTCCGCTGCAGCCGTCAATTGAAGTTCGGAAATGGTTTTCCGCACATTATTGACACATGCGGCGCATTATGCAAAAATTTATGGCGGAAGCATTTAGGCAATGAACATTTATGGAACGGTACTTAAAACTGCAGTTAAACGGACGGACGGACATGGCTTAAATTAGTTCATTTTATGCCGCCCACAGCTGCAACCCCTGCCTCGCCTCGGCCAATGCAGCGCTTTAATTTTAAGCACTTGGTAATCGTCTGTGGGTAATGCATATTTTTTACAGGCCCCCAGATAATTACAAGCAATATATACATTTGAGTCCTGCGCGTGCATATGTTGTGTGTGTGTGTGTGTGTGTGCCTTGGTCTGTTTAACATAATTACCTGTTTATAATTAATTAAAATGCAATAACCGTATATTTGATAAAAACAGGGCACGCACATGCCGCTTACTTGGCAGTCTTAATTTGGGTTTTATTTTAGCGTGTTTTTTGTCGCGTGTCAGCGATATTTGCGCGCGCTATAGCCTCTTTATAGCCGCTAAATTAAATGAAATTGATAAACTAAATTACAATCGAACAGATAAAGCGTAATAATGCGCTCCACAACATTTTTTTCATAAATTATTCAGTGCGCAGCTGAAAAGTAGGCAACAGTTTTTTTTCCATTTACATTTGTTGTTCAATTTTCTGCATTTTCAGGCACAATTTTCAGCGTGAATGGCAAAAACTAATTTGGGCCCCAAGCCAATGAGGCTCACAATCAGTTCAGCTGAACATAATGGAGTGTGGGCAGAGTGGGCGACAGGGGTGGGGAAGGGGGGGATTGGATAGACGAGCGGCAAACGTACAAAATTGCAACATAAACACATTGCCACACCAACAACAGGAAGTTCTGCTGCTGTTGTTGTTGTTGTTGTTGTTGTTGCAGCTGTTGTTATTTTATTTGCATTGCATTTTGCTTTTATGACTACATTGCATGCATCACCCACGCTTATTGACCATGAATAAGCAGCGGAAATGCAATACGCGCTCTGGTCGCGTTTCCTGCCTCCATCATTCACCCCGCCTCTTCGATGAATCATGGTGTTGGCTTGTGTGTGTCTGACTGTGCTTTGGGTTCACTTTAATTGCGGTTACATTTTAATATATGATTAAACGAAAATTGAAAAGCGCGCTGTACAGGGGCGAATCATGTCATTGCAATTTTGATGGCTGTTATATGAGGTTTTCCCTACCCGCTCGTTAAATAAATGCTGTGAGAATAGAATAGAATAGGAAAGATCGTTTTAATCCTGCCGGACTTGCATGTGTTAATTAATGTTGTACATTTGAGAGGATGCTAGTCAATGACATATTCTGTCGATAGGAGAATGTGTCTCAAGCCATTGAGGCCACGACTATCGATAATTGCCAATTTGTCTCTAAAATCCTCAATGGACTGTATCTACAACTAAGCTGAAGTTGAATCCGATTTTAAATTAAGCATTATGGTGCCCTTAATTATCTTGCTTCATGCAAGGAAAGGCACGTATACATGATCTGACAACATTTGTATTTGTGCAAGCATTGGAAATGTCATTAGATGTTAATTGACAATTCTTCTTTATAGATTTGTGTTATTCTTTTCTATGGAAACTATAATTGTTTCGATCTGCATTAAATAAATAACTAACTTATTGCAGCTGCTTTTAAGTAACTATAGATTTTAAAAGAATGCCTTTGGAGTTCTTTGAACAACATCCTCGGCAAATATGCGTGAGTAGTTCGTAATATATGAATTAATTATATTATACGTATTATATATATTAATATATTAATATTATATTATAATAAACTCTTAATATAAAATCAAACGACTCACGTTTTACTTATTTTGCCTTTTATGCTTTGATCAGCAATTTTGCTCATTAATTTTTTTTATTGGTATTTAATGGAAAACGCTTAAAAATGCTTAAAACAAAAAGAATGTATACAAAAATAAAATAATGTGAATAAGTGGAGGTGCCTAGCGGAAGCCGAGCCAGGCATTTCCGGTGTTAAGAAAATGCATTGATTTAACTTAAAGAATTTGTTTAGTTGTTTTGTTTTATTCGTTTCTCACATTACAAACTAATTTTAAACATGCGGTCGCTTTTAAAAACTGATTTAACAAAATATTTCGGACATAACAAGATTGATGAGCCCAAAAGAAAACACGTTGAGGAAGTGACTTTATTTAGTTTTTCCGATTTTACATTTTCTCTGTTTCTGTTGGCTGCTCTTAAGTGTTTTTTTTTTTTTTCGTGAATTTGTTTAATTTACAACACGCACAAGTTTAGCTTAGATTTAATGGAGAATATTTGAAGAGCCGCTCGTCTAGTTCATTGAGTAGTTCTTACAGTTCTTAGAGTCTAGGGACATGTATCCGTTTACATGTTGCGTATTTACAAGAACATTTTATTTGGCTAGTTTTATCATTTAATCGCTTTATCATTAACAAATATTAAATATCAATCAAAATGCCAAGCTGCATTGCCCGCCCGGGCTATTTGGACGGCTATTGCGAAAATATGATAAGCCTGGCCCAAAACTGGCCAATGGAGTGTGGATTCGCGTGCAGCTGTTCCACTTGGCCTCAATCGAACGCCTTTGTATGCAAATTAGCTGCTTTGAACCCAGCAGCAACAACTACCAACAGGCTGCCGTGCAGCTGTCAAGTCGCCAGCCAGGGCCTGCAACAGGAGGGGACTCCATCGAGTTGTTGTGGACCCTGACTTAAGCCCTATGAGTCATATGGCCTGCACCAATTGAGACTTGTTTGTTTCTTTGTCTTGACTTGCATGCATTTTGCGGTTTGTTGCACACCTTTCGTGTTGCCTCTGGAGGCAAAAATTTCCATTTTTGGGCTGTTCCTCCTTATGGTACAAATTGTTTTGCAGCCAGGCTTGAAGTGGGTGTGACATGTGCTGCCTTTGTGACTCAAGCTCTTTAAATTAGCATAAACAAACGATTATTATCTCTGCACAGAGCTTAAACCAAGATCAAAGAAATGTTTTATGGTCTTTGAACATAACAATCAGTATGAGGCTCAATTGCAGTGGTAAGGTTAACATTTTATGAAGTATTTGCTAATTGTCTATGTGAATCGCAACCAAATAAAAGAGCTAAAAATCGGTCAAGGCTTTACACGAATTTCGACTCTCAGCAGTTCAAATAGAAGTATGATTAATTATCCGATACAGACAGAAAAAATTCCGATGGATTTCATTACTCTATGGATAGATTGAAATTTAATCTCATTCACAAAAACACAAAAATACATTAAAATAAATAAAAATATGTAACAAGAACTCACTCAGGACAGCTCTAAAGATATTTCACAAAGTTGTAATATTTGCAGCTAATTTGGGATTTTCTTCATGTTAAGATGATTTCTATTCAAGTTTCTTAACAGTTTCTTTCATTTGCTATTTACAGCTAGACTTTTATTTATTTTTTTTTGCTTTCATTGGGGCTTTTCCAGATTCTTTCAATGGGATTCTCCAAACGGGCTGGCTTTACAGTTCTTACATGCAAACTTATTAATGTAGTTGACTATGCATTAGGTGCTTGCTTAATCTATTAGGTATAATATATATTTAAGGATTTTGAATATGTAATTCGAAGTGAGGTGCATTTTATACAATTGAAATGTGGAAATTTGATATGCGCAAAATGCAGTTAAATCTTAACTCATAACTACCCGGAAATTGAAATTATATGGCTATAATAGGACAAAAGTCGATTCGTTTGAGAAATCATAGAAATTTACCAAGTGCATAATAACTCGATTAGAATATTAAAAAAATATATTTTACAGAGCTTTTGCTGATTTTCTCCAATTCAACATCAACTGATGGACTAATCTTTACACTAAATGAAAATTATATTTTCATTAGAATTTTTCTTTAAATTTCTTTTAGTTTAACATTTGTATTCTCTTTCATTTTCTTTTTTTGGGTTCTTGTTTGCTTAAAGTTTACGCTTAATATTTACAAAATTTTAAGTTTTACTTAAATGCTTAGGTTGAGTAGTTTTTCTCATGTAAATAGTATTTAATTGATACATAAGAATTTTTAGTATTTTTTTTGTATTTTTTTTGTAAATTTTTATTTTGCGTAATTTTGAAAGATTTTGCATTTGGTTTACGTAGTTATCCATACACATCGATTGAATGAAATTCTTGTTTTTAATATTAGCGCAATTTACTCGTTAGTGTATGTAGATTTTTCTATGAAATTTGGCATAGGATATGTTTTGCTTTTACACTTAAATTTCTCAGATATGATGTCATCTGGCGACAGATTCCAACTCTTTGGGCAAGGTTTGCTTTTGATCTCCTTAAGCGGGGCCAGCGTTCCAAAAATGTACTAAAGCCAGTTAACTGCCAGCGCCTTCGGGCGGCCAACTCCAGGATCCGACGGCGCCGAAGAGGAGCAGCAGGGCTGGCAAAAGCGAAATGAGATGCGATGGTTGCCTCGAGGCAGCAGCACCTGTAAAACAAACATATTAAGTTATTCCATTCACTGAATAATCGACATTTCCCCATTCCCCGGAGTTTTACCAATCGTGCTCGATTTGGCGGCCACAGTTTCACGCGACTCGAGGGCGGGCGCCCGCTGCTGACGATCGCTCTCCACGCTCTCCTCGTTGCTCTGCCAGTAGAGGGAGCTGATCTTGGCCACGCACTGAAAGCAAAACCAATACCAATTAGCCGTGCACTATGGCTGCGTTCGACTGGACTCACCTTGAGCTTCATATCGCCGTTTTTGAAGTGATATCCACGCACACGAAACTCCAGTCCCAGTCGAGCCATCTCCAGGCTATCGCGGCCCATCACGATTTTGTCGTACTGCTTGAGATGCTGCTTCTGTGCCGGTTCCCCGTTGATCAGCCAGCTCAGGTGGCAGACGGGCTTCGACGGTGCCGACGTGCAATTGACGCGCACAGTGTCCCCGATCTGATAGCGCGGCTGCCCGCCGGAGATTTTTGGCCCATGATTCGGTGTCACTGTAAAGCAAGGAAAATAATTTGCTTAACTTTATGCACAACTGGTCAGGTAATGGAAATGTTTGTAATATAATTGAATTAAGCGCAGAGAAAGATTCGCACACACTCGCGCATAATTAAGGCAGGTCGTGAGTGGCCCCTTACATCGAAGAGCAATCAGCAAGGACATCAAAAAGCCTTTAACTGTAATTACACACATTCGCAAGTATGTTGTGCTCTCCTTTTGTCAATGTACTGTGGGGCAAGATATATGCTAGAGCGAAAAAGCAACAACAGAGTAAAAAAACAACTCTTTTCCATTTTTGAAGTCGATGCAATTGAGAAAGAAGTGTAGCCAGTGAAACGTTGCAGGATAGCGCGCAAAGAGGAATGTAAATATTTATTGTTCACGTGAGTGGAATTTCTGAATCAGCACAGTGTGTCGCGCGCGAGAGTATCTGAAGAGTAATTAACGTGCCAAGGGTAGATAATGGCTTCTACTTCGATAATGGGGCGTGCCACTGACCTGCTTTGTACTTGTCAATTAAAAAATAATAAGGAGGCATGTGGGACATGCGTAAGGAAAGCTCTATGATTATTTGTTCATTGTTAGATTCTTTCAATAGTCTCTATGGCTATAGAAAGGGAAGGAGAAAGGAGAAAGAGATAGACTAAGAGACAAAGGGAGGGAGAGAGGGAGCGCATTTATTTAATTTTAATGAGCCAAGGAAATTGAATATTTTGTTGCCCTGCAGTAGGTGGCCAGCTTGTGAACAGGACACCTAGTCTTTTACCAGATGCCAGTTGCTGAGTTCCTTTAGCGCCTTTTGCTTTATTACTTTAAATGCAGCTTCGCCTATTTGCCCGTCGCGTGGCTATAATGAAAGCCATGTGGATGCTGGTCGGGGGTATCTGGTGCAGCTTGGAGCTACGGACTACGGACTGGCACTGGGACTAGGACTGGGGCATACTTAAGATTTATGTTGAGATTTGTGCCAGTAAAACACAAAACACGGCACACAGACCTACAGAGCGGAGCCCATTTTATACGCATACGAAATGCTTATTCAAAGTTTATTTTAGCGTGTGTGTGTGTGGGGGCGTGGGGCATGGGGGCGTGTTTTGGGTTGTTGTTAAGGCATCCGGCTACGAGTATGACTATGGATATGGCTATGGCTATGGCAAGGACTGACGCCCACAACCACTTGGCCACACGCTCGCTCGCTCATTGCTTAGCGCTTTTGGGCATATACCAAAAAAAAAAAAAAAGAAAAAGAAGAAGGAAAATCCACAAAAATGGAAAGAAAGGAATCAAGTCAAGTGTGGCGCCCCCCGGCGTCCAGTTAACGCCCACTGTGAGCCGGCCGAGACGCAGTCGAGTGTTTGTATGCATTATAAATATACCATGGCAAAACCAAAAAGACCTCGTCCCCCCTCGCACACACTCGCACACACATTATTCTGCAATAAAAACTGGCGTAGAATTTCTTGTTTCATTTTAGCCAGGCTCACAAATTTCATAACATTTGCAGCTGCCCCTTTCATATGTGTGTGTGTGTGTGTGTGGGCTGCTCTTCCATAAAATAAAATTAATTTTTAATGGTTTTCAAAAAAAATTAATTTTCCTTAGAAGCTGTCGGAGTTTTTGTTGTGGCTTCGCTCGCCCAGCCACTGGCCGCATGACAGGCACAGAAACCGAACCCGAAACCGAACCAGAACCAGGCCCAGACTCAGGTTTGTTTCCAGTCCCGGTTCCAGACCCGGATAGTACACATCCGTATGTTGGGCCAGCTCCAGTTGTGGGTCAAAGCGGGGCCCGGACTCGTTGCTTATTTGTAATTTATAAAGTGAAGTTTACTTTGCTTTGGTTGCTCTTTTTTTATTTTTAGCCAGAATTTCAATTTAGTGCAGCTGCCTCTTGTGTGGGCGGCAACTCTCTGCCATATGGATAATATGAAGCTTTATAAAATATGACCAGACATATATGAAAATGGCACCGAGCACTGCAGCAGGGTTTGAGCTGGGAGCGGTGAGCGGAGGGGTCGGGTTGACTGCATAAATGCGTACATATTAAATGGATGGCAATTGCATTTGGCTTGTAAATTGCATTTCTGTTTGACTTCAGTTCCATAAAAGTTGCATTTAAAAAAAAAAGAAATGTGCAAATTAAATTGAAAGAAAATTGGTTTGAATGGACACATAGACAGATATATACGAACAAAACTACAATCGATATGCCAATAATAGAATAAGAAATATTATTTCTATGGCTAAGGCTGGCAAATGGGCAACAAAGAGTTGGCAAAACTTGGATTTTATGAATAGACAGATTTTTGAACAATTATGAATATCTCTTTTGGCAAAAAGCAATTATCTAATGCAACTATCGAAACGGCAATTCCATCATATGGCCCATTTCTTCACAGAAAATCTCAGCTTTGTATTCTATGGATGGCTGGGAGACTAAATTGTTTAATAAAATACACTAACAATTTATGCGTAGAGTAGATATATTTTGTGATGTCTTCTTATTGCGAAATACAAGTATATTCCACTTGACATATAATCATATTGACATAATCATAATGCTTATTGGGAACTCTCCCTCTGCTTATATTATTTACAATTATTTACAACATGCATGTATGCATGTTTGCATGTATGTATGTATGCATGCACGCATGTTGGCATGTTTGCATGTATGCATGTATGAAACACCCCTCAAAATGAGCAAATCTCTTTAAAAATTAGTTTGAGGCCGATCTATGGTAAAATGAAAGCTTCATGCATGTATGTATGTATGCATGTTTGCATGTTTGCATGTATGCATGTTTGCATGTATGCATGTTTGCATGTATGAGCTACCCCTCAAATGAATTTGAGCAGATCTCTTTAAAAATAAGTTTCAGGCCGATCTATGGTAAAAAAGAAAGATTCATGCATGTTTGCATGTATGCATGCATGCATGTATGCATGTATGCATGTATGTATGCATGTATGCATGTATGTATGTATGAAATACCCCTGAAATGAATTTGAGCAAATCTCTTTAAAAATAAGTTTCAGGCCGATCTATGGTAAAAAAAGGTATGCATGCCCGCATGTTGGCATGTATGCATGTATGATATACCCCTCAAATGAATTTGGCCAAATCTCTTTAAAAATAAGTTTCAGGCCGATCTATGGTAAAAAAGAAAGATTCATTCATGTATGCATGTTTGCATGTATGCATGTTTGCATGTATGCATGCATGTATGCATGTTTGCATGTTTGCATGTATGCATGTATGTATGTATGAAATACCCCTCAAATGAATTTGAGCAATGCTCTTTAAAAATGAGTTTGAGGCCAATCGATCGTAAAAAGGAAAGTTTCATACAATCCCGAAGCCCCGTCTAAACATACAGTTTCATCACATAAGGTTACATAAGAAACATTTCAACTTCTTAGCTCTTACGGTTTGGGCTGTGCATTGATCGCCAATCAGTCGGTAAGTCAGTCCGACAAGACAAACAGTTTTATATATAGAGATTTATGTGGATTTCCTTTACTTTTGTACAAGTATTTGTATTTGTTACACACTCTTCGCCTGGCAGTTAAGATCAAAGACCTTTTTCACACACCTTTGGGCAGCGGTCTGATAATTGTTTTCATATTATATGGCTATTTTTTAAGCCAACGCCATATTGTCGCACTTTAGTTTTATTTGTCTCATAAATCTAAGGGCGTCCCGTAGCATGCCACAACCCGCACACACCGCACTCGCCACACACACACACACACATACACGCATATGGGTGTGTTTGCAATTTATTCTGGTAAAAACTCAGCACGCAACGGTAACGCCAACAACAATATTTGAACCTGCGGCGACGGCTGGCACACGGAACGAGGACCAGGACCAGTGGAAGGAGTAGAAGCAGGAGCAGCAGCAGGAGCAGCAGCAGGAAGGGGACAAAGCCCAGACCGTGTGGCAGGACCTCATAGTGGCCAGGACAAGGCAAGCTGCAATAAGTCGAACGCTGGGGCTGGGGGCAAGGGGCGAACATGGAACATGGCTCAAGTATATTTCGAGCATTTTCCTATGACTAAGCAGTTTTGGGTTCCCTTTTTTATTTTTTGATCGCATTTTTGCTGCTCGTTTGCTACCTTTTGTGCAGCCAAAAAGAATACGAGGAACGAGGCAGAAAAAAAAATGGAAAACGCTACGAAAATCCTAGGGAAAAGGTGAAAAAGCGTCTAAGGCAGCAGCCGAGCTGCCTGCAGGCGACCAAATGCCACCGACAAAAGCAACAACAACAACGACAACAACAACAACTACTTGGAGCATTTTAAGTGGCAACAAATGGAGGGGGAGGCCTTTCAAGCTGCGCATCTAGTCAACACAGCTGGGGGTACCTTTTAATATGCTGTGGTATGTTCTTCCCTTATTTTATTTATTTTGTTTCTCTTATTTTTCGGGGAATAAGGAAGTGGGGAGGTAAGCGCACTTTGCAGCTGCTGCGGAGCAGGCGCTAAGCTGGGCCAGGGGCTTGGGGGTTGGATATTTGGTAGGAACTGGGCTGCCAGCAGCCACTTGATCTATATGCAAAGCCTGTGTGCTTGTGTGAATTATGCACATGTTGGGCCTTGAGTCGCAAATTCTGACTTGCCATTAAGTGTTGCTCAAAAATGTTCATAAACATTTGCAGCCATGAATTACGAGCAGCAGTAGCAACCAATCCAAGTGGTTTTTCTCTGGTTATTCAATTCAGCTGCAATTGAAATTAAATATTATTTAAATATGGCCATAAATTAATTGTACTGGCTTAAGGATTCTTGGTGCATTTGGAGTTTAGTCCACTCATGAAAATGTAAAATAAAAAGGATTTTTAGCTATAGAAGAAACTCATGTTCATCTGCGATGTCATATCGAAGAAGCATAAAACGTCTTGCCTAACCCAAAAAGTGATGTCAATGAAATTAGAGCTCATATATTTGCTTGAGACCAAAAGAAATGGAGCCCAGTATATCTCTCAGTTCAGATATTCCGGAGCTGCATTATTAAGTTGTCTCCCGCTGTGCCTGTTGAGCGTTTGGAGTTTCCCTTTTAACATTTACAGTTCATTAGCAAGGCCAACTCCGAAGGGGTTACCGTGGGTGGTGGGAGGGAGGTGAGGGAACAGCCATAAATGTCTTGTAGTTTGCTGCGTGGCCACTCAAAGCTCATAAAAATCACATCTCATTTTTTTTTATTATTTTTTCTTAGCCTACGAACTGGTGTTGCAGGAGCACAGGGGGGTCCCTGGACATGCAGGACCTTATTCGGGCAATTGCTTTTTATATTGTAAAATCGATAAGCGATCACATTATAAGTATGTGCATGCGAGACGTGCGAGAGCGAGGCAAGAAACTCAGCAGGAAGCAGCAAAGTGAGTTATATGTATGTTTGTCCTTTAAAGTGCACTTAACCATAAATTCATGTACACACACATACACGTGCAGAGAAAAGGAACAGGACATATGCAGCGCCTCGCGCCTTGCGTGCTCATTAATTATAAAACAACGCGCTTTACTTTTATTTCAGGAGCCGTCGAGCACCAGATACAGATACAAAAACGACGAGGACGAGGACCCACAGCAATGGAATAACAGTAGCTGTAACTGGTTACAGTAATGTTTTCTCAGCTCAAACATGCCCTCGACGACGCAGCGCAGCATATCGTGCATTAAAAATCGTAGCCATATGTAAAGCCAAAGATAATAAACGGAGCAGGAGGGCCGCTTGGGGAGCAGGAGTTGCCAACTGTCGCGATTTCCACTGTTGCCAGCCTTTAAGTCGTTTCCGAAGCCCTGCACAGCAGCCTGTCCATTGCGGCGTATGAGTAATGGCTGCCGCAGCAGAGAGCCAAGCCAAGCCAAAGGAGAGAGCGCAGCTCGACACATTTTGACCGCAGCGGAGGCAGCCTTCGCGTAATGTAAATTTGAATTCGTAAGAAGCACCAGGTAAGCACGGGGTAATCCCCGCTAGACTTAGTCTTAGTCTAGAGGGGCACATAAATTTCAAAGAGGTGCCAGCACATTGCGATATAAAATTCCAATTAGATACGCGCTGTATTCCCAGTTAGATCTACTGAAACCCAAGAAAAAAATATTATTATTTAAATCTCTTACATTGGTTTTGATCGAGGAGCAGGCATTAGTTGAGCATTGTTTGGCACTGTGGGACTAAGGCATTTAAGAAAAAAGTGCTTAAGCAAATATTTAAAAGCGAATTATTTGTGGAAGCGCGAGGAAATGACGAAATTGAAAAGCAAACAGTTTATTTGAATATCCCTTTTTTAGCGTGATTTCCAGTTGTCGTTCCACTGTGCTGTTGTTTGTGACAGTGGGGCAAAGGCAATCAAAACAAAAGATATTTGAGCAAAGATTTAATTTCGAATTATTTGTAGACGCATGTGGCAAAAAGGAAAATTATTTTGTTTACTATCCTTTTTTGAGCGTGAGTTCGAGTTGTCGTTCCACAGTGCTGTTTTTTGTGTCCACTGTGGAATCGGGCTCAGGAAAAGCACGAAGTAAACGCACTAAAGCATATTTTATGGCTCACTTGCAACAGCAGCAGCATCGGCCATAACCAAGATGATGTGAAGGGTGTGGTGTGGGGAATTGGAAGAACGAGCAGAATGATGAGGATGCGGCTGCTGCTGCTGGCGCAGTTGTTGATGATGAGTCGCCAGCTTTGCCCCTTTTCGGTTCGATTTGCCATGCCCGCCCACAGCTCTTTGGGGACGCTGGGGACTGGGGACTGTGGACTGACAGCCTTTTTTCTGTTTTTTTTTTTTTTTCTGTTGTTCATCGAGTCGAATGTCGCCCAATTGGCAACGCCGAGGACATTGTTTAATATGCAAAACCATTTCCGCAACATTCCGATGCGTCTGAGCCGTTGTTCTTAGGGGTTGTTAGAGAGCACGAGGGATTGCCAAAGGCTGCCAAATCAGCATGAAATGTGCTCAAAGTGGGCGTCAAGTGGGCAGCCAGCTAAACATAATGATCATAATGCCGATGATGATGATGATGATGGCGATGGTGATGAGCTGGAGCTGCCCCGAGGCACTCGCTGCTTACCGCTGCGGCTGCTGCACATATTGATAACTGTTTGATTTTTTATGAGTTTATAAATTTGTGATTAGCTGCAGGCTAACGCCGGGCGCCTGGCGGCCACTGTGGTTTCTGATTGAGTTGTGGTTGTTTCGCGCAAATTCCAATAAAATTCTAAGCCAAAGCACTTTGCATATGCATGTAAATATAATGCCAAGTTTTCCGAGTTTTTCGAGTTTCCCAAGTGCTCTTGACAAAAGGCAATGGCGGTACTCGCTACCCGCCGGCAGATGCCGCTTTGTCTTAACCCATTTTTTTTACTCAACTAAATCGCACGACATGAAAACATAATTTTACTTCAAATTGCAATGACAGTTGCAGCAGCCACGCCCACTCGCCCGCCCACACACTTGCAATTGCATGGCAGCGCATTTATCTACACACACACACACACACACTCACACACATACAAGCGCACACCCTTCGTTGTGGAGCGTCGCATCCACATGCGAGTGCGCCTGAATGTATGCAGCTCTCCGTTGGCTTTTGTTATTGCGACTGCGACTGCGACGAGGACGACTGCAAATTCCATTTCAATTGTTTGCTTAGATTATGCAGTTGTATTAAGTAAAAAAGCGAACAGAATGGAACCAGGGCTGCCAGCAAGAAAAACAGAAAAGTGAAAAGGCTTTAAAGCAAAGGGAGGCTGCGGCTGCGGCTGAGGCTGAGGCTGAGGCCAAGGCAGCGCAGGGCGTTCTTACAAGGATTTACGAAGCAGCCGCAGCTGAGAATGAATTTCATTATGCTCGGAGGCGACAAGTTGCAAGGTCTCAGCTGTGGCGAAAGTCCTGTGGATGCCTTGATAAGACTGCGGCTTTAGGTAAAAACAATTAAGATATTGCTTTGACCAGATTCTCACCTGTTTCTGCAATTTAAGCCCAACAGCAAAGCACTCAAAAATTTGCGAACTTCAATCTGTTGCAATCACAAATTCTATACAAAATCTGCTGTTCCTTTCGACTTGTCGACTTTTTCATTCGTCTCTCTGTTTTTTCTCGCCTTGACAATTATGTTGCACATCTTGTGCCCCGCCCCGAAACTGAAGCCCACTCAAAGCTGTCATTCAACAACATTGTGGAACTGTTCGGAGTTGTTCGGAACCATTAGCATTTTAATTAAATTTTTGTTGTTTTTTCACACATTCATCCAACTGTTCTCCACCTGGCTTATTGCACTTTTTACTGAGCCGTTTTTTATTAATATGAGGCACTCTGGTCTCTCAAACTTACCCACAACGGTCATTGTCTCTGACTCGGAGACGGTGTTGAAGGCGGGCGCCTCGCCGGACACCTCGCAGCGGTACAGGCCGGAAGTTTGGAGCGTTACGCGTCGCAGCATTACCTGCGTGTCCGAGGAGTTCCTCAGCTGTTCGAGGGAGAGAGAGAGATGGAGAAAAATGTTTGTTAAATATTTTGCAAGTCGAAATTCAAATAAATTACTGTGCCGTGACTCGACAATAGGTCGTCCCAAGCCCCAAAATGAAGGCAATTAGATTTACAGATTTTCACAATTTCAGATTTTGCTTTTTGTGGTTGGGCTGCCTTTTTTGACTCAAAAATTAAGATTGATGATGATTTGTAGGGCAAACGGAAGAAGAAGAAGACGGACTAGAAGCCGTCGCTCTGTGTATATATTATTAGTTTAAGGTTTACCAGCCTTCAGACAGGCACTGGGCGTGGCCAAAATGTAATTTGGTCAAGAGCCCCACAGAGCTGCAGAACAAAAAGCACAAGTCATAAGCCAGAGCCAGAACCAAAAGCAAGCAATGAAATATCTAGAAACAATCGTAACATTCCGCACACACCAAGTGCATGAATACGTACGCAACTGTGTAACCAGTGCAGAACGCATGTGAATGTAAGTGGGAAAAGCATGTGTGGGAGATGTGAAGGAGCTAGAGATGGCGATGGAGATGGAGCATTGGCTGTTGTAAAAGTCGCTCAACATCTTTGCCAGAAACAATTGCAGTCAAGTTCTTTAAGTTGCAGTTTTATTATCACACACACACACACACACATACATACACACACTTACACAGATACACACACTTACACATGCAGCTGAAAGTGCTTGCTAAAGTTTTCATTTCTTTCCATTTTCCTTGACGGCGCTACCCGAAAAACTTGTCGAGCAAATTTTTATGAAAATTCCTTACTTCCCCCTGCCACCCTCTTATCCAAACTCTTCTCTGCGCTTCTCACTGCTGCAAACAATCACAAAAGTCACGTTCAACATTATTTTTGGTTTGTTGCTTGTTGCCCGCACCCCGCCCCAGTTTACTTCCATTACCCCGTTACAATGACTGCGAACTGGCTTTGTTTGTTTCTTTCTAGTGCTTAAGCCGATTCCTTCCTGCACACAGAGTGGGCAGGCAGGGGGACTCTGGCTTGCCAATTTCTATGAACGCTCAAGTTGTCAGCGCCCGCTGCACAAACAGTTGAGCAGGAAACGGGTGAGACGGGCAGGCCTCTCCAGCCCAAAAGCCCGGCCACAATTCAAATTGTAGTCGCCTTTTAGTGTTAGGAACGGACAAGGGGGACTGCTTCGCCTTTATTGCATACCCCTTGGTACGTGCGGGCGCCATTTTGTTTATGATGGCTGCAACAAAATGCAATTCACACAATTTATTGTGATTCCCAACCCGTTCTGGCAGTTAACAGCTGTCAGCTAAGCGAAACGCTCAACAACTAGGAATTTCTACGAAACATGTTGCTAATGTGAAGTACCTGTTGGAAGTCGAATTAAATGAGCACGCAGCTAAATGAAAAGTTTACTGACTCGTTCTTAACTAAAGCATATAGTTGAAATTTAACCATACCATATTAGTATTAAATTCGTTCAATAATTAACTGCACAACTCTCTGGTGAACCAGAGTCGTAGGCCTGCATTTTTTTATTTCTTTTTTTTATTATGCCTGCACTTTAAACAGCCACAAAGTGCCAGCAATTATCCTTAACAGCCGGCCACAATCTATGTCACCCCGGGGCGCCCCACCTTTCGACTGTAACTGGCCTTTGTTCCGATCACGCATACGACCATAAATATCTGCTACATGAACGCAACTCTTTCATGTCTAAATGTAGACATTCACGCCTATACTTTACGCACAGTCGGCCGGAGAGGGGGCCCGTCGCAAGGACGAGCTTTGGCCGGGCACGCACAAGCTATAAAAGTCGCGCTCGCGTTGCTCATACGCCGCGTTGGCCGTACGTCAATTGCCTTGGCTTTGCTTTATTTGCCATTCGCTTTTGTGCTGATGCAGACTTCGACGTGGACGTCGCCGTGGACGCGGCTGTCAACAAAATGCCACACAAAGTAGACGCACTTAAGTGCTTTAGCAAATTATTATTATTATTATTAGAGTTCGGCTCAGCCAAAGTGGGCTGCAGGCGGCGGAGGGTCTGGAGTTGAGGATTGGCAGCTTTAAGTGATTTTGGCTGTGCAACCTTTTCAATCGCAATTGAAATTGACTGACGTGTACAATGTACGTAAAGTCTAAGGGCCAGACCGCAACGTGACCTAAGTTAAGCAGGGAAAAAGAATGGGAAAGAGTGGGATAGAGTGGGATAGAGGGGAAGTAAACATTTTTATGGCTAACAAAAAATTACATCAACATTAAATTAAAGTTAAATGGCAAAACTACGTGGCAGCAATTCCATTTTGCGACGACGTGAAAATAACAACAACGGGGGCAACTGCAACAAGATGTTGAACGTGGCGCGTTCGCTCTCGGGGCAATTACATGCTCTTGAAAATAATCATTATGATAAGGCCGTAACACTAAATTTTCAGCAGCATCCACTTGCCCCACACCACTTTTAACTGCCCGGTAAATTGCAATAAAATTTTTAATTAAATTTTTCGGGCTTCACCTGTTGCTTATTGGGGGGGGGCAATACTCACATCGATGTTGACGCCGGGCAGTGGAAATGCCTGGCCCGGTGGCTTGTCGCGCGGCACATAGCGATAGATCTCGTGCCCATCCTTGTACCATTTAACCGAGTAGAGGGACTCGCCGTCCAGGGAATAGCGACAGCCCAGCAGGGCGCTCTTCAGGCGCATTATGTGATTGGGTATCTTCACCTCGGTCATTGTCAGCGAGCTGGTTATATCTGCAATTAGTGGATAGAGCGAGAAAAAGAAGGAAACGTGAGCATTACGAGCAACAGCAATTTTTTAATGCAAGCCATTTAGTTTTAGCTGCAAACTCTCAATTGTTTTCTATTTTCTTTTTTTTTTTTGTTCTCTTCTCTCTGTTTTCAGCTGCCAGCTGCATTGTCTGGCCATAAACCCATCTCGGTCGCCCCTCTCTATTTATCTGGGCCCCAGCCCAGCGCAGGGTAACTAAGTTCACTTTTATGGTCTATTTTTGCCGTTTTTTTTTTTTTTTGTGGCAAGCGTTAACTTTTACTGCCAGCCATGTTAGCTGCATGCATTAGCTTTCCCAGAACGTGGCACACATTTCTTTTTTTTTTTTTAGCCCAGTTCAGGTTGTTGTACAGAGGGGGGTCCATAGTTATTTGCACATTTCAAATGCTATAATCATGAGGATTTATTAAAAAGCTTACGAGCGTGTAAGCGAGCCACACTCGAATGTACGTATAGGAATAAGGTTTAACTATGCATGCAATTTTCAAGAAGCCAACACATAAATTCAAGAATCAAAATTCTTCTAAAATTCTATGCATTTTAATAGCTCATTTTCCCAAAAATAAGCAACTTTTGGCTGAATGGAGATCTCTCTCATTTATGGTTTCTCAGTAAACAGCAATGTCTTGTGATTTTGAAAAATATTCTGAATTTTGTTGGACAGTATTTTTTTGTGATCTTTAAATGTGCAGTCCAGAAAACAAAATCGATTTCTGACTGCATGCATATAAATACAATTGCCCGTTATGGACTAGCTACAAAAAAAGGAGAAAAAAATACTTTCAGCCGTTTGCCATATTTTGCATGTAAAATAGAAAGTGCAGTCGGGCGGTATGGACTGAAAAAAAATGCCCTGCCGGCTGTCACATGAATTATGCCTGGACGACTCCTGTAGCACCTGCAGCTCCTGCCTGTTCAGCTCCTGCAGCTCGAAGCTCCGATATTACAAATCGTCTGACCGCACAAAAAACTGGCCCAGAGACGAGAGCCCGTTGACTGGACGTCACTGCAGTCTACAATTCACACGGCACAGACTAGCCAGATCTAAGCCCCGCCCCCGTCTCCGCCCCGTCCGGCTAAATAGCCAGACCAATTCGAAAAAAATGGCATAATAAAACCAACGGCAAAGCGTTTAAATCACACAAAAATTCTCATATTTGCTTTTACGACATTTTGGCGCGTTGAAGTTTCACGTTTTATGATTGCACGGCAATTGCAGCAGCAGTTGACCAGAAAACAGAAGCCAAGAGTTGGCAATTGGTTGGCAGTTGCTAGTTGCCAGTTGCCAGTTGGCAGTTGGCAGTTGGCATTGCCATGACATGGACACACCTACTTATTTAATATACCGCGCGATACTTTTCATTTTCCAAAGCTACGTGTGCATGTGTGCGTGCGTGTGTGTGTCAAAGGTGAAAAAGCAAATGAGCGAAAGTTGAAAAGGCGCACAAAAAACAAACACACACATACATATTTGTTACCTGTGTGTGTGTGTGTGTGTGTGTGTGTGTAACGTATACGCCGCGTGCGGCAAAGCGCCAACCGTTGAATTTATCACATTCACATGCAAATTGCGCCAAACGACCTTATTATGCAAATTGCCAACTGCAAATGGAGAACGAAATTGATTTTCCTGCATTTCTACAACAACAACAAGCAGCGGGAACAGCAGCAGGAACAGGAGCAACAACATGCGAACGAGTTGCGACATGTGCCTTCATATGCCGATGGCCCCAAGCTGCCTGCCTGCCTGTCTCCATTTCGATTCCCTTTACGTTTTCCTTCAGCCAGGACTCGCTGTACTCTGCAACAGTTTTGCAACCGCAGAGCGGCAGCTCCTGCGACGACTACACCTTGCTTCGAGGGCGACAAATGGCGAATATATTGAGCTGTCACACGCCCAACCCCAGACCCAGACCCACACACTCACACGTTTAATATTGAACAATGCGCACACAAGCTCCACTCATCAGATACCCAAACACACACACACACACATACACTGGTACTGCGAATCGGAATCTGAATCGGAATCGGAATCGCAGTCGCGACTTGTATAAAAAAGCAAAGTTGCCAGGCAGACAATTGCCACAAAAAAGGTGGCAACCACAAAATGAGTTAGTTGTTTGCCAGTCAGCAGCCATTTTGCTGCCTTGCCATATGTGTGTGTGCGTGGGTGTCTCTCCCTGTAGTGTGTGTGTGTGTGTGTGCATTTGCTTTTGGCCAACAATTTATGGCTGGCATCATAAAAAATAACAGCAAAATATATAAGAAAGGATAAACAGAACAGAAAGTCGTGCATTATAAATTCATTTCCGTTTATATTATGCGAGCTGCTCGTTTGCTTTGATTTCATGATCCCCTTTTGTTGGAGAAGGGCAATAAAATGTGCTAATAAGCAGAGGAATTGTGTCAAGGAGGAGGCCTCTGAACGAACTATTTTCTATTTAGATTCGATCAGTGTCTTCCGAGAATGAGTGAGGGCAAAAGGTATAGTTACAGGTATGTAACTTTTATGATATTTACCAAGATGGTTTATCAGTATTTAAATAATTCGCCTCGTAGTTAGGTCGCGTCGGGCTGTAGCCTTTGGCACGAACGAACTATAATTTTGCAAAAAATGGTATACATATTCAAACCTCTAAAGGTAAAAATATTGGTAAAATAGGTAATAATTTAATGGCAGGACAAACAGGTTGAGGAATTCCCATTAAGCCAACTTTATTAGTACCCCTAGGGTCTAATAAAGTTGAAAAAGCCAGACTTACTACTACACAGATAATTAATTCTATACTCTTCATTCTATATAATACATTCATTTACATCCATATCTCTCCATCGATTTTGGTCGGAATATTGGCCCTGTTAAGCTTTTCTTAATTTAATTTTTTTAAGCCCAGTTGAATATGCAAAGCTCTTGCTAAGAAGGAGCAGTAAAATTAAAGCCATTTTATTTAAATTCTAATGTTCCATTTATCTAGTTTTCTGTTAACAACTGTTCAGCTCAAAGCAACTTGTGTTTTCTTTGGCAAGTTTCTTTTCAACTGAAGGGCTAACTGGCGACATCTGCAACACGCCCACCGCCCACCGCCCACCGCCCGATGCCCACGCCCACGCGCCCACCGTTCAACTAAATGCGCCTTAATTGCAGTTACTGACATTTGACTTTATAAATTGGCCGGGCTGTGTTTTTTGCTTCTTCAGTTGCGTATTTGCTCGCTTCGCTTTCGAGTGCAAGGCTGGCTGCGTAAATGGCGTGTGTCCTTCTGCTGTTATCCTGCCCACGCCTCCTGCGCCGCCTCGAGTATGGCTCAGCAAAATGCTTGAAGTAAGCAATAACAACAACAACAACAACAACTGACTGCACATTAAAAATTAAAAAAGCCAACTCCGGCACAAGGATGACGGCCAAAGAAGCAGTCAGTGGCAAAGCCAAAGCCAAAGCTAACGAAAAAGTTGAACAGTCAACAACAACAACAACAAGAAGAAGGGAAACACGAAGAAGCAGCAAAGTAATTTCATGCATCGTTTAATTTTCATTCGGGCTTAATTTGTGCAACGCCCCCATCCGCTACACTTGACAACCCAACGATCACAGGACACCAGACACCAGCTCCCATGTCATATAAAGGCAGCAGTTGCCATTGTTATTCTTCTTCCTGTTGTTGTTAAAATGTTGTAATACCCCATTTAGACCTAATACCCGACAGCCACTTCCAGCAGCAACTCACAATTGAAACGGCAAATAAAATAAATGCCAACAGACGCCAACTAAACAAAAGTCAAACACACCCCACACACAACCCGTACACACACCAGAAACTGACGCCTCGAATTTTGAGACAAATTAAATTAAATGAAGCGCACCCAAAAAATGCTCATCCTCCGTCTGTTGTCGTGCAACCCTTTTACAGCGTTTCCACTTACCGGCGTTAGGGTATTTTTTTTACTGTCATCAAGAATATGTTTTCTGCAATATGTCTAATGATTATATTTTAACTCGACTTTCATGTTAATAAATTTAACAAGAGAAGTTTACCAACAAATTTCTTATATATTTCCTGACCAATAATACTGCCTTAAGATCCACTTTCCACCTATAGAGGTGAATTGTCCGGAATCAGTGGAACCATACAATTCCCCAATTCTCCACCTTTGCAGCACAAAGTTTCCCAAGCAGGCAGCTGCTGTAAAAGTAAGCTTCCTATTTGGCAAATTGATATATTAGCTATCTTCATTTGGTTTATTATCAAAATAATGACCTTTTCTCGATTAACTCGAGTTTTAGTGAGTTTTTTCTAATGAATATATTTTGTACTCGACTTTCATGTTCATATATTGAACTAGAAAACTTTATCTTCGAGTCTTAAGACCTCGCTTCCACCTATAGCGATGCATTTTTCGGCAACAGTGGAACACGTTGCAAATGAGTTGGAAGCTGAATACAATTCTCCAATTTTCCACAGCCTTAGCTTTCTAATTGGGCAATCAATCCGTCTGTTAACCCTATAAAACAGTTTTATCGTATCAGCTATATTTAGTTTTATTTGCCTGATTACACTTTTCTCACAGTGGAAACACTGCAAAAGCACTCGCATTTCATGAACGTCATTCTCACACGTCTTTTTCTGCTTTTCCTCTAAATTCTTTTGGAAATTTAAGAAAGTCAATTTAAAAGGCGGAGGGGCGTGGCTTCCGTCTTAGTGCTTCTTGACACCCTTTTGGCTTGTAATTGAAATTTTTATAGTTGTCGCGCTTCGTCTGGCTTGGGGCGAAACTTTTATCAGCGCCTGGCGCACTCTTAAAAACAATTTTTAGTGCCACACTCCCCCCTACCCCCTCAGCATCGCTCCGGCAACAAATTAATCCCTTTATTTGCATAATTGAAAAACATCAGCGGAAGCTGCAAGCCAAATATCAAAATGGCAACTCTGGCAGTCAAGCAAAATGGCCTCCGGCTAGTCCCGCCTCTCCCAAGCATGTGGCCAGGGGTGGGGTGAGGCATTTGTCAAGCGAGCCAACTGTCGCCACATTTTAATGTGACGCCGCCTCCGGGGAGCTATTTAACATTTTTCCAACACTTTGATAATCGCACTTTGCGGCCAGATTAATTATTTACGAGCCTGCGCTACCTGCGCGACGTCGTTTAACCCGCAGACCAACAAGCACACACACACACACACACAGAAGAGAGAGAGAGAGAGAGAGAGAGTCACACACAAACAAAAGGCCAGGAGTTGTTGTTAAATCTTGGGTAATGCCCAAAGCCGAGCCGGGCCACGGCGCTCAAGTATATTTGTCGCCGGTCTTAAGAGATTGCGGCGCACAATTTCCGCGCCTCCACCTCCCCCTCCTTCCAACCACCAGCCGACAGCCGAGGACCTCATTCCGACCTCAAGCCAATTCCACTCCAATTCCGACATGGCAGCGACGACATCAAAGCGCGCGCCGAGTCAGAAGCCAAAAGGCAAAGTAACAAATGCCATTGCGACACGGCTCGCTGGCTGTCAGGCCTCAGGGGGGCAAAGGGCCTGTCGTAGGACAGAGGCCCCGAGAGTTAACTTGGCTACCTTGTCGCCTAAATGGGCGACAGTTATCAAACGTAATATTTCAATTGTGGCCCTTCAAGTAGCGCTAAATTGAAAAGAATCACGGCGAGGCGACGCCTTATCACGGGCTTAAAGCTGCGTACCATCTTTTTACCTGCGGTGGGCGTGGCAAAAGTGCAGTTGGACACTTTGAGCCCCATAAGCTAGCTTTGGATTACCGATTAGGTAGTGCTTAATAGTGCTTGACTAGTACATACTCTGCAATTATTTGAGACTTAAATCAACTTAATTAGATGGGAAATTAGCCAGAACATATAAATAAAGCTCTTCCGGATAAATGAAATTACAAACACTGGGCTACTTCATGGTATACAGGGTATACAACAGAAAATCATAAAGCTACGATCATATTCACGATCATATTAATTTAAATTAAAGAAATAACAGTTAAATAGAAAGAAACTATATTTAATTTCATTTTATTTTCATTTACAGGGTATACAAAAATCAGCCAAGGCGAAGCATTTACAACGCGCAGCACTCACACATGCAGTGCATTTATAAGGCAAAGCTCAGTTTAGCAGCTAAATTAATACGCTTAATGCAATTTGTGGCACAAAAAGGTGGCTCAAAGTGAACCAAAGTGAGGTCCGGAACAGGTTTGTGGCTCTTTTGACTAGGCTTGGGCCTTTGTCTCAGTCTTTGCCTTTGCCTTTGCCTTTGCGGCTAACGATCTACGACAGAAGTGCGCGGATTATGCACGTTTCGCTCTAGAGAAGGGCTTAGATGGACTAAGACATGTTCTCATTTGACAATGAATAGTCAAGCGGAAAGGAGCTTAATAAAAATGAGAACGAGGTGCTAAAAATGTGAAAGTTTATATATGGAAAAAGAATAGGAACTGAAGAGATTAAATAGATAAATCACGTGGAAAAGTGTTAAAGGCAAGAAATAATAAGAAATTGTTTAAAGCATCAAATTCTTAAATGAATTGTGATCCTGGAAACTAAAAGCACGGCTCGAGCCGCCGACTAAAGTGAGAATATTATGTTATATTGGGAAAAAGCATAAGAACTAAAGAGATTAATTAGAGTAAAGAGGATAACTAATGTACAAAGTTTTAAAGGCAAGATATAGTGGCAGGCAATTAAATTGCCTGGATCAAGTCCCCGACTAATCTGAGGATATTCTGATGTCTTAGCTAAAGGCCATGGAAATGAAGTTAAATAGAAAACAGGTGAGTTTGTTGCTAAATACTCCATGATAATATGCTAGACTATACTAAACAATATAATTTATACACTAGTATTACACAAAAATAATTGTCAACCCTTCAATTAATTATTTTATTACAAGCCTTTGTAAGTTTGTATCTATATACTCCATGATAATATGCTAGAGTATACTATGCAATATAATGTATAATTTATTAAAAGAAAATAATTCTCTACACTTCAATTAATTATTTTGCTACAACTCTCTTTAGTTGCAAATGCCACAACTATTCAAAAAGCATATACAAATGGTAGCATTTCCTAGCATTTCGGCATGTTCCCAATTTAAAAGCATTTTTAATGCCCATGGCCAACTTTGCTAACTGGGTAGAAGAAAAAAGAAAAACTATTTTAAAATAAATACATGCATGTGCATGTCTGTTTTCTTGTGCATGTGCATGTGTGTGTGTGTGTGTGTATGTGTGTGTGTTGTACACCTGCTGTGCCTAAATATACCAGCTAAAATAAAAGGCCAAAGTGAAGCGGCCCGACTTCCTCTCTTTTGGCTGTTGCTGCTGCTGCTGCTGCTGCCAACGAAAAGTGCTACCGGCATAATTTGCAGCACTTCCTTCTATTCAAGTTTCTGGCCGCCTCCGGGAAGGAATGGGTCAACTAACACGGGCACACCTTCGCAGGCAGAGTGTGGAGACTGGCAACTGGCAACTGGCACATTACCATGCTCAGGCAGAGATCCAGGCTGGGGCCGTATTCATGCCCATGTCCGAAAATTCGTTCGCATACGTATTACACTTGCACATTTCTTTGGCACAGCGTGCTTTATAAATAATTCAGTGGGCCGAGTCTGGCCTGGGGGTGCTTTAATGAGGCCAAAATGAATGAAGATTGGCAGGCCGGCCACCCGAAGTTTAAACAATTTATGTAACTTTCATAAGTTGAGCAATTTGAAATTTATGAAAATTTAACAGACACCGAAACAGACAGACGGACGGACGGACGGAAGGACGGGCGGGCAGAGTGAGAGAAAGCCAAGAACACGACGAAGATGGACCTGAAAATCAGTCCAAGTCCCAAGGCTTTCGCTTTCGCATGTGGCAAGAGTTGAAGTTGAAGTCGTTTCCTGCGCATCAAAAGGTAAATACACAGCATGACAAGGAAGGCGCCGGCGGGAAGGAGGCGGAACTGGGCGGGCCCCAAAGGCCTGGCAAAAATCAATTTCATATAAAAATTCAAGCAAATTTTATGCGAACCTTTTGCTCAGCTAGCAAAACTTATTGCCAATATGTCTGGACCTGCGTCTGTGTGTAAGTGTGTGTGTGTGTGAGGTACAAAATATATGCAAAATAAAAGTGTATGTAACAGTTAGTTGTGTGTGTGTGTGTGTGTGTGTGAACTTAATGATTATGCAAATTGGCATATAAATCGATTGGCAATGCCACAAATTGATGTTAGTTCTACACCGGCGACAGTTTCGACCAGGAGCTGCAAGTAGGCGGGGACGGGAGGAGTGTCAGCTGGACCCGAGCTGGCGGGCGAGCAGCTGGCGAATGAAGCATAATAACTCATGCCCCAAGTTGTGGCCTTAATGGCTGGCAAGCTCGTCAACGCACTATAAAAATGTCATTATCAGTGGAAAAGTTTTGCTTATATCAAGCATCAAGTGTAAAAAAAATTTGCATATTTCGCACAAGACACAAGACGCGACTGGGGCAGAGTGGACCCACAGCAACGACCAAGGACCAACGAGAATGGACCAAGGACCAAGCCATAACGCCGTCTGCTGGCGCTGAAGTTGAAAAATGAAAGGAAGCGCCGAAACCAAAGCAAATTCAATTGGCAACTGAACACAGTGGTCGACTGCTAACAGCACGCTTATCATTAAATTCAAATATCAATCAATTTATCATAGAAGCCCAACCGAAGGCTTGGTTGACAACAAAGACAATAACCAGACGAGGCCAAGACAAAGTTGCCCAAGCTGCGGCAAATCAGGTGCCAGTTGCAGTTGCACTTGCAATTGCATTAGCAGCTAATGCCAGTAGCTAATGCTAATGCAATTGACAGATGAGTTCACTAATGTGTTATTAATTTAATGCCAACTCTCTTTAATATTCATATATATATTTAAATGAAAATATATATTTATACATAGAAGAAAAGTGAGAGCCAAAAATAAATTATGAATTGTTTTGGATTGCAAAATAATCCCAATCAAGGTTTATTAAATTTTGATATCACATTTCTACCCTTAAATAATTTTTAAGGCTATTCAATTATTTTCGTAAAATATCACAATGTCTCAATACGTTTCCCTTCCAGATTCTTCTTCTCAATTTTATTTTAATATCATATTGCCAGCCTTTACTCTTGATTGTTCAGTTATCGATATGCAATTAATTTTTAACAATTGCCAACCCAACAACATATACGATATTTTCTGCGAATGTATCTTTGAACTTTGCAATAAACATTAATTTTGGTTTATCTTCCATTTGGCGCATAATTAAAATATAAAGCAACATAAAATCAACAAATATGCGAGAACGCATAAAAACAATAACGAAAGTAATCAAAAAATGGGGCACTTTGCTGTTGTTGTTGTGTTTTTGTTCTTAGCCAAGTTCGGCAGCTGTTTTTATAGCTCATAAATTCGTAAGAAGCTGGTAAAAAGGCACTGCCAAAGTCAAGACATCCGAATTCATTGGCTTTTGCCATGCTAAAATATATATATATATATATAAATATTTTCATCCTTTCGCTGTTTCAAGGGGGAGTTGAAGTCGTAGCCGGCGCCAAATCAATACAAAATTGATGAATACAAATGATCATAAAAAACAATAAAAAGCAATGCCAAGAAAGCATCTGGAGTTTGCCAAAAGAAAACAAAACGGGGCCAACAGCCAGTTGGAACCGGGGCTGGAGCCGAGGCCTTGTCCTGATTTGGTTATAAAAATCCCGGCCACGTATTTTGTGTTCTGTTTTTCTTTTTGCCTGTCTGTGAGCGCAACGCGATTTGCGTAACTTGAATTGGCATTGGGAACGCTTTAAAGCTAGAGACAACAAGAGTTTAGAGCTTCGATTTGGCCACGCATGTTTTCCAGGCAAATGCATTTCATATATTATTTAAGGTATATTCATATGATTCTGAATAATCGTCATCAGTCACTCGTTTGAAATTAATTTCGCGGAATAAAGCTGAGGGGCGAGCAAGGCGCGGAAGTCCTTGTCCTTAATGCCACGCTCTCTCCGTCCGTCTGCTTTCCGGCGTGTCCTTGTCGCATGTCTGCGCCTGGCATCTATGGCAGCCCAGTGAGCCGGAGCCGGATCCGGAGCCAGGGCCATTGCTTTGCTTGATTTCAAGCGTATCGTCGTTTATCGGTGCAATCTAAGTACACACACGCGCACATATCCCAGAAAGAAATGAAGTTTAAGTAAATATGCATAGACAAATAGACACACATGCGCACACACATGCACGTAAATATTTATATGCACACACACACACACACACACACACGCATGCAGACATGGCTTTGAAGGGAAATTGATTTCAATCAATCAAATGTTGTGATTACTTTACTGAAGTGCCACATCTTGGCACCATTCTGTCAGAGCTATACACCAGTTAAAGATCTGCCGTCTGCGATATCCTTGCGGCTGTTTGCAAGCCATTAGCAATAATTTACTTAAAGGCTTAAGTGAAATTTAAGACCCAATACCACTTAACAGCACACGATTCGCACGCGCTTGTCTTTGATACTCTACTTAAATACGAGTGCTAGCTAAACATTGACATCGCCCATCCAAGTTGGGCAAAGCCTCACCAAATATGTTAGTCCTCTCCATTGAGAGCTTTGTCAAGGCTATTAAAGTTGCATTGTGCTCAACATATTTGTATTAATGTTAAGTCTGGCTTAAATTGTCTAATAACTATTTAAATATACTTCACAACATAATCTTAAGTCGAATATTTTACTCAGCTGTGGATATGAGAGATTATATTCATCTAAGGCATTTTATTTGGCTTTGGGCTTTTATTTAGTTGCATCAATAATCCATTAAATCTATTTATTATGTGTAAATATCATTAGTTTAAATTAATTAATGTTGAATATTATTATTCTGATGTCTTGTTGCGACTTTTGCACCTGTCAAACGCAACTTGCAATTGACAAAATTAATTGAATTGATTCACTGATGCGCACAAATATTATTGATAATTAACTTTACGCAGCATAAAAGTCAATTCCAGTTGGAGGCGGAGGCGGAGGCGGAGCCGGAGTCGTAGTCCGCAGTGAGTCGCATTTGCAATCGAATGGAATATTAAATATTTAATGAAGCTGCGCGCGCATATTAAAATTGCATTAAAAATGTCATGCAAATATTATTTTTGCGTCAATTGGAATACTTCAGCCCGAGCCCAAGCCGCATTAATCCATAGCATAAAAAATGATTATACTTGCAGCTGTGAAATGGCAGACGCAGCCGCAAAACCTATAAAAAATTCGAATATGTTGCCGGGCAGCGAGTGAATAACTGAATATCTGAATATCTGAATGCCGAATCTCGCTCGGAACGAGGCCAAATGGTTGGTTAACAGCGTCCCAAAGCCGAAAAGTAGTTGTCACTGTGCTCTCCCTTTGACATTGAGCCAACGAGGCGTATGAGTGCTGCATTGCCCACCGCAGGGCAGGCTCGTGGGCGTGGGGTGATGGAGGGGACGGGGACGTGGCCGTTGTCGGGTTGGGGTCGGTGGGTTTGGTTGTCAAAGTTATTGACAGCTGTAAAGTTTGTCTGCGCATCATTTGCCATCTCTTTCTGGCAAATATGCATAATAAAATGCAAAAATTTCAATTAAAATTTCATGATATGCACAAAGCGGCCTCAGCACGGAGTAAGGTGAGGTGGGGTGGGGTGAGGGAGGGGTGCGCTCCGAAAAAAAAGCAAAAAACCAAAAATCATACACTCACACAAACACACACACACACACACGCACAAAACTCGCGACAAATGCACAAAAGTCCAAATGTGTGGCCTGAAATTGTCGACTGGCATAATGAAAGCAGCTGCACAGTGCCCAAGACACACCACACATGCACCCACACATGCATTCACCCACGCACACACACAATGAGTACATTCATGTGCAGTTGTTGGCATGTGCTCATTGGGGCCATTGGCAGCTCTGCGGTAGCACCAACTGCACACAAGTGCTGCGCATTTGGCAAAAACATAAAGAATACCCTACAAATTGGGAGGGTAGGGCCGAACTTTGCAGCAGGCCAGGCAGAGAAAAGGCGGTCAAATGAAAGCAAAGATTAATTTAAGAATATTTATACAGAGTTGACCATTTGGTAATAACATTAAGAATACCCTACAAGTTGGTTGGGCCAGGCCGAGCACAGCAGCATGCGAAACACAACAAAAATGAATTCAAGAATATTTATATAGAGTTGACCCATTAAGGCATAAGAGGACAATATTTTATATATTGAAGAGATATATTTTTACATTTTGTTTGCTTTATTTTTAATTTTACTATAATTATCGAAACAGCAGAAAATATTTTCTTTAACAATATTTCTCATATCGCCCTTTTATCTGTTTTTTATCTTTCAACGCATAAAACCTTATAAAACTTATTGGGTTGGGAAGAGATAAAAAATCAGTTAAGAAAGAATTTCGCCTGGAATTTTTGTCTGCTTTATATAGTTAAGAATAGTTTTATATAGTTGTTCCATTAATGCATAACTGGGCAATATTTTATATTGGGAGAAGCTCTTAAGCCTGTTAACTAATTTTTGAGTAAGGGTATGCAGCAGTCGGCATATAAAGTGCCTGCACAACAGCTCGTTATTTTGTTATAATAACTTTTGAATTTTTCGCTTTTTGCATAATTTGCGCCACAATTTTAATGCTGAGCTTTGCTTTTTGTCCGAACGGAAAATACAAAAAATACGAAATGAAAATGGGAAAAATAACATTTAAAATGATGGCCATAATTTAGCTTAAAATTTGTTGTTGGCCAGCTGCTAATGCTGCTTTATTGTTATGGATACTTTCGCTTGCCGCACATATGATGCGAGCACTCAAATGAGTGCTGAGTGAGTGAGTGTGTGTGAGTGAGTGTGTGTGAGTGAGTGCTGTGTGAGTGCGTGTGAGTGAGTGTGAGTGTTAGTCATATGCATATGCAAATGCTGATGTTAACAGCATGTTTGGCATGCTAATGCTGGGCATGTTGTCATAAATCCTGGGCACAAATCTTCCCATCTGCCGTGACCTTTCAACTGATGGCCATAAAACTGCCGCTCTGGCTACTTTACAGCTTTAAGAGCCTGGCTCGGCCGTTGGAGAGGCGGCCGGCCGCGATAAGCTTGCCCGGCAGAGTTGGCTTAACCCATCCGCTCGGACTCGTATATCACCATCAACGCCGGCAACGGACAGCCGCCCATTGATTACCACTTACCAAATAAATTACTCGACGGCAGCCAATGGCCAGGGTCCAGCGTCCGCTTGCTGCACAAAACTTTCTCTTTACAACTTTCACTGAGCTCTTAGTACTCAGCCGGAGGCGCAATTTTTCTGCTCTATTTGCGCTCGTCTATTGCCAAATTCACTGCAAGCACCTAAAACTAACACAGAGATGCCATTTGCCAGGCGCTTTCCAGTCGCGCTCGAGTGCGTCGAGTCGAGGACGAAAGTGTTGGGCGCGGCATTTCACTGCCAGCTCCTCGCACGGCTTCCCCTTGCGCGCAGCGATGGGCACGTGACAGGACTCCAAGTGCGATAAGAAATATAAAAGAAATCACATATTTAGATAACATCCCTTTTATCTCAGGGAAGGGTCCTTGTTCATTTAAAAATGATAGTTGACAGATATATGAAAGTGATATGTCGGTCTGAGAGGCCTTTCACCAGACAAAAGGCCTGCTTAATGGAACTTTCAGTTTCTTTTCGGGTTTTCAGTAAGATAATATTGATAAGTTAAGTATTGTAATATATTGGGTATAATTACGGAACTCTTTTATTATGAGGCAACAGCTCTGATATAAATATATAAGGATCAAAAGTTCCACCATTTAAATCCTCTTTTTTACACAACTTGTGGCTAAAACTCTTCTTTTCTAAGATAATATAATATAACCTCTATAATTGTGATTATAGTAATATAATATGTTTAGAAGATTTAATATATATATATGTATATATTTGAGTGTTTGGGGCAGCAGCTCTGATATAAATATGTAAGGATCAAAAGTTCCACCATTCAAATTCCCTTGTTCTATAACTTGTGGACATATCTTCATCATTTCAGAAGCCTGAAACTCTTTTTTTCGAAGTGTGACTTCTCTTCTATAGACAATATAATATATAATTTCTATAATTTTGATTCAGGCGCACTTAGTCACCGATAGCTAAGGTGATGTTTCGTCAAGCCTGGTAGGGCCGCAGGCTTTATCGAGGACAAATCGTCACGGAGGCTGGAGGGAGACTTTGGGACATTCCCTCTGTATAAATATATAATATTTGACTGGGGTCATTCCAAAAACCCCCTCTCTTTTTTGCTAGCTTTGCAAGTCTTCTATTCTTTAGAGTCTTTGCAATCTTTGCAGCTATTTTTGTTAGCAGAATGAATTTCTAGATGCCCAGCTTTTTAGATTTCTGTGATGTGCTGCATGCTTTTTATCACGCTGCCATCTCGAACTACTCAGCTGGCGGTGCCCGAAAGTATGCTACATTTTCTTTAACTTGTGTGTTAACATATTTTGCGAGCATTTGTCGCTCTTTGTTTGAATTCCAGGAATGTGTTGGAGGAAATGACAAAAGTGAAAATATTTCAAGCAGTTGTCTCCCCCTCTCCACTGCTTACATGACACATGTGCACACTATCTCTGAGTGTGTGTGAGTGTGTGTTTGCGTTTTTGTGCAAAGCGCATTAAATACACACACACACATACACACTCATGCAGACGCACACTTTAGCAAATCGATTGAATTGTCTTTTCCGCTTTTGCGAGCTGCTTACATGGCTTAGACTAAGCGTTGACTTGGCCATCGTCCCCCTCCTGCCGACCCTCACGAATTTGTTCGTTGATTATGTCAAATAGGGCAATTGCTTGGGAAAATATTTAAATAATTTAAGCGTTCGCTTTGAACAAGCGCAAATTTCAGCTTCATTTGGCGCTGGCCATTTTAAGCCGGGAATCAAATCAATTTGCAGCCCGGCCCGAAGGGTCATCTCGCCTGACCTGAAAAGCCTTTTAGCCTCAACATTTGCCTTTTCTGGACCATTTCTGGTGCCGAGTGCTGATTATTTTATGCCTGCCTCTTAACTGACTTCTGACTGTTGACTGTTGACTGTTTGCTGTTGCCTGGTGTCATGTTGTTGTGGGTCTTGTATTTTTGATAAATTTACCATATCGTTAGCGACCCTTGGCTTGTTCCTTTCTGCCATTTTATATATATATATATGTTTGAGTTTGAATTTTTTCATTTTTCTCCCTCTCCCTCCTTCCTCTGTTTTCTTTTTTTTTGTTGGGAAGTGAGTTCGGGTTAGCTGCACAAATTGTTGTAATACAATATTTTTGCCATTAGGCTGCCAAATGGCCAAAAATGCGGCCAGTTACTTTGTTTGTGTTCGCTGGGTTTTGAATTCGGGTTCAGTTTTTTTGGGTGTTGCTGTTGCTGTTGCTGCTCTTCTTCTTCTTGGCTGCTATTGCTTACACTTTGAACCTTTCGACAGCCGCCAGGCAAGGGCAGCCAGTACAGGGTACCCTCTAGTCGCCCAACTCATTACTGACCACAGGTTCGTTTGGGTTCCCCTGCCACCTACCAGAGGGGCTGGCTCGGCCCGTGGGAACTCTCATATCATGCCGCAATGATATACCAGAAAGTCGAAACGCCTTTCGGCCTGTTGAAATATTCGTGCTTAATGGTACGTAAAGTCTGCATGATTAATAGGCGTCAGTCGCTCGTTTGTTTGCTCGTCAGACATTCAAGCCCCTCGCTGCCCCCTTTTTTGCCAGCCAAATTATTCGACTTCGTCTCCAACTTTCGTTGCTTTCTTTTCATTCTTATATATTTTTTTTGTTCGGCTGCGCTCTAATGATTTCAATACAAATCGAAAAAAGTCAACACACGCACACCCACGCACACCCACGCACACCCACGCACACCCACGCACACAAAGCTGTTTCATTTTGTTTCAATTTGCTTAGCATGCTTTTGGGCGTTGTCCGGCCGGACAGGCCGCCGGACCCCGATCCCGATCTGCCTACCAACTGTTTGTCTTGGCGCATTGCGTTTCAGGTCGTATTCTTCATTTTTTATATTTTTTTTGTGTTTTGTGGCTTTTAGCTATAACGTTCATTTTTAATTGAAATGTTACAATTTATAGCTGGGCGCATATCAATTTACCAAAAAT
Organism: Drosophila littoralis; assembly: GCA_018903485.1. NCBI lineage: Eukaryota > Metazoa > Arthropoda > Insecta > Diptera > Drosophilidae > Drosophila > Drosophila littoralis. The sequence goes on from JAEIGF010000600.1 coordinate 739,414, forward strand.
ATAATACAATTCTGCGAGGGTAGGACTTATTTATTGATACATATTCCCACTTAATCTTAATCTAAAGGTTCCTAGCATAAATAGTGCAAAGTCTTATATAAGCATTTAGCAAATCTTTGCATGCTTTATTTTCAATATATATATACAATATACTCAATTAAATCTGAACCTTTAATTGCCCAAAGTTCAACTACAGACCAAATTTGATTTATTCAGCTGATTCCAGATCAGCTAGAAAATTGTAACTAAAAGCATCATTAAATATGATTGCATTGCGATTGTGTGAATTTATTTCATTTTAAGCTACCTGCTGCTAACGTCCATGTCAATTGCAAAGCGGAAACAGGCGCAACAACAGCGAGTCGTAAAATAAATAACAAAAGCCGGAGCTGCCATCATTTGGCAATGCAAAGATAAACTTCAACAATAGCTTAGTGGCTCAGAATGTTTTTTTATGTGTGTCACACAGACGCCAGAAAGCATATATATATGTGTGTGTGTGTGTGTGCACATATCTCGCAATCAGACAGTTATCATCATCTATTGTGGCTCTGTCCAAGTGTGTGTGTGTGTGCGTGTGTGTGCCCTGGGCGTGGATAATCAAAACAAAAACACTTGCTTTGCCATTGTAGCGACACAATTTTATTTAAACAAAACAAAAGCCCACTTGAGCTTTGCTCAGCTCGCAACAACAATTTAATGCGATAGTGTGCGAATTGTAGCATACTTTACAGCGTCCCTTCATATACCCTAAAGGGCCCCAAATCGTCCACATAGGTGTGTTTCACGTAAAAAAAAAAAAAACTGTTGCGTACTTGTTTGTGCATAAGGCTTATGCGTATATATATATATTATTTATAAATGTACCATGCAAGAGTATTTATGCAATTGGTGGAAAGAAAAAATGTTTATAACTAAAGCTGATTGGAGGCTTTTTTGCAGAAATTTGGTTCGCTTTGAATGCGTTAATGTAAATATTTAACGTTTAAACTCATAAAATGAGAGATATCATTGATTTTCTAAATACTTTTATGCCTTATGAGTGTGAGGATAAAAATTTGTTTGTTTAGCCAAATATTCGAATAAGCTTGACGAATATATTAAAGAATAAATATTTCCATAAATTTAAGTTATTATTTATTATAAATTTGCATGAATAAACTATTATTAGACACGGCTCAATATATGAAAAGTAATACATTTTATCAAGTCATTTTAAGTAATTTAATAATTCATAATTATTGAAAAATAATCCATGAATTATGCTTAAAAAAGGTTTCCCTGTAAATGTATTTATTTATTGAGTATGTGCCGCAGTCGTGCAATTCGTTTGGGCTTATAATATTGAAAAAAGCCCAGCTGGCTGGCATGTCATCTGAAATTAGCCCATCGAGGCGCATAGATGAGCAGCTGGCCAACTAAGTAAGTCAAGGGCATCATTTGGTTTTTTTCTCCTGCTTCTCTAATTAATGAGGCTGCCTAATGGGAGAGTGGGCCGCAGTTGTGTGAGTTGGCCTTTTCGCATTTCGCTAAAATTCATATTTGAGTCAATTTCAGGAGGGGTTTGGTCTGGCCGGGAGGGAGGGTGGGGAGGCAATCAGGCTGCAGGCGAAAAGCGTCGCAATATCAAAGAGCGTATTTACATGCAAAACAGGAATTGTGGCAGGGCTTGTGGTGCGAGGACTTTAGCCAAGTTGACTTGCCACAGACGGGCGCAACAAATAAGAAGAATGGAAAAAAATTGAAAACCATTAGGATTAATGTTTAGTTGAAAGATTTTCGCGTTAAGCCATTTTTACATGGCCGCAATGCCTGACTGCCTGCTTGCTTGCTTGCTTGGGTGGGTGCCTGTCCGCCTGGGCGCCTGGCTCCTGGCTGGGCTGGGCTGGGGCCCGCCCTGGCTGTGACTGGCAATTGCTAATGTAGTTTATGTGTAACAGGCGGAGGCTTCTTAACGTTAACTGACGGGCAACCGTTTTGGCTTAGGGCGAGCGACGCACAAACGGCATGTAAAATGTGACATTTTAATGTATGCAAATGAGACGTTGAATTAAGCCCCCACACACACACACAAACACACATACACAAAGCACCCACACACACACACACTGGTGCAGGCTGACAAACATCACTTGGTTTCATATCCGTTTCCGTTTGCACCGCCTCCCTCCCTCTCTCTCACCCCCCTCTCTCACTCCTCTCTCTGTGTCTCTGCCTTGTGATATGATTTAAAAATAATGAAAGCGAACGCTCTTCAATGGCTTTAATGCCCCCCTGCCCCCTGTCCTAACAGCTCCCCGCACACCTCTCTGGCAAACATCGTGACTTGTATTTCCTCTCGTCTCTCTCTCTCGCTGTCTGTGTGCGGAAATGTCAACTTAACTTTTTTGCGCTTTGCCAGTGACAGAATAACAGCAACAAAGTTAAGCTCACAAAATGCTCTGTTTTCGCCTCCCTCCTCCCACCCTGACGCTCTTCAGTTCTCGCCCCCTCGAAACAAGTTAAGTTGGGGAATCGTCCATCTTCAGGCAATTTATTAATTTCTATGCAGCGTGCGTATCGTAATTTGTTTTGTTGTTTGCTTTTCCATAGCCAGAAAATTACTTAAGTACCAGTTGCCGCTGTTCGATTATTTTGAACTTTGCTTTCAATTTGTTGATTGTTTTTTATTGCCTTTTAGAGATGATTTTTCGTTTTCAGTAGAACGCGGCGACATCAGCCTAGAGCACGTCCTTGCCAAGTTCTGCTCTGTCAGTTTTCCAACATATCAGCATTTTTTCTGGCCGAAATTTTAATTTTAATTGAGGCTTTGTATCATTTCTAGGCTTCCGCTAAGAACTCGTCTGAATGCCTGAATAAGGATTAACATTTCAAAGCGCTCCCCAAAAAGAAAGCTCTTAATTATGCCGAGCACTTTGAAGTATTTTAGAGCTTCATTATGTGCATTTATTTGTGTTAGGTGCTTTGCCTTTTCATTTATAATTATTATCTTAAATACATTTATTTTATTTATTTTTGACTTTTCTTCTTGTTTTCGTCTAAGCTCTGCATAAATTCTATTACAATCATTATTAATAAGAACGTTTGCATTTTCCATTGCCAAATCATTTATTTAAATAATAATTATGTTGAATTATCCCGCTTTTGTCTTGCTGTCGAATTTCCTATTAAGAGTCGTAAAATGCGATTGAATTAACTGCATTTAGCAGAAGTTCAGCTTCGAATACGAGAAATGCATTCACAGTGTTGAAAATTATTAAAGCTACTTTTTACCCATTTAATGCATCATTCTTGCTAGGCTCTAGCCAGTTGTTCTTATGATTCTCAACTGGTTAAAGTCATGGCATAATTTTGTATATTTATAGTATAAAGAAATATAACAGATAACTCATACCCATATTATGAACAATTCTAGCTGAGCGCCAGCTATTTTTTCTTTTGATTCTCAACTAGTTATAGACATGGAATGCATTTTTACTATATATACTATAAGACATTTTGTTGTTCTCTCGATATTCATATAACTTTTAATTTAATTTAATTTCTTCAGGCTAAGACAATATTCATTTATAGGCTTTCGTTTCAATGAATGACTGAATCCGTCGGACAACTATCTAAAAAGGACCCCAAGCTAAAGCTGATTCTAAAATTTGATTTAATTTGATACTTTACTCAGTTATCAATTGACTAGATGCTTGGATGGATTGCATCTATCCCGCAGCGTTTGAATTTAAGCATGTATATGTGCAATCCCCTAAACACACACAGACACAAATGTACACACACACGCACACACACACACACTTTACATAAATGAGCAAACATTTTCATCTCAATTTGGGCAAATATTTGGCAACTTTTGGCAACATTTAAACGCAATTTTGGGCTGCGGTCGCTTGGGTGGGTGGAGAATTAATTGCAAGCCATTTGAAATAATTACATAAAAAAAAAGGGACGCACTTACCGATTAGCACTAATATCACATGTAGAATATGCCAAAGCTGCAGATGCCTTGTTGTTGTTGCCGCTGCGGCAGTTGTTGTTCTTTTGGCCAGGCCAATATCTTGGCCATCATCTTGGCCTGCCTGTTGCTGCTGCCGGTGGCTGTGATCCTGTTGCTCCTGCTCCTGCTCCAGTTGCTCCTGCTCCTGTTGCTGGTGTTGTTGTCGGTGGTGCGGTCTGTGTCCGTGACTGTGCCTGTGACTCAGCCTGTGACTTTGACTGTGACTCTGACTGTGGCTGTAGGGCTCCAGCGCACACATTCTGGCCGTTAAAACACTTTCACTTGCGGGGTCTGTTCTCTGTTCCCTTGGGGGAATTCGCCTCGATGTATTTGTATTTGTAGTTGTGTATGTGTGTGTGTTTATTTATGCGTCCAGGGGCTTCAAGGCTCGCCCACGCACACAAACACGGCGATGTGTTTATTAATTTCTGTGTGCTGCGAGAATTCACTTATTTAATTTAGACATTAAGTTGCGTCGGTTGTTATTGTTGTTGTTGTTGTTGCTGTTGTTCTTGTTTTTACTGCCGGGCAATTAATCACTTTTAATCGGGCGCGCGAAAAAAAAAGAACCGAAAAGAAAACAAAAGGGGCAAACGAGCGAAACTATTAAGCGGGCGCCCAAAATGCAGACACAAAACGCGCCAAGTTAAAGACATAAATTTTGCAGCATTTTGGCCAAAGATTAATTACGGCAGTCGGGGCACAGGCAGCGGGCCCGGACCGGAGCCGGAGCAGGAGAACTGGAGACTATTGAGGCGCATGCAACATAAATTCAGAGTAACCCCCCTTTCCCCCGCTCAGTTGTTGTGCCTAGCATTTGATTTACGGGCAACGGGCAACGCTTACAACAAGCCAATTGAGAGTCCTTGTTTTGGGCCAAGTTGTCGTCGTTGTCGTCCTCGATTCTCGGTTCTCGGTTGTCGCAGTCAATGCCCCCTTCGCTATAATAATAATGCCAAACGCTCTGCTGACCCACTTGGGCCACGATGCAGTTGCTCGCATGGCCATCAAACTTGATTAGCGGCAAATGTCTGCCCCTCCTCGCCCCTCCTCGCCCCCTCCTCTATAAATAGGCAACGCAGCCTATTTAACCTTTATTGTAATTTATTTATAACTTTTGGTACGCTTGCACGCCACTTTAATGTCTTTAAATTACAACTATTTACAATAATTGCTTGACAAAAATAAAATAAAAACTTGTAAAAACATACTAAATAATTTAAAGATTGATTAGAGTAAGTAGTCTAATCAGTTAGCCAAAGAATGGGAACTTAATAGAAGAAGGGGGGATATAGGGAAAGGTGGGTTAGGTGGGTAGGGTATATGGGAAGTTAGGTTCATCTAGCCAATAATAGATTTGAATTGCATTGAGTAAAGTTTATTTAATTTTAAGCAAAACAACAAAGAAGCTTGAAATGTTTACTTATTAAAAATAATATAACTTAACGAAAGTAAATAAGAATATTCTTTTCTTTTCTCTATTTTCTCTTTTTACTATTATCATATCATTTTCTGTTCACATATCTTTCTACATAGAGTTTTAATTAAACATTTTTAACAACTACATATAATATAAAAATATGAAATGTTGGTAAATAATCTTATTCATTAACATCTTCTATTTCTTCTATTAATTATTATCGGATCATTTTCTATGCATGAATCTATCTATTTAGAGTTCTCTCTTTGGAAACTTGGAAATGGAAACTTCTATTTCCTCTTTTTGTTCTTCTCATTTCATTTTCTAGCCATTTATCTATTTATCTAGAGTTCTTTCTTTTTAAGCTCCTATAGAAACAACCTTTTATAGTGCAGTATGGAAACATAACTCTTCTTCTATCTTTCATTTGTTATCAAACTTATTTTTATACTCGCAATTAAAAAATGTTCAAAAAACCAACAAAAATATATTATGTTTATTATATATCATAACAAAAGAAATTCTGTTTAGATGTTCAATCAGGCAGGCATATATATATTTTTTTTATCGTTAAAAACAAACAAATATAAACAAAAGCCAATGTGTAATTCGCCAGCCACAACAACAACAACAACAGCGAGCGAGTGTTTAATGACATCAACACACATAAATATAAATCTTGACAAATTTTTTACACACTTTTCGCACACACTCGAAAACAATGTTGAAAATTTTGTTGTTGGTTGTTTGCACAACAATGGCCGAAAGCAGCGGCAGCGACAACGACGGCAACAAAAATGGCGAAGCGACAAGTCGCGCAGAGATAATAAAGCGTCAGCGACAACAATAACAAATAATAATAACAACAACTACAACAACAACAACAACAAAGCCAGGCAGCAGACAAGTGCCGTTATTACAAAAAACGCGGCGTCATTGTTTCGAGCGCGCGCCTAAAAATATGCAGCAGCATGTTTATGCGTGCGACAGAGACAGAGCAGCGACTGCGACAGCGACAGCCAAGACTCAAACCATGTCTAGGAATAAGCGGGAATCCAGGGGGGCGGTCAACATAATTAAGTTAAATAGGTGATAGGCAAAAAAAAACTGTGCGGCCAAAGCATGTAAATAATTAAAATTACAATATTTGACTCTATTGTAATTTTAATGAACAACAAGCTAAAATATATAGAACAAAAAGAAAATTCGTTTAATTGTTTTAGCTGTTCACAATATCAGTTTTTTTTTTTTTTTTTTCAATTTTAATTAACCGCAACCGCAGCAGTTCCCAAGTTTCTAACCCAGCAACAGCGACAACAACAACACAAACAAAATGCTTGACAAATGTTTGCAGCACGCAAATTGCTGCTATTTATATTCGTTTTTTTTTTTTTTTATAAATATTTTAAATTTGTTTTTTACAATTTATTCAAGCACACTAAAAACTTGCACTTTTTTTTCTGTTTTCTTTTATTTTATTTAATGCTTCGTATTTTTTTTGGAATTTTTTATTTTTATGGAACGAGCAAAACTAACACGAAATAACTTTTAGTGCCCGCACACGACACTTGTCCATCCAAATGCATGTGTGCGTGTGCATGGGTGTGTGAGTGCACGTGTGTGTGGTTGTGTATGGTGTGTGTGTGCGTGTGACTTGTCAGTCGTTGGGTTTTTGGTTTCGGTTTCGGTTTCGGTCTTTGGTTCTGGTTCAGTTTGAGAGCCAGAGGCGCGCGCGATCAAAACGACGTGCGTTCGGTCTGAAGTGCAAATCATAACTAAAAAAAATTTCGGCTTCTTGTTCAAGCTTCTGGCACGCCATCCAGTGGCCAACGCCTGAACTACGCCTGTCTCAGCCCCCAAAGCGCATGCGTGAGCGGCGCGCCCAAAAGGCTCAGCCACAGAGGGCGTGGGTGTTCCACTCAAGAGAGTGCTCTCTCGCTCTAAAATGCAGTTGTTTCATTGCCAGAGCGTTCCGCCTATTGGTTAACAGAAAGCTTTTTGCAGTTGCTGTTAAAATAAGGGGTTTTTATTTGGCGCAATTGCATTTGAAATTTGCTTTTAATGTTCATGTTTTTCCATTGAATGCAATTATAATTTATATTAATTTGTATGTATGAAGATACCCGGTTGAGCGTGAACTGTAAGAACTTTATATTATTTCTTTGAACACAACAGACATTCCTCTTAAGGATCCTGCCTCCAAACATTGGGCGTCACATCAATCATACGCACCGTTGAGCAGCTGCCAGCGGGAGAAAGTTAGAATTTCTATGTGAGACCTGTCCTTAATATGTGACTCACACTTTCTGTTTTTCTTTACGAATCGCACAATTAATAGCTATTAAATGCGAGAAATACAAAGAACAAAACAGTAGCAAATTTAATGAAATGTTATGTAAATTCTGTCTGACTGTTTGTCAGTGGAAAAACCACATGTAAATAAATATGAAAAATTATCACAATATTTAATGAACCAACAAACCGAAAAGCCAACTGTCGCAGCAACAACAACAATAACGGACCCGCATTTGTTGTGGGCCTTAAATATAAGTATATATAATGCATGATATATGACTTTATCTATTGGATGCACACAAATAGGCTCGGGAACCGAATAGAGCAGAGCTGACATTGTAAACTGCGGAAACGACATAGCATATATAAAGCCAGTGCAATAATTTAATTTGCTTATAATTTCTGCAGTAATCATTAAGTTTTATCCACTTTTTTGTATAAAAAAGAGTGTTTAAAAAAGAGTTTTAAAATTGTTAAACTCTGCTTCAAGTGAAATTGTGGAGCTTATTATTGCATATTAAAGCATTCTCACAAAGGTGCTGCCGGGAGTCAAAGGACATTCACAAACACACACACATATTTCCTTAGTCATACATATGCAAATTTAGCAGGAAAATGGGGGAACAAGAAAGTCCTGACCATGGCTGCTAGGGATAGCAAAACATCCTGGCAACAGCAGCAGCAGCAACAACGTCTTTGGGTCAATGGCATTTAAGTTCATTTTTACTGCAGGACTCTTCAAGTGCAAGTCCTTTGCATACTTGGCCAATAAATGGACTTCTTTCAAGGCAAAGAGCTGGAAGGGGAGTGTTCAGAGGCTGGACAGAACAGACTAAGTTGTCAAATGGCTTCAAATATTTGTTAAATTATTATAAACAAGTAAGAGGTTCTAGTCCGAATAGGGGATACCCTGGAGGTGGCGATAGCTATAAAATGAAAGATGTTTGATATATATATACTATTCTAGAAGCAAAAATTAGGACCTACAGCTACAATTTCAAGTCTCTAGCTCTTATAGGTTCTGAGATCCGTGCGTTTATACATACGGACAGACGGACGGAAGGACAGACGGACGGACTTGGCTAGATCGACTCGGCTGTTGATACTAATCAAGAATATATATACTTTATGGGGTCGTAGATTCTACCTTCTGCCTGCTACATACATTTTCACATATGCGAATTCCAAGTAGCTTCGATTTCCTATTCTTGTTGCCTGGTAGCCAGCAGTAGATCGGGGCATACATGAATTGCACTGACTCGTGAGTTTAGCATCAGGTATACGAATATTAGGTGCAATGCCCATAAGACCCATAACATAAAGCAACTTTGACAGTCATAACTTTGCGGCTGTCATAAAAATACTCCGCGGCCCGTACAAAGGGCAGTTGTGAATGGGTCCGGGATTGGGGAAAGGTTCTCCAAATGGCACATAAATTAATAGAAGCTGTTGCTGGGATGGGAACGAAGTTTGCAGCATGCTTAAATAAAAATAAAATATTTCGCAAAAAGAAAAGAAACTTCAGACTTTTCCACTGTTTGCACTCTGCGGCATGATTTTTATTGATTTATAGCGTTAATATTTTTGCTTTAATGCGTCAAATAAATTAAATTGTCTTACGCACCTTTCGCACAGCTCGCAAGGGGCCAAACTTTGACGACCTCGGCAACAACAACAAAGGGGGCGGGGCTCAGTTGAAGAGGGGCGGCGGCGGCAGCATCAAATGCATAACTTCGATTTCAAACGCAAATAAATATTCATAAAAAAATATTTGCGCACTCTCAAAAGCACTTTGCGGCTCTGTCGACGCCGTGGCATGTGGCAGGGACTGGGGCAATGGAAAGACACAGAATTATAAATATTCATTTATGCTAAGCGCCGACGCGTGAGTATTTGCAGGTGTCTGCGTGGGCGCGGGCGTGGTCTTAGCCAACTTGTTGTTGCCACTTTTCGCGGCTTCTACTTCTTCTTCTTGTCGGATTCCTTGCCACGGCGATTGCTGCTGCTGCCAATACACGGCGTATGATTGATTTAATTACAGTTCAACGCGATTTGTCTAACAACAGACGCAGCCCGCGCCGCCTTTTGCTGGAGACTGTTGCGCCGCCCTTGACCTTTGGCCTTGCCAGCTTTTGGCCCTGTAAATAGTCTGCGGCAGCTACTGAAAGTTTCCCAAACGATTGTTGTTTGTTTTTTTAATAATAGTACCTCAAGAGGACAATATTTGCTTATGCACCAATTTATTTCAATACCTTTTGAGGTAAATTTATTTTAAAGATTTTTTATAAAAACTTTATTATCTATTTATTTATTTATTTTTAAAACAAACGGAGGGTTATAAATTTAGGAATTGCTGAATCTAAACGGACTGGTCATGATAATGATATTGTCTAATTTTGAAATGTTATACCTTTTAAATGCATACGGATCTCTACTATCAATTGGCATTTAAACAAATCAAAAATCGAGGGGTTCAAAAATGTTGTGGAACAAAAACGGATTGTTTGTCATGATCAACCTTTCTTGATGATTTTTGGAATATCTTGGCCAAATGTTATCGCTTTTGGAAATGTATACCATTTCGGACTCGTAAGGATCACTACTATCGACTGGCATAAAATGATGAAAATCTAAATTTTGACCCAAATAGACCAAAATGGCAAGGGATTTTATTAAAATCGGTGGTTCAATAATTTTGATAATTTTTTAATTTCGTATATTGTCTGATTTTGAAATGTTGCACATTTTTTAATGCGTAGGGATCCCTACTATATATTGGCATTTAAACAAATCAAAAATCGAGGGGTTGAAAAAAGTTGTGGAACAAAAAAAGGATTCGTTTGTAAAGTCAACCTTTCTTGATGAATTTTTGGAATACCTTGGCCAAATAATGTCCGATTTTGGGATTGTATACCATTTTGGACACTCAAGGATCAGTACTATCGATTGCCGAAAATTGTCCGATATTTTTAAATTGGTAGGGAAGACTTCTATCGATTGGCACAAAAAAATGAACAATCGGTGTGTTACATAAGAATTGTTGTACATTGAAACTTATATTTTGCTCCGGTTTTTGTTTAATTTATCGAGAGTGTTTTTGTCAATATGTTTATCGCTTATGTCGCATTTGCTCGCCTAATTGCGGCCCAGTGCGCGGTTTGGGGGGCGCTGACGACACAAAAGCGGAGCTGGCAAATCTTATCAGACGAGCGAATGGTTAAAATTTATGCACCAGTTGTTGTTGCTACCATTGTTCAGAGTGTTTGGTTTTGGTTTTGGTGTCGCAGCTCGGCTAAGCTCAGCTAGCGCCCGCATATACACATAATTTCCGTTTTCCTTTGTAGCGCCCACAGCAGCAGCAGCGGCAAACAAACAAGCGGCAGTCGTACTTCATGTAATCAACATTTTAATTGCGGAAACGGAACTCACACACGCACACACACACACCCGCACACACACAGTCGTGTGGCTAGCGAGCAGAAAGAGTGAGAGGGGCATATCTGTTACACATTACGTATACGCAATGTGTGGCTGTTGCTTTGCGTTTCTGGCGTTCTTTGTCGCTGGCAATGCAGGTGTTGTATCTATAGATACATTCGGCATAGCGGGATAGGGAGGGGCGGAGGGGGGCTGCACACTCTGCATTAGTGAAAACATTTCTCGACGACAGCACGTCAGGAATTCATTACATCAAATATAAAGAAAGTTTTAGGCAATTTGCCAAAATCCGCTCAACAGCCAAAAGCAGGACGACAAAAAAAAGTATATAAGCATGCAAAAAAATAAGGAAAAGAAGAGGAGAGAGAGAGAGAGAGAGAGATATTCCCTCGGCGCTGCAGCTGTAACGAGCTGATGCAGGTAGCCCGAAATCTACTTAGCAGATGGGGGCAACCTGAACGTAAACGAATTTGCGAGTATGCAGCAGCAGCAGGTGAGGAGCAGGTGAGCTGAAACTTCAGAGCCAAAGCCACAGGCACACAGCTCCAACATATATAAATACACATGTATATAAATATATATACGTATATGGATAGATTTATCTGTACAGTAGCTGGGCTGGCGAAACACTTGAGCGAAACCCGTTCGAGAGCTGCTGCCTTCGGTCCTATTCCCTTTTTTTTTACAGCTGCCGCAGCAGACATGATAAATTCTCTTTAGTATGCGGCATACATGAGTGATGATATTAACCAACAACAGGCCAGCCAGAAACGTGCTGGGAACGAGGGTTGGGTAGCAAGTCAGTCAGCCAGCTAGCCAGAAAAAGAAGCAGGGCAAATGTAGAAGGAAGGTGTCTCCTTGTGGTTCTTGGACAGCGCTGGGCCGGGGCTGGGTCTCGTTTTCGTTGCGGTAATTGTGTGTGTAGTACCACAAGAAGTTGTTAGTGGGTTGACTGGCTTCGTATCGGGCTCGGCTGGGGCTAAAATGAAAACTTCTTGTTGACGGCATTTCGATAATCTGATATGCTTGCAAGGTCCTCAAAGAGCTGGTCCTCAAAAAAAAAAAAAAAAAAACCCAAAAACGAAAACCTAGATACTTTTGTGCGAAACATTAAATTTTCAATTTGAATTCTTTTAATATTCCACAAAACATACTTTGTTGCCTGTTGAGAAGTTTATTTTTTGTTAAGTTTTTTGTTTTGTTTTTTGTTGTTGCAAATATTGGAGAATATCAAATAGACTGAACCATGAGTGGAGAAATAGATGCAACTGAGGACAACGCGGAACGCATTGTGCCGTCAGTGGAGGAACCTTTAGAGGTTATTCTCCATAATGATCCAGTGGAGGAAGATATAGACGAGCCAATCGGGGAATTAACTGATCAAACAGAGGAACCTTTAATTCAATCAGTTGACAAACCCTTGCTGGACCTAATGTTTGAGCTTGACGAACAGTCTGCAGGTCGAGATAATGATAATTTGGATCACTTGGATCACCTGGATCACCTGGATCACTTGGACAATTTTGACAATCTAGCTGATGTGAAATCATCAGGGTCTTTGAGTCAAAACGCGAGCCTGGCAAGCGAAGAGGAGCGCCAAGAGGAAGCACCTTCAACTATCCAAGAGCCAATTAACACCAAGGCTTCCTTGAAGACGGAAAGAAAGAAGCAGGATAAGCCCGCCAGGTCCATACCTGCATCTCTCATCTCGATCCCTCAATCGGGTTCAATTAAGTCTACCCGTCAGAATAAATTGAGTATCATCAGTGCAGGGTCGAATATCAGTAAACAGAGTGCGGTCTCCGCAAAGTCGAAGGAAAAGAAAAGGACAAAAGGCTCGAAGGTCGTCACACACAAAACTCCCCAAGCTATATCGCCCGTATCCGCATTGAACAAAAGTGGAATTACCAGCGATGCGAGCATTTTTTCTGTACCCAGTCCTCAAGCGGCTCGGTCTACGAGTCTCCGAGCCTCTAGGAGCAGCCTGGACCCACATACACCGCGATCCCGTTCAATAACACAAGACTCAAAATCTAGACTTTCCAAGGATGCGAACCCAAATCCAATGTGGGGCGCACTAAGGAAAGCAAAAAGGAGATCGTCATCGAGGAGATCATTAAACAAATTGAAAAAGAAACCAATAGATATTTTTCACCCGGATGATGGTTCATTGTCGGAGCTGTCGGTCACGTCCGATTTGTCAGTTAGTCGGAATTCTGATGAAGAGGTGGAGATGATCTTCAAGCGGAATAGCCTGCTCGAAATTCTGAGGCAAATTCCAGATATTGATGACCTATCCGAAGCTAGTCTTTCCTCGATCGTCGGGACTAAACGGTCTGGAGACGACGGACAGTTTGTACACCCAACGTGGGTAGGTGAAGGTTCCTCCATGAACAGCCCTAAGCCTAGCCAAGCAACAACATCTGCTGTCGAACAAGTCGAGGAGGAATACAGCTCCGAGATCGTTTCCTCAACCAGCCACTCGCTGCTGAGCCTCGATAGTTTAAGTGACAGCGTTGCTGAAATGTTTTGTGTCAGTGCAAGAATACTTGGTGAAGCAGATGAAGATGTTGATGTCGCTGAAACCCTTAATAAAATTGTCGTTCGTAATAGTCAAATGGATATGATCGATTTCTTAAATCGAAATCTCGAAATTCAGCGACGGGCCGCCTTGGAGGCATGCGGAGATTTCCTGGATGAGCTAGTCCAACGGGTTGTAGACTACTCTGATCAGGAAGATGTGCGGCTTCGGCGGTTGCTTGACAAAGATAAGCTGATCAGAGCGCTCATCCCATTGGTGAATCAATTAAGCGAGGAGCAATTGTTCAGGACAAAGTTGGAGCAGCGGGTCACAGACCATTTCGTTCGCAAGAAACAATTCGTATTTGTGAAAACCCCCAAGACATTCGATGCCCTCAATTACCAGCGCCTACAGAGCTCCCTTGTTGAGCTTGATCGACTGCTCGAGGTCCATAATCAGACATTTGATCTGGCCCAAATGCAGTCGATCAAGTCAACAGAGGAACTTGAGAGCGCGCGCTTTAACAGCGATCAGAAAATTCATGATTTCGAGCAACTTGTGCGAACGACTCTCCTCGCCAACGACAGCTCTATTCATCTGGCGGACGTCGTGAAAGAGGTCCTGAGTAACATGAGCAGCTTCCGGGATGAGTTGTCCGAGCTGCGACTGGAGCTGCTCTACAACCAGCATCGCTTTGCCGAAATACAGATTGTAAGATTGTTATTGTAGCTGGGTCATAGTTGGGCTCTCATTAATATATGCCCATCGCTAGAAATCCGAGGTCTTGGAGGATCTGGGCGATGGACTTAAGATGCAAGAGTATCTCACCCAGCAGTCCGATGTCCATGTGCTGGGCACCAAAATCGCAGGTATGTCCGCCAACTGTTCCCAATACTGAGCTCCTACACAAAAATGCCCTGCAGAACGCAATGCTGAGCTGAATCGGCTGCATGGGAAAATCAACTTTGATCTGCATGCGCTGGCGCATGTCAAGTGCAAGGAACACATGTGCCGCCAAGTTTGCCTAGACATGAAGCAGACGCTGGCGGAATGCGAGCAATCGAGGGGCCACCATCGCGCGCTCATCTACCAGGGTAAGCTAAAACACAACCAATTTCTCCGGGAGCTGCACAAAATCCGCACTTCCGGCTCCCTGATGCTCTATCCCAGCCTGCTGGAGGACTACGACAGGACTGTCAAGTTCTTGCAGCTGAAGCGGGCCGCAGTTGAGAAACTTCGCTGTGAGTACAAACGCTTGAACAATCGCATCAGTACGACCGAGTCCAGGTTAACAAAGCGAAGAAGTACTATTCGATTATCAGTCGCAACGAAACTGCTCGGAGGACCTTTAATTGTAACTGGATTCAATATTACCCCAACAGTCCTTTAGAGACATTCTAGACATTCTGTTTGCGCTCGCGCAAAGAATACGTATTTATTTTCTCGTTATTTTTCCTCAGACGGCAAGATTTTCCCGTTTAGACTTTCTTTAATTAAAATACACTCTTCTATCCAAGCCCTTCAAACTCGTTTCTTGTTTCCTTTAAATTTTATGGAGAACTGCAATTTCCTGACATTGCATTTTTGAATTTTTACTCAAGCGGGAAGATTTTCCCATATAGCCTTTCTTTTATTAAAAGATACTCTCATATCTAGATCCACCCAACTTATTTCTTCTCTGCTGTCCAGCAAATGTTTCCTTTCATTCTCTTCCACAATATATTTGAGTTGTTTTTTATGGAGAACTGCATTTTCCGTGGAATCTCGTTTATTTTTCCTTTAACGGGAAGATTTTCCCATATAGCCTTTCTTTTATTAAAAGACAATCTACTTTCTAGATCCGACCAACTCATTTCTTCTCCATAAATATTTCCTTTTGTTCTCTTTCACAATGGATTTCGGTTGATTTTTATGGAGAACTGCAATTTCCTGGCGTGGCGCCTGTTCAATATCATAATAAGTGCCATTCTGCTAAATACATAATAACGATAGCAAAAGCTGTCATAGCCATTGCGAACAGACTTCCTGTCTCCCTCACTCTATCTCTCTCCCTCTCTTTCTTTCTCTTTATATGTATATATTTTTAGATATGTGGCTTCCAGCAAGGCAAGCGCACAGCGGGACATGGTTCTGCCTTCTGGCATATAGAAAAGTCATGTTTTGCATCTTTTGGCAGCTGCCATATATCTTAGTACGGGCCAAACAAGACTAACAAACATAGTCAACTAAAACGCACACACATGCCAGGGCACACAGTGGAACACACCTGCCTACACAGGTGGAAGAGCATTGTCAGTGTATTAGTTCTGTGGCCAGCACTAACGACAGCTACAAAAACAACAGAAGGAGGGTGAGGAGAGAAGAGAAGAGGAGAGGAGAGGCCAGGTGAGGTGAGGTAGGCTGGGAGCCACCTTGGTGGCAGCTGCATGCAGATGAGCAGCAAGCAGGGAGTTCGGGATGTGGACGGCTCCTTGGTATTCACAATTCATGTTGCACTTAAACAACAAAACCAACAACAAAAACAGCAACAGCCATCACCTGGGAATGGGAATGGGAAGCGGAACAAGAAGTGGCGAAAACTAATAGCAGAGAAACTGGAGCTGGAGCTGGAGCTGGAGCCACGGCCACAGGCGGAGCCGCAGCCGAGTTAAAGGCAAAGGTGCGGCTGATGCTGCCCCTTAGACACCTGCTCTGCCCTTCAGCCCGCCCTTCCACACATACCCACAGCCCGTTACCTGTTCTATTCTCCTCTGGTTATTTTTTGGGTACCTTTTTTTTTTGTTTGCCAACATTTGGGAGCTCACGTGTGTTTGGCACGCATGTTGCAAGCGCTTATCGGCATCGTCGCTGCGTTTAAGGATAAAAGTGGTGAGGGAGAGTGAGAGGGAGGGTGAGTGGGGGGAAAGAAAGTGCCACTGACAGCGTCTGGTCGGCGGTCGATGGTCGATGGCTGAGGTACTTACTTCACTTGGCTGCTAAGACGAAATGCCGTTGGCAACGAGTAAATTCGATTTTGCACTTGAGCCGCTTGCAGCTCACAGCTTGCAGCTAATGCAGCCAACGACCTGCCACATCAGCCAAATGGCCACGCCCAACTCTCTCTCTCTCTTAACAGGCAGGTCCCAACGTTTTTATGTGCCGGCCGACCAACTGGAAAAAATTGCTGCGAAAAAATGCTGAAACTAAAACTAAAGGCTAAAGGCTAAAGCTAATGTGCTCTACGGCAGCGAGGGCAGTTCGGTGTCTTCTGAAGAAGAATAGGTGGAAGGATAGAAAAGATAAAGATATATATCCCATTTTATTGCGTCTTGGTTGCAACATTTTATATATATATAAAAGCTAATGTGCGAGGGAAGCTCAGTTTCTTCTGAAGGAGAATAGAATTGACAAAGATATATATCTTTTTTATTGCGGCTTGGTTGCATCAATTTCTGTTTAATAGTTAATTAATTTTCAATAAAAAAAACTGATTGCTAATGTGCTCTACGGCAGCGAGGGCAGTTCAGTTTTTTCGGCACACTCGTCTCTAAGTCAGACAAATTGGGGATAAGAAGAATAGCTGGATAGATAGATATCTATTTAATTTTATGTTTCTTATGTTTGCATCAATTTCTGCTTAATAATTTATTTAATTAAACATTACAATACACTTAATTCTCTTTTTACACGGTTTTAGTTTAACATGGTTTGAAAATACAATTTAAGCCGATTCCAAGTTTTTTGGGCTTCAATTTTTGTAGGGTAATTCCCTTTTTGCGGATAAAAGCAAATTTACTTGTCGGAGCAATTTTTTTTACCTTAAAAAATTGAATAACCTATTCTTTTTGTTAACAATTTAGATTTTTTAACTTGTAGTCTTTAGTTTCTGAACTTGTCAGACATTTAATTTACTTTTTTTTTTAAACTTAACTATGCTTGTGCAAATACACATTATATATGTATAAACATGAATATTTGTTCTTAAAAAATCATTTTTTTTTCATTAATTTTAATAGGTTTGGAGATAGGGAACCAACCACCTATTTTTGCATACGATCAATGTCCTTTCTAACACGATTTTTTGTGAAGCAAATCTACTGTGTGAAAACAGAATTAGGTGTGCATGCATTTTCCATTAATTAAACAGCCAGCTGTCATCTGCAGCTAATAATAATTAATAATTGCACACCTTTAAACCAAATACATTTCATGCCCTGTTCACAGAGAATAACGCGTCGATTGGGTTTGTGAAATATTTGAATAATATCTCTCCACACTTGTTCAACTTGAAGGTGAACCCTCGTCCAGCTGTTGGGTGGTTCGCCGATTTGGGTTTGAGGGGCGGCAAAGTAAAAGCAATTTCAGGTACTCAGGAAAGGACGACAAACAATTTGCATATGCAATGCACGTGCGCATCTTCAATTTACAATTTGGATGCGGCTAAATACGTATCTAGGCGATAGATCTATAAACCAATTTCCGCAGCCCGAGCAAAAACACATCCGATTCGTCCTGGCTGTTGTTCTCGTTATCCTTGTTGTTGTCCTTGTTGTTGTTGCTATTGTCTCGCCGCGCTCAATTAACACTGTCCTATTTTGGCGCATTTCCTTTTCATGCCAGTTTGGCGGTGACGTTGCATAAATGTTTCCGCCATTTTGCGAGTTATTATAACATACACACTCACACACACTCGCACACAAAGGCTTACATGCGCTTTGATTAAGCAGCGCACAATTTGCTTTATTTTAAATATTTTATAAACAAATGGAACTATTTGGACGCATGCCGTCAACAGGCACGCAGCAGGCAGCGCAACCAACTAGTCAACCATTCAACCAATCTTGAAACCAACCTGGCTACCAACCCAACCCAACCCCAGCATATTATACCATATCATACCCTATTCAACCAACAACCCACCAGGCAACCAACTAGGACGTCATCCGTTCCCTTTGCCCTCGCTGCATGCCACTTAAAGCGAGTCGCAGTTTCCTAGTTGTGTGTGCGTGTTTGTATCCATGTGTGTGTGTGTTGGAACATTTTGAGTAATAAACTCATTTCATATGCTGACTGCTTTTTCATTTCAAACTTTTTTTGCTACCAGTGTGTTTGGCTGTTGTGTTTCTTGTTAGCCAAGCCGAACCCGAACCCATTGTTGTCCGGGGTCAGGAATATGGCCCCAAATGATATACGAGTTCTCTACCTCTCTCTCTCTCTCTCTTTCTTTTTTTTCTCTCTCTCTCTCTCTCTCTAGTTTCTAGCTTACTATTTTTGTTGCTGTTTTATTAGGTTGTTTTTGCCGGCCGGCTGCCGTCTGCCTGCGGATTAGTTGCAAATTTTGCTCGACTGCACCAAAAATATTATTAAATATGCATAGGTGGGCTGAACTGCAGCTCAGTTGCCGTTAAATGTAGGTGCAAACGGCTGTCAAATGCCTGACACAACGATAATGAAATTTGCACAGGCCACGTCGCCAGCATACCCTCCCCCCTGCCCTTCTTCGCACGCCCAACTAAACACGTTGAGTGACATTTTAATAAAGTGCTCACTTGTTCAATTAAATACCCCTCAGACTCGAATGCAACTGTGCCTTATAAAAATGCAAAATGGACACACAGACGGAGAAACGGACAAACGGACAGTCAGAACGTCAGAGAGTCAGACAGTCAGTTAGTTAGTGTCTGAATGAATACTAGAGCATTTTTTCCTTTGCCATTTGATTGTTTTTTGCCTCAAGCTGAGAGACTGCCAGTCAAATCTTTAAAAATAATGGATAAATATGACTTGACATTGTGGGCAACAAAATTGGTCAAATACAAGAGCATTTTGATCAAAAATTTGATAAAAAAATATACAATTCTTTAATATATATATGGCCAACAAATTTGATCAAATAAAAAAGAATTTTAATCAAAACTTTGATAAAAAATGAACAATTCTTTAAAATCATTTTATAGTTTTAAATGTTTTGAGATAATAAATGTTTTCTTTAAAATAAAAAATAATGTTTTAATCATAACAAATGTACAATTCTTCAAAATATAAAATTTTGATCAACCATTTGTTACTATTTTTTAACATAACAAATGTTTGAGAAAGAAGCATTCAAGAAGTTCCTTTGATTAAATAAATTCTCAGGCAGGACTAACTCATTAAAACTTCAAAGATATATGTAAAAATTCCAATTCGAAGTTAAGTTTTACGGTATAAAAAAATGTATATATATTATTTTGTCATATAACTCATGAAAACTCGCTCACAACTTGCGCTTTTCTTGTTTCTTTCTTTTACATATTAAACATATTATTTAATTTATTGTGCCTTATTGAATTATTTTGAGTTGGCTACTGAGTTTTTTGGCCGAGTTGCTGCTGATGTTTATCGTTTGCGACAGCGCAAAATTCAATTATCGCTAATTCAATTGGGGTTTTGGCTGACTATGTGTGTGTGTGTGTGTGTGTGTGTTGGGTGTGTGGCAAATTGAATCATTTAAGGTAAAGCTGCTTTATTATTTGCGACCGTTTCTTTTTTTTCGCTTCTTATTATTGTATTTATTTTATTGTTGTGGAATTACTGGCAAAACTTTGGCAGCCGTCAGAGCAGCCCGTCAAACTAAGTAAAGTGCAAAAGTTGGCTTCACAGAAACTTTGTCATGGCTGCAGCGAATAATAAAATGAACTAATAAAAATGAGCAGCAGTCGCATAAAGTGCAGCAAATGCAAAAACTTCTGCTGGACAGCAACAACACCTTCAGAGTTGTCTTTGCTACTTGAGCTCAAGTTGAAGATTCGAGTCCCAACAGTCGGAAACTCGAGGCAATAAACAATAAAACACTAAATCAAGCGAATCGTCTACGGGGTGTGTGTATTGTGTGTATTGTGAGAGTCATCTATGAAAATTGGCACATCAAGCGTTTTAAGCACAACCCGTTTATCTCGCACTGGGGTAAGCGATACGCCTGCATTATCCGGGCGACAACCAATTGAATCGCATTACAGGCCAAATAAATTTCACGGCAGCTCGAACAGCTGCTCCAGCTCCCCCCCCTCCCTCTCTCTCTCTTTCTCTCCATCGGTAATAGCAAATAAATTTGCCTATACTTGAGGATTCAGCACAATGTGCTGCTTTTCCATTTCACTTAGCTGTCTACAGAGTTCAGGTAAAACAACTAACACTAGTTGGAGGTTGCCTTTAATTATGTATACCTGTATGCAAGATTTACAAGGAGTCGAAGGAGCTGAAGCGAACACAGTAACAGAAAGTTGGCAAATATTTAAAAAAAGGCGCACACTCTTTTACATTTGTATCTCAACAAAATAAAAAAGGGGGAAAAACCTTGTCGATTTGGCGAATTGGCGCAGAAAGCGATTTGTGAAACACAAGCGATTTTCATTGTCAGCAGTTGAGAGATGGAGAGAGAGGGGAAGAGCTTGAGGATTTAAACAGCAATAGAACACTAAGTCAGGCATTTTATGCGCACGAGATTGAGTTTCATGAGAAGAGGCGGGAGGTGGATGGTGGCGGGGCTCGAATTCGGGCGGCAACTTTGTCGGTTGCCTACTTTGCGGCGCATATTCTAATCACTCGAGTCACGCAAATGTCAATGTTGCTGTCAAAGTGTCAATGAAATGTTCAATGAAAATAAAACGAGCAAGAAATAAGAGCCGAGCAGAGTTGAGGGGCGTGGGCGAGGGCGGGGGGGGCGCGGCTTTGCCTTTGAGGTGTAGCGCAAACTTGTGCCAACAGGCAAAGACTTGCGGAAAGCAAGAACTTTGCGCAAGTTTCAGGCGTTTGTTATTGAAAATGTGGCTTATATGGAAATGCCGTGGCAAAATGTTTTCCTTTTTCTTTTCGTTTCTTTTCCGCCTTCTTTTTCTTGTTATTTGTTTTATTAATAAGGCGCAAAAGCGCAAGCCAAGTGCCGCATTGTGCAGTCGACTGTGCCTCGATCTCATTGTCTTTCTTTTTCCCATCTCTCTCGCACACATCCTCCCTCTATCTCTCTTGCTGTGTGTGTGTGTGTGCGTGCGGAAGTCCTTTGGCGTGCGCCAGTTTATTTTCTATTCAGTTTTTGCTTCGCTTGGCTCTCAATTAAATTTTATAGGCGACGCCGGGCCTTTAGGCTCAACGCCAAGTCCCCAACTATGGGCAACAAAAATTAATAGAGCAAAAAATGCAAACTCACTTCAAATACAAGGCAATCGGTGAAGCAGTTGTATGATGATAATGAAATCGCTTTTAACAACTAACTATTATTATCGAAGAGCTCTATACTTAAGTGACTTAGTGCTTTCCATATATACGACTTTATTTTGGATTGTTGTTGTATTGTACTTTAATTTTTGAGTTCCTCAGAATAGTTTAATGTGCTTTTCTGGTAGGACTGTGTGGCAGATAAAATATCTATAATCGATAAAGTAAAGCCAAGTCGTGGTCAGGTTGTGATCAGCTCTCGGTTTCCGAAAGGACTCTCTCGAAAAAGGCTTGAGAATTGCCTAATCAATTAAAATATATTTGGACCTTTTTGCTAATCTATTGATCCACCCAGGGCTCGAGTTTATGTACCACAACTAGAGCTTGTAATTTTAAACCTATTTGCCACTAGCTTATGTTAATTGTTCCGACGACAGCCTCCAGCTCTGCAGTTTATGTCCATTTATTGGTAACCTGTGCATGTCTCGAGGACACACACGAGTGAAGGCAGGCGCTCGATGGAAATGTGCCACAATTTACACTGCCAGCAGCTCAGCCAAAATTTGACGCCTGATCGATAATATTGACTGAGCAGCTGCTCGAAACAGTTGGAAACAGGGGGCAAGGCAGGGGGGTTGAGGGCTGGTTAAATAAAATTTGCATGCAGCAGAGCAGCGACAGGTAGAATGATGACGAAATTAAAGCAATACAACGTGCAGCAGTCATAGATGATATAGTCATAGATATAGAAGCCGCATCTCTCGGGCAAAAGCTAAACGCTTCATTCGCCCCAGGAGTGTGTGCAGGCAGGTGTGTGTGACTGGCTGCATTTGGGGGAAAATATATTCGAGCGCACGTAGGAAATTACAAACGGATGTAAATACATCAATTCCAAATGAAGAGCATGTGCAGTCAATGCCACAAAATGGGCGAAAATGGGTGGGCGTGGCAGTGCCAAATCAAATAGCTACAATAAGACCACACAAACAATTTAATATGCGTGGACAGTGCAGCCTGACAACAACTCTGACAACGACTCTGACATGCACCTGAGATAAACGCTGTGTGTGTGTGCGTGCTGCTGACTAGCATCGATTGCAATTAATTGTAAATGTCTTGCAGCCAAAATTAACACATTGGGTTGCTCGTAAAATAAATTGAAGCCAATCGACGCCTGCCCCAAAGCCAACTCGGCAAACTGCACACGCCAAGCGCCAAACAATTTGCATGCCAAGTTCGGAAAGTTGCCAGAAACGCTTTGGGTGCTATTTCCAAATGGTTTGCTGCAAGAATTATGAATTTATAGTCAAAGCCAAAGGATAGTTTCCCAGGTGTAAATGAGAGCCAGAAATCGAACCCCTTAATTGGCATGATACTAAGAGAAACGGAATGGGGTTTGGGCTAAGGTGGGATCTTATTTGGCATAAAAGCATTTCATTCTTTAAATAAGTGTTCAATAAATAAAGCTAGCTTAATTTCATAAAATATTTAGCTGCAGAAATGTCCAGTTGACTCTCGCATAGCCGC
The DNA here is from genome assembly GCA_018903485.1 of Drosophila littoralis. Taxonomy (NCBI): domain Eukaryota; kingdom Metazoa; phylum Arthropoda; class Insecta; order Diptera; family Drosophilidae; genus Drosophila; species Drosophila littoralis. Next base: position 762,790 of record JAEIGF010000600.1, read on the forward strand.
ACGAAAATTAAAAATAATATTAGTTAAAGGCAAGAAAAATAACGCGTTGCGTTTTAATTACTACGGCAAATTAATTACGGAAATGGTTGAGTGGGGCGCAGAGGGAGGAGACGGGAGAAGACGGGAGAAGAATGTGCGTGGTAATCACATGCTTAAACATCCTTAGTCGGAGCTGACTTATTTGCGCTTATTTATTCATTTAGATGGCAATTAAGGCGTACGAAAATTAAATAGAAAACCATTTGGCTGCATTTCAAGCAGAATAAAATAACACAAACTTTAATTTGTACGAACGCGCGTCTGTCGGAACAATTTTTATTTATTTTATTTAATTTTTTTTTTACTTTTTTTTTTTTTTTTTTTAATTTCTGCTGATTTTTTATTTTAGTTCGGCGCAGCCTTTATATCAAACTGCGCGCCGGGCGGCTGTGCAACGCCCATAAGTGCATAGCGGAGCGGAAAGCCAGGCGGGGGGGGGAGGGCCGCGGATTGCCGGGTGACTTGGGTCGACGGAGGCCGAGTCCATTCCATTTCCAACTAAATAAATAAAAAGTGAATTTTTAATTAAAAGTTAAGTGGCAACTCATTTAAATTAATGTTGACTCAAGCGTCATAGCAAAACATTTGGCGAGCGAAGGCGAACAGAGAGCGAAAAAAGTAAGAATGTTGCAGTCGGATGCAACCGACTGCCTAATGCCCGTTCGAGCTAGTCCTTTGTTGATCTTTGGAGAAGCTCAGCAGTAGCATTTATTTCGATTTTGGGCACCTTATTCTTGGAACTTGTCACGATTGCACCACATTTATATTTATATAGGGCCGAAAAGTTGTCCTCCATATGAACAGCCGAATATTCAGACAACCAGTGGGAGCGGAAAAACCAATATACTCTTCTCACTTTGTAAACGTGCATAAAAAGTGGACTGCGAGTGGTAGGCCAGGGGTTAGTTTTGGCGGGGACTCGACCCTTTCGCGCATGCAACCCTAAATAAGCATAATGCACTGCAGGACCTTGACTAGAAGCTGCGTAATGGAGCCATAGATGTTGCCCAAAATTGCTCGTCACGTAATTAGAACGGAATATAATGCTGAGGAGGGATATGGAAGAAATTGTGCATGCACTTAACTGGACAGTCTGGCATAGTCCCGCGATAATGGCAATGGGTGACTGAAGCAAATGCATAGAGAATGACGAGTGAGGAACATTTAGATACAAGTAAAGCATACTCAACGAGTTAAAAAAGCGACGAACGACATAAATCGGATGATTACAGCAGAGGCAACGAGTGCTTCATTGTGATTTTACGAAAAGAATGCATCGACGAGCAAGTAATGAAAAGCTAGCAGAGACGAGCACAGCAGATGCAACGAATGCTATTCTGGCATTCTACGACGAGTAAAACCTTACCTACATGAAGAACATATGCGACGAGTGGCGGGTAACGAATAGTAGATGCAACGAATGGCAGATGCAACGAGTTCTTTAATTAAAGGACAAGTAAAGCATGCACCGAGAGGAATTAATTGAACGAGTAGAGCCTTGCCAATGTGAACAATGTATATGATGAGTAACGGATAAGCCACTAGTGGAATCCATATGATAAATGGATCAATTTCTCTATGAAAGTAAAGTGACGCTTAAAATTCCCACATAGTAGTCTATCAGATTTAAGTAGGTCATAAGCTAGAACAACAGTAGATATTGATTAGTAAACACTGTAGGCACATTACAAAATTATAACAATGGAAGACACAAGCGAATCGAGTTGCTCTGCACTCCACACAGCAGAGACGGACAGCGAACAGCAGACGCCGAGTCAAAGCGAGGCGAATGCGATGGAGACCGAGGAGCAGGAGGAGCACGAGGAGCAGGGCGAGCAGGAGGAGAAGCCGATGTGCAGTGCCGACAGCCAGAAGACCAAGAAGCGATTTACGGTCAAGAAATGGAATGCGGTGGCCATGTGGGCCTGGGGTAAGCCTTAAGTAGCTCAAAGCTGATTATTAAACAATTTCCGGTGGCCAACCCGGCATTGACGTACGTCCTCCTCCTCCTCCTCGACGTCTCAATGTAGATATTGCTGTGGACACTTGCGCGATTTGCCGCAATTCCATAATGGATCTGTGCATCGAATGCCAGGCGGATCCGAATCAGAATTCCTTCGAGGAGTGCACCGTCGCCTGGGGCGTCTGCAACCACGCCTACCATTTTCATTGCATCTCACGCTGGCTCAAGTCCCGCTCCGTCTGCCCGCTGGACAACCGCGAGTGGGAGTTCCAGAAGCTGGGCCGCTAGAGGCTCGGGAGTGTGGGTATCAAGTAATAAGAAATCTTTGCGCTGACTCGACGTCCTGAACTTTATCATTATTTTGTGTTAATTATGCATCTTTCGCCGGCTGCTGGTTCAGTTTTGGGGGCCTGTCAGGGCGTGGCATGGCGTCTCAATGCCCAATTATCATTTGTGTGCTTGCAACTTTTGCGGCACTTAATAAACGAGCAGGCGCCGGCTCCGGCTACGGCTATGGCTCCGGCTTTGCTGTGCAACTCAAAGTTTATCCGCAGTTTTTCGGGTGAATTTATCGCGGGGGAGGTTTATCAATTTTGCAGCTCGCCTTTCACGTTGGCAACCTTTGAACTTTGCGCAATAAGTTCGGGCGGGCTTGCATCTTAAGATTTTCAGTTTTAACAATTAGCTCGGAGATGCTATGAAGTGCGCTTTCCGGCCTCCGCCTCGACTGTCAATTAGCTGCGGTGCAAACACGCCAGATAATTAAATAGAATTACAGTTTAATTGTTGCCCAAGATACATCATCAACACGCCAGTCAGCCCAGCCCAGCGCAGCCCAGCACAGACCAGACAATGAGCCCCATCTCGATTGTTTGCCCAGTGTCTGCTGTCAGACGCTTCGCTTCGCACATCCGCCCACCAAATAAATTCGCGCACAACAAATTGGCAGCTTTCCATTCAACTTGTCTAAAACTGTGCATGATCGCCCATCCACTTCACCCCCTCCCCCACCCTCTCAACTGGCGCCCTGCCATGCCACGCGCCAAGTTGCTTCATTTAATTTTTGCACGAAAATTAAGTTTGTTTTCCATTAAGTTAAATAATTACAAAATTATCCAACACTCAAAGGCTTTGCCTGGGCCAAGTGTGTGTGTGTGTGTGTGTGTGCGTATTGCCGAATGTGTGTGTGTGCGCGTGTTTGTTTTTGCTGAAGTGGCAACGCTGCTGCGACGAACCAGACTCGGCAGCTGCACTTTTCCGTGTAACTGACAATGATAGCTGCCTGGTTGACTGACTCCCCATTTGACCAGGGCTGCAAAGTCACCAAAGGAACGAGGCAAACATGGAATATATAAGCAGATGTGATTACCTCTATATATAAAACAGTTTGCCCTACCTGACTGACTGATTGACTGATTGAGCACAGCCCAAACTCTATATGAGAACTTTGATTTGACTATTTGATATGTTCTTGGGTGACAAATGCGGGTCAAAGGCGTTAATGCGTTAATTGACGAAAGTTTGTTCTTCAGCTTCAAGACTCTCACCGCAAGACTAGCTTACACATATTTTTGAATGGAAGCGCAGATCAAGATGGGTAGATTTCAACTTCCAAGGGCGTGTTCTAAGTGGAAAGAGAATATCTAAAATTTTTGGGAAAAAACGTTCCACGGGCAGGGCCATAATTTAGGACATTATTTATTTAGTTATTTGTAACAAGACAGTTAACAGACTCTGCTGAATTTGAACCCCTTGCGAATGTACACTCATAAGCCCAACATTTAGACGCTTACTTCTCTATGATTACGATTTATTTAGCTTCTCACTTGAGAACTATTCGTTTGGTAGCCCTGGCTTGCACGCCTGTTGGTTCTGGATAAAGTTTTGCTTAAACGCTGCTTTTGGCCTGAACCAAGGCTCATTATCTTTTCATTCGGTTTTTCTTTTTGGCTCTTTTCTGCATTTGTCTGTCTGTGCGCAACGGCGTTTCTTTTCTTTAACGCTTCGCTAATCAAATTCAACATTTTTCCCGTTTTAATTTGACAATTCGCAAACAGGCCGGGGGTCGGAGGAGGACGGCTACTGTGGGAGCTGACAACAGCTGTGCGTTGTCAATTGGAAAATGATAAAGTGTCTAACATATAAGAAAAGAATGGCAATTGGCATTGCAAATGAAACCGATAACAGTTAATGGCTAGAGCAGCTCTAGTTGCGAGTGCGAAGCTCACTTTTACTTACTTTTCTAAGAGTCCCACATTGCGAATACGTAATACGTATCCTTCATTGCGCAACTCTTCGCTAAATGCATTACAATTAGCGCAAATTATCCGTGTCCAGTTGGCAGCCATTGTCTTCGCCTTGATTGAATTTACTTGGCCAGCGCGTGACTTGCGACCAGCCGACGTGCAGGGTATGCCATATTAAGTATACGCCCTGCCACATCAAGTATACGCACTGCAGCCGTGCACTTCCCAGGTCTTAGTTGCCAAAATGTGTACATTATGCGCCACATTCGTGCTGCTTTAAGCTCCTCTGACACACTTTAAAGTTTACTTTTTAAGCATATTTTGTTTTAATTATTATATCATATGTCATATTTCATATGTGCCCCTCTCGCTTAGCTCTCTTATCAGCGGACTTGCAGGCGACTTGCAGCGGGACTGTTGGATGTCAATATAATTTAGGCAAATGTATGCAACTTTATATATACAGCAGCTCTGGGCTTGTGTCTGCGTGTGATACATTTAACTTTGGCAATTTTTAATCACAAAACTTTGCCTTAATGGGTCGGTCGGCTCAATCTCGACGCGTCTGTGCGTCAGGCATTTGCATATTTCTAATTCCAAAGTTGTAATTAGTATAATTTTACAGCTCTAATTGGATGATGATTTGCGCAACTTCATTTAGTCCGTTGCGTCGTAGTATATGCACATGCATTAGAAGGCCGGCCCGTAACCTTCATTTAAAGCCGGGCCAAAAGTGAAAGTCATTAACATAAGTTTGTAATTACAGAGTCCACAGCACACTCCACACTCATATCTGTGTCTCGCCCTTATCGTCTAGCTGGGCTTATGTCATAAAATTGCCAGCTGTCTGAGTAAATGCTGACAGACTTGCATGGCTCGAGTGCTGCACATATGGCTGATACCTTGAGAGGCTTAAGGCAAAAGTCACCCAAGCAGGCGGACACTTCTCTAGGCTGTCATGTTGGCAAATAAGAAATGTGCAAATTTTGCTTCCAAGCATCATTCAAGATAAAACATTTTACATTCATCCCCCGGCCCAGACTTCCACTAGCACCATTTCCAGCCAAACTTGACCGACTTCTGCAGTACAAATGTATTTTTTAAAGCATATTCTTTTTCTTTTTCTGCCCTGGCCAAACATAAATTTTGAAATATTATCTTAAATTGATTGCTTTTACCAAACTTGGTCAAAACCAATTTTCGAGGCAGTCTCTTCTCTTTTTGCTATATTTACTAGATTTTTTTTATTTTTTTCTTAATTTAATATAAATATGGGAAAGTCGGATGAGATTTACCTTGCCCAAGCTTTGCTTTGGGCAGGTTACAAAATTTTTAAAATTTTCTAAATTAATTTTTAATGAATTTCTAAAAGTTTGTGTTTGATTATATTTTGCTCTACTTTCCTTTCAAAGATATCTTGCATAATGCGAGAATATTTTCAAAGCAAAAAGGCAAATAAAAATGTGCTCAATCTTTTGCAAGCATCGCCCAATATCATGTGAGTCGACCAAATGCAAAGCCTAAAAATAAATACGACAAAAGCCCAATGCACATGAACACAGCCAAACACACATGCATACATACACACATACATCACATACATCATATACACTACAATGGGCATTGAGCTGAGTTTTGAAGTCATTTTGAATGTTTTTGATTTCACTGATTTGTTTATTTATGCATAAAGCATGCAATTTTTGCCTTTTACGCGAGCATCAGCAGAAAGAGAGAGAGAGAGATTGGAAGGGGCGGCGGTTTGTATGGGCCAACCCATCGACTATTCTTTCTATACCCTTTCAGAGGGTATTCTAATTATGTCGTGAAGGGGACATTTCCGAACTTTGCAGAATTTATTTTTTCTGTTGCACACAAAAAAATATATATCGGAACCGGCTGGATAGGACCACTATATCATATAGGAACGATCGGTCGAAAAGTAGGTTCTTGTATGAAAAACTTGTTTGCTTATGAAGATATCTTGGCCAAACTCGGCATTTCTTAATTTTACTATGCTCCCAACATTTATACAAAATCTTATTTAGATCGGACAATTATATCATATATCTACCATAGGAACGTTTGGTCGAAAAGTAGGTTCTTGTATGGACAAGTTTTTTGTTTATCAAGATATCTTCACCAAACTTGGCATTTATTCGTTTTACTATGTTTCTCACATATATGCAAAATCCTATCAACATCGGACTACTTTATCATTGGCTCGAACGATCGGTCGAAAATGAAATTGTTATATGGAAAACATTTTGTTTATCAAGTTATCTTAACCCAACTCAGCATTTATAAGTTTCACTATGTTCCCTACATTTATGCAAAATCTTTTTTACATCGGATCAGTATATCATTTGGCTTCCATTGTAACGATTGGTCGAAAAGTAGGTTCTTGCGTGAAAAACGTTTTTTATTTTTCAACACGTCTTAACCATACTCGGCATAAACTATTTTCTCTGCGCCAAAAAGGTTTGGTCTGCAAGGGTATTAAATCTTCGGCGTTCCGAAGATAGCCCTTCTTGCTCATTTTCTTTTTTTATTGAAAGTTTTGCTGCTGTTGCTGATGTTGGGGGTACTTGCAGCGGGGCTGAGAACTTTAGCTGGGCCAGAAAACTTAGATATTCCATGCGAATGCACTCACACGCAATGTGTTGTGCTCTCTCTCTCCCTCTCTCTGTGCGAGTGAGTTTCGCAAACAAATCAAAATCAAAAATCGTGTGTGAATGCGACTTTCAGTCGTAAGCATGGCTGCCTGTGCCATTGCCGCAGCAGAAACGGAAACGGAAGTTGCACAAAACGATTTCATTTGCGCCCAACAACTTTTGATATGCAGTTGCCAGGGCTTCTTCTCGCCCAGTCTGTCGGTCCGTCTGTCCGTCCGTCCTTCCCTCTGGCTGGCTGGCTGGCATTGTTTGCGTTGACATGGATCGGCCGGCTATCGACTGGCAGCTTGACTGGGCCCCTAAGGCTGTGCGTTGTGCAACTTGTAGCGCTTTAAGAATCCATAAACTGAAGGTAAAGCAGAAAGAAATATATATATATATATATATAATACGTATACGCAGAGCCACAGCCACAGACAGAGCGTTGACACACACGCAATATACTCGGATTTTGCAATTTTATTTTGCAATATATTCGCTTTCAAGTGATGCGCCCGGACCCACTCCCGGACTCGGAGTCGTTGGCAGCGTCTCGTAAGAATTGCTAATAACCAATTTCGATTCAATTCAAGTGTCAGCACAAGACGACAAAGATGATGGCTGCGAACCAAGGAGTCCAACGGAGACCAACGGAGACCGGCCACAATCCGCACGGGAAGCACAGCCAATTGAGTATTAATGGTCAGACTGCCGGCTGCTGATGCCAGCAACTTCCCAGCCTAGAATTATGCGGACAGACACAGACAAGGACACAGGCTGGGGCTGGGTTGGGGGCGCATTTGAAAGTAAAATCGAACATATTAGAAAAATGTTCGAGGCCGACAGACGCTTCCTGCCTCGCTGCGATTCGATTCGATTCGATTCGAAGGCTGTTTCCCTCGGCTCGGCTCAGTTCGGTTCACTTCGCTGCCAGATCAACGATGATATATGAGATTAGCTCAAGTGGCGCTCGGGATGGCAGCACGCCAAGACGACACTTTCCCCATATACAAACTGTCCGATTTTATATTAATGATAAATTAAATTGTTCATTGACTTGAATAATTTTGTGCGTTGTCCTCATGGGCTCGCAACACACATAGTTTTCCCTCGGTTGCCTTACATTTTTCCCCAATTTTATTGCTGTTGTCTTTTTCGCATGATGAATTGATGAATTCCAGCGCAGAGTGTTAAATTATGCAACTCTATTATATGCGCATTACTTAATAATTTATGGCTAGGTAGAGACCAGGGGATTAAAAAGACGCAGCTAAGATGACAGATTGTGGGTCAGATTCCATAGCTCGTGGGCACGCTTAGGAGCTGGAAATAAATGCGTTAATAATGTACTTCTCGATTAATTATTAACACGATGTAAATGGTATATTGCTAAAGAATTAACAGAACATTTATGTAGCCCAAAGCAAAGGGATGTCAGGAGTTGCGCAAATGATTGCAGTTCAATTATTTAACTATTTCATAGTTGGTGGCAATATTTTGTTGTGCCAACTATTTTGAAAGGACCAAAATGTGGCAAAGTATGAGGTGGCGACCGACTTGGAGGACGTCGCCAGCGAACCGACAAAACAAAACAATTTACAGATTTTAACAAAAATTTTAATTAAACAAATTTTGTGTGGAAGAGGAAGTTGCTGTAATGTGCCCCCAACCTCCCCCCCTCCGCCGAACAGAAAGCTGGTCTGAAACTTTGCGCAGGGTCTGCGACTTCCTTTGGTAGTAGGAAGTTGGCACGAGCGGAGTTCGCAGAGCCCAATTCACTTTTTGCACCATAAGTTGTGCCCAAAATAGCAGAAAAGTTGCCACCGATAATATAAAAATGAAGCAACAAAATAATAAAGCACAAGGATATACGCCCCGCTTGAAATGCTGTAGGAAATGTGCAAAACTTTTCGTACCAAAAACTATGCAGCACACAAACCCAGCCCCAGCCCCGCACTTTATACAGAATGTTGCTTGACCCGGCGCTCGAAGCTGATTTTGGCCCCGTTCGCATAAATCTGAGCACAGGCAGCAGCTCGAGCATTTGAATGTCACCATTCGACTGGCCAAACACTGGCTGACAGTCGGAACGTCTGTCTAGACTGCAAGCCATGCGCTTTACTTATAAAGTTGTCTTATGCGCCCCTAAAACCAATGTCTGACTACCACTTAAGCGAGCTAAACATATAAATCCTGCAATGCTTGGTATTTTACAGCAACAACAGCAACGACAACGACAACAATGCGCAATTTTATTGCCAAACCTCAGACGTTGCGTATACGTAACGTTGCCTCTGCCACAAATGCTACAGCTGCCATGCATTGTGGCCTGAGGGCAGTAAAGCTGGGTATGCTCCCAGTTTCCAGCTCGCAGTTTGACTTTGACAGCATCGAGCGAGGTGAGCCCCAAACTGAATGCTGGGGCGGTTCGACTTTGAGTAACAATTTGGACAAGCAATTTTGACTTTAAGTTTGTCACATGCTGCACTCGCTGTAAGCTGGCGACATTTGGCTCAAATACTTGCAAACTTTTGCCAGCTATTTCGCTGCTTCAGCCCCGCAAATTTATGCAACGAAAGTGACGTGAATTTGCTGCAGTTAACTCAAGCTTGAAGTGTTTTCGAGATTGATTTGATGGTGCATTTGGTATAATAATTATTACTGTCATCCGGATAAGTTACATATTATAAGAAGTAAGAGGCTCTAGTCGGGAGTTCCCGACTAGGGAATACCCTGAACGCTTTTCTACCAACACCAAATATAGCTCGCTCTACGAATTCAACAAAGACAGAAATTCCTGCGATTTGCGTTAGCTGCCGCAAGCACGAGCTCAGTCAAAAACATTTTTTTAATAACTTTTGTGTTTCTTTACCGAACTTGATGAAATTTGTAACAATAGATCTTATTGAACTATAGATTATTTTTATATTCTCAACAAGATAATTGCATTGAAATTGTTGCTTAAAGTGGTAGGCAATACAAATTGAATTATTTGCTTGATTTATAGCTATGGGGTGGTAGCGCGAAGGCAGCGATAATTATAAAATGAAAGATAATTTATATATATATATTATTCTAGAAGCTACATATCCAGTTTGGTGACTCTAGCTCTTATAACTTACTAGATTTGCTAAGAAAAACAGGATTTTGATATCGATTTGCATCGAGAACTTGGAAAGGGAGAACGATTATCGATTATCGGTAAGAAACTCGTACTGCGCGGGCACTAGGAAGACCTACGTTCCAAATTTACAGTCTCTAGCTCTTGTAGGTTCTGAGATCCTTCCGTTCATACATACGGACGGACGGACTTGGCTAGATCAACTCAGCTATTGATGCTGATTAAGAATAGTAATACTTTGTGGGTAATATATATGTATATATATATATATATTACCCACAAAGTATTTATATATATGTATATATATATACATTTGCACGAATACATTATACCCCTTAACCCATTTTAAATGGCTTCAGTGTATGAACACAATTATAAACGAATTAAGTATTCAGTTGAGTTAAGAGTAGTTTAGGGCTAGCTGAGAGCTGCCAAAAGAAATGTCCAGCCCGAAAAGGTCTAGAAAGACTTAACAGATTGTCGCACCTTTTCATTTGTTATCATATGCATTTGTTTTTGGTATTTGGAGCGTGTCCCCAGCGCCATAATTAGAAATGAAAAGTGAAAAATATATATTTCCACTTACACGCCACAAACAAAGAGCTGACAATAGGTCGACAACCCACCTGGCCATTATTTATGTTAATTGTTGTTGTTCAAGCTGAAGCTGAGGCGACGTTCATCATGTCTCCTGTTTGCCATAGTTGTTGTTGCTGTTGCCGTCGATGTTGTTGTTGTTGTTGTTGTTGGTGTTGGGGCACATGTGACAGAGGCAGCTCAAAAACGCAATGCGAGAGCTCGGACTGGGGCGTTGTGTGTGCTGGTGTGTTGCATTATTAGGCTAATGGCTGCCCCATGGGCATTCAGTGCTTTTGTCTGGCACAATGCTTTTGTCCCCGTTGCTGTTGCTTTTGCTGTTGCAAATATGCGAGGGCAGGCTGGCAGGCTGGCAGGCTAACTGCCAAAGCCACGCACAAAACGCATCGAGACGCCATAATTGCAGCCAGTTGCCAGTTGTATTCTGTGTGTGTGTGGGCGCAAGTGCGTTAAGTGCAATAACAGCAATTGCGCTGACAGGCTAGGCAAAAGCAAAATGGGACAAACTCAGCTGAAGAGCAGTTTATATTTAGACTAGCTCGACTGACTGACTGACTGCCTACTCGACTCGCCCTGCTGCCTCCTGTCTGGCCCTTGGCTGTGGCTGCAACAAATAAATTTTATCTGAGTCGACTTGACATGCTGCCAATTGAGCGCGCGCCTCGGCAAGCCTCGCCAAGCCGTGCCACGCCTCGCCTCGCACTGCAATCCCTATGTAAACAGGGTCAATTTGAGCACAAGTGTCCCGAGTGTTCCGAAGTAGAGTGCAAAGCTGAGCAATTGCTGGCTTGGCACATGCAGAGCTGAAAACCTAGTCTGAAACGCCAACAAACCGGCTAATGAAGTTATTTTGCACGGGCCAAAACAAATGAGTCGAGTGTAATTTAATTTAAAGTAAGAAAAAAAACCTTTTAGCCTTTGGTAGTTAACGAGAGACTCGTTATCCTGGTGCGTGTTCCTCGATTAATCCTGCAATAGATTAACAATTATTTAAGCCTATCGGAAATATGAACTTTTCTCACCTAGCTCTCTCTCGCGATAGCACTTGATATAACGCAAGAATGCAGGAGGATTGCCCGCAAGATTATATAGTACCCCAGACAGTTCGATCAGAAAGTCCATGATTGTAAATCTGATCACCAGCTTTCGCCAAAGTTCAAAGGCCATAACGGCCAGCCAGAGGTAAATGGAAATGCTGGAAATGTAGCCAAGGTAGGCTACAAAATGAATTAGTTATTCATCGCAGGAAATATTAGGTAGGCGTGGCACCTACCCACAAGATAGCAGCTGAGGCCAAAAAGAAAGTGCTCCGTCCTGGTTACGATATTCACCAAAAGACTCACCGACATGCAGATCAAATAGCTTAAATAGCACTTGTTATGGATATGCTGAAGCTGCAGCACAAATATATAAATCAAGCTGGTCAGCAGCAAGATGAAGATTGAAGCCAATTTGACTGGAAATAAATTAAATTAAAGGCAGTTGAAATTCAAGGAAATTTAAGAAATTTTACCATAGATCAAACTGCGATCGTTTAGGCAATTCATGGACAACAGCTTGTAGTTCTGCCCGAGGGAAACGAGCTCCTTTGGCTGTATGCAATAGTCGCGCTTCGACAAGTACTCAGCATCATCTGAGCGAAACAAGGTTCCATTCTGAATGAGAAAAATTTAACACAGAGCTGCTTTAACACTTCAGACTCACCTCAAACAGTTTCCAGTCCTTCTTATTCGTAAAAGGAACTATATGATAGTCCTCTTTACATTGGATGCGTATTCCTGGCTGCACGACAAACTGATCCGCAAGGTTTTTCTCGATCTGTGTACCATCAGGCAGGGTGACATTTACTCGTCTGCTGCCCAGCTCCATTGCACATTTGCGTTCGCCATCCAGATCGAGTATCGAATGCAGGCCCTTTAATTTGCACACACATCCTCTTCTGTGCTCCTCGACTGAGTTGTGGCTGCCCTCGAAGAGTAGTTTATAATTGTAAAGGCCAGTCTGCTGTCTGTATAAGAACTCCGGCGTATTTGTACGAGCCGTTCAAATCGACTGTGTCAAAATAAGGGCAATCGGGTATTTCCTGAGCTGCTGAGAAAAAGATGTGAATCCATATTAAAGAGATATACTTCATATCTATTTTAAGTACGACTCAAGAGCGTCCGCAGCGGACCACAACTTAAACTCGACTTCTAGCGATATTTTGTAATCAATTCCAATGTAATTGCAGGCAGTTGCAGCACCGAAGATTAAATGACCTCTCCAACATAAATGAATTTAATTAAATCATTAATTTGCATATTTATCATGTTCTAATACGACCCCCAAGACGTTTTTCGACGCCTCACTTTGTCGAGTTTTTAATTTATTATTATATGTATTTAGTTTTCAAGTCGGAAATGCGACTTGTGACATAATCAAAGCCCCTATACAAGTATATAAAGCACGGCGTGGGGTTAATGAACTCGATAACCTTATTATACGCTTTGATATATTACCACAAGATTATTTATTGCGCGGATAAAAATGTTATTAATCGTATTTAGCATAGAAATTAATTTCAATTGAACATATTTTATGTGTAATTATTTTCTACTATATTTCTTACCTTAAAACGATCTTCAAAGATGTTTTAATTGTAATTATGATTATTCTCTTGATGATTATGATTATGATTATTCTCATATCATTTTGTCATGAAATGTGTAACAAAAGTCGACTGATGTCCGTCCAAATACTTTTGTTCTGTGTAAATATATTCTTGAAATCTGAAAGAGAACGAACTATATTCTGTGCACTTGTCCACAATATGCGGGTCTCCTTATCACGTTCGATTGCCTTTCTCTTAATCTCTATAACTCTATATAACTCGAATTCCCTCTATGTAACTTGATGTTGTATAGAGTTCAACAATTATGAGAAATGTTGAAGAAGTCTCGGCTGTTGCTCTGCTGTTTGGCTGTGATTTATGGGGCCTCAACTTAACACCGCAGAAATCTGTGCGGCTGTGTCAATTTGTTTTGCGTGCGGTCCCCAAGGAAAGGGAAAGGGCGGCGACGCACGCATCTAGCTAAAAACTGGGCCAAGTGAATAATTAAGCGGTTTATAAACATTTGTCTCAGCCAGCCAGCCAGCCAGCCAGCCAGCCAGAAGGAAACACACACAACAGCAGCAGAAGACGACGGCTGGGCAAACAAAGTTCTTAGCTATCAGCCAGGAGCTGAGTAGGCTAACCCGGCTACGCATTATTTATGCCAGCTGCTGCTGCTGCTGTTGTTGGCCAAAAGCAGAAGCAGGCCGGTGACCAGCTGGGGCCCAGCAGTTGGCCAACTTAAAGTTAACGCTAATTTGCTTGGCCCTTCAAGTTGGCTCAGAAACTGCAACTATTTATTTTTAATCGCATGCTCCAATTGCAAAAACAATTTAAAATCAACTCGCTCGTTAAGTGAAGCGGCAGAGCCAAAGCCATTGGCTGCAGTTGAGAATCTCCTCCCCCTCACCCCCTCCGACACACCCTTTGGCTGCTGCTGGTGCTGCTGCTGCATTTTCGACAAGTGCTTTTAACATTAAATATTCATTTACAGCATTAAGGGCACTCGAAGTCACGCGTTAACGGGCCAAAAAACGCTGGGCAGGGCAGCAGGTTGTTTGCGGCCAGGTGCTAGGGGTTGGGGCTGGGGTGGGCAGCAGCCAACTGAGAACGTGGCGCATCAAGCAAAACGGACACGGGCGCGCATTAAGTGAATATATTCCTCGCTCAAAAAAAAAATAATAAAAATAACCAAAAAACAACAAACTTGCCCACCTGCAGCGGCCAGCAGGTGTTGCCCCACAAAAGTAGTTGTTGTTCTTGGCCCTCTCGTCGCGGAACATTTTGGTCTTGTTTCATCGTTTCCATCGTTTCACGAACGAAAAGCTTTGCAACCACAAGAGAGCAGCCCAGCCGAGAGCACAACACGAGAGAGAGAGAGAGAGACAGAGAGAGAGAGAGCAGCAGAGAGATTGCATCAACTTCATCTACTTCTCACTATGTTGAGAGCATTTTGTTGGTGCCTCGGTTTTGGTAGTCTAGGCGCTCCTTTCTAGGACTTGGCCAGCGATTGACTCTATCCTGGCTTTTAGTTTCACATGTTCGCTGTTGCCATTCGCAGCGTGGCCAACACCGAAAATTATGGTCTATCGCAACTGACCAGACCTGCAGGTCACCTTAGCTTTAGAGTTTTAATAATTTTGAACAATCCAGCCCCTTATATTTGTTATATTTTATGTATATTTATATTTAGATATATTTTTATATATTTTTATATATACGCGGCATTGTTTTGCTTAGGTCGGTTAAATTTTGACCACGCATCCAAGTAATCCCCTGAGCATCTTTTTACAATTTTCTATTAAACAAAGTAATACAAATTTCTCTATTTACACCATAAAGGTAATAAAAGTAATAATAAGCCATCAATTGAAATTGGTTGTACATTTTTGCCAACCTCAAAAATATGTAAAAGCATTTTGAAAAATACATTAAAAAAATACAGCTTCTTTTTTTGCTCAACACATGTCTTCACATTCGCCATACATTTGTTCCTAGCTTTTAATTGCCAATTTATTACCAAGGAAATTGAAGACAAGAAACTAAACTATCTGCTGATAGTAAAAAATGATTTCTAAATGTGGCTAGTAGGATTGATAGATCGGGCGTAGACAGAATTATATAACATCATAAATTAAACAGAATGGAAAGCTTTCAACAGTCCAATTGTATTTTAATTAGGGTTAACTTTGAGGATATCCTTTGATTTGTATAGATTTATATTTTTATATTCCACGCAAATGATTTGTGTGTTTTAATTATTATTAAAGTTGACTATGGGTAGGCTTCGATTATCGGCTTGCTAATTATTACTTGGTTTATTTTTACTTGGTATTTATAGGTGCTTGTATTTTAATCAACTAGCGGCTTTTAGCTCTTTTTGGTAGTTAATGAGAGTCGGAGGGTCGTTGTTAACATCTAATTTCACACCCCGAACGCATTTATGCACAATTAAGCACAAAATGAATTATATTTTATGTGTGTGCTCGGTACTTGGTAATTGGGACTAGGAACTGCGCTACATATGACAATTATGCTCCTGAAATTTGTACGCTAGGAGCCCAAAAACATTTGCAGCTTTGGGTAATGATTAATGATTGTGCGTAAGGCTGTGTGTGTGTGTGTGTGTGAGAGTGTGTGTGTGAGGGTGTGTATGTATGTATGTGCTCACAGTTGACTTCACAGTTGACATCATAATGTGGCCATTGCTGTCAGGACGCGTTGACAGCTGGGGGCATTGTGAGCAGAAGGGTCCCTGCCCCCGCCCCTGGAAAGGTCAAAGGCTGCAGGTCGAAATCAAAGCCGTCTCCGATTAATTAAACCAATTTAATTAAGCCTCGTCGTGTTCGCATTCGGAATTTAAGCCAAAATCAATGCTCTCGTACATTTGGCAGCTTTGCTGAATGCCAAAAAAAAGTCGAGCACAAATCTAAGTAAAACTGCGAGGCACTTGGAAATTTATATGCAAGCCGCATGTTGCCGCCTCGTGGCACATGTTGCCAAACATTTGCCTCGACAAGCGCCCCACACGCACACACACACACACACACGCACGCAAGCACACACACATTGGGGTGTGCATTTATGGCGAGAGCCCAACACATTGGCAAACATAAAATTTAAACATGCATAGGCCAAAAATACAACACAGCATACAATACAAACACATAAACAAACACAGAGAAAAGTACAAGCAAGAATATGGAAAGAATATATTAAAGTCTAGCCGAAGTTGAAATACGCTTTCGAGGCAAATGCAACTTGGGATCTGGATTTTGGGAAATAAAAAATATAATTAATATTCCCATTAACATAAACAATAATAATGGTAAAAATAACTAAAATAGACCAACAAATAATATAAATTAATAATAAAAAATAATACAATTTAAAAAAAAATACTATTTTTAATAGGAAGTTCTTATAATAATATATCATTTAACTTTTGAGTGTTGAATTATATTTACTCTCTCTCTCTCACTTTTATAGAAATAGTTGTAGGAATATCTATATGACAGATTCTCTAGATAATAGAAAGATCTTAAAGCTACAAAAAAAACTGTATAAAAATAATTTATAAGACAATTGCTGATGTGCGAGTGCGAGTTCTATCTTGGAAGTTTTTCGCTTTGTTAAGCAAACTACATTTATGTTTTCATCGATTGAGTTTTGTGACCTTAGGGTATACCAGGCAGCCGATGCCTTTTGTTTGCTTAGCTGCCGATTGCATGGGCTGCTAAGCAGCTTAAGTAGCAGCACACACACACACATAAAACACACACACACACACACACACACACACACAAACACACATGCATACATATATACATATGTCTTCATGCATGTATGCGCCACATATTTGCATATTTGCGTGTCGCTTAAAATATTTGCGCTCTTGGTGCGCCTGATTATGGCGCTTAAAGAAACACTTAAAAAGCCAACCAGATACAACAACAACTCCAAAGGACCCAAAAAAAAAAAAACAAAAACAAGTTGAACTGCGGCAGGCATCTAGGCAAGTGCCAAGCGCGCAATTGGGGTTAATATCCTAGCTACGAAATATTCTCACAAACAGCCAGACACAGCTCGAGAGAAAGACAAAGACATAGAGAAAGAGAGAAAGAGAGGGGTAGAGAGCGAGAGAGAGGGAGAGAGGGGAGTAAGACGCGGCTGAAGCGCACATTATTTGAATTATTTATGGTTAAGTTTATGGCAAAATTTTTTGACTTGAATTTATTTTTTGTCGCGCTTAGAAAAATTTCTGGCTCGACGAGTGTCATGAAAAATACGCAAAAATTAATAAAAAGCTGTTGCATAATAAGCAGTTACTAGGCTCGAGTTGTTGTCTTTGTTGTTGCTTTAGCCTCGCGTGCCGGCCAAATTAAAAGCCAACAATGTCTGCAAATGAAGCAAAACTACGACGTGCTGTTATTTGTGCGCCAGGAGCCAGGAGAGATTTTTGTCGCCTTGCGCCAGGGGCCATAAATTCGCTCAGGTTGGCGCATTTTTTCGCTCCAGCAGCGCATAGATATCCGCCAGTGTCTCTGTGTGAGTGTGTGTGTGTGCACATTGACATTTACAAAGTGAGAATTTAATTAAACTTAATGAAAGTGCATGAACATCGCTGCCTGGCAGACAACCCTGGCAGCGGGCCAGCAATGGCTGAAACACATAGCTGGCAACACTTTTCTGGCCATTGCCGTTTTGCTGCTGTTTACGGCTTGCCCGTGTTGGCCATTAGCGCGCAGTGCCCATCAAAAAGCGGCCCGCGATAAGCGAAGTCCAAGTACGTAACACACTGCGTATGCTTAACAAACGAATCGAAATGGAAAATCGGCCACGAAAATCGAAATCGAAGCGCACGCCTGACCCACATTCACGCAGCGAGTGCTGCATTGTGCTCAGCTTAACCCCGTTTCCCCCCCGTCTTTTGCTACCTCATTTAGTTGGCCCAGTCAGTCAGGCATTTTATACACAATGTTGGCGCACGCTGCGTATGATTAATTTAAGCAGCAACATTGCAAGAGAGCACGGGCCACGGGCTGTAGGTGACTCGCTTTGGCTGCTGTGGCATTTTCTGGTCGATAAATTTAATTTACACAAATTAGTCGCGCGTAGTCGTAAAAACGCAATCGAAACGTCGGACACAAAGCACAGGACAAAAGTTCAGCATTAAAACAAAAAGCTAATTAATTAAAACACCTCGCCAGCAGCGTTCCCTCTTGCTGCTCGTGTGTGTGTGTGTGTGTATGTGTGAGTCGGTGTACTGGCGACTACGATATACCCTACATGCAACGGAAGTAACCTGCGAAGCCTCAACAAATGACATGCTAGAGAGAAAGTTTAGACATGTGAGAACAGGTTTCAAAATATTTGTGGAATAAAATCTTTCAATAATTAGTCCCCACATTAACAAATATTTAGTTCATTAAAAGGTCAATAATATATTCTATATTTTCTTTTTATTTTTTATTGATAAAATAGAGCTTTCAATACTCTCAAAATTTGCAGAGTATTTAGGCAGGGCGTGTCAGCAGTAGACATTGCTAATTATTTGACCATAAATCTTTGCACCGGCTATATATACATACTTGTTTTTTTCCATTTATTTATTTATTTTTGCTGTTTTTGCTTTATTTTGCTGTTGTTGTATTTGTGGTCCCATGTCAATGTCAACGACTGCACGTCCTCTGGCTGTCTCTTAAGTTTTTTGGCCCCGCTTCGAGCTACACATAAACTTACTTACCGAGGGCAATTTGTTGGGCTTATTTTATTTTTGGGCGGTGGCGGCGGCGGCGGCTTTCATCAATCTTTCAATAATTTTATTGCTGGCAAAGGGCTTTCCGCTTTTTGCTGATTGAAAGAGCAAATAAAATATGCAAGTCCACGATCGCCTGCGAAATTCAAAGCGTAAATTTGCGAGCATTTCCGCAGCACGCACGTGGCCCACTTCCTGACTCCCACTTGCCGTGACCTCAAACTTCGGCTCACGGAATGGGCCCATTCTTGAGATGCGCTCAAGCATTTTGCCGCTGAGTGGTAATTTATGGCTACGCATTCGGTTTACTAATAATATTCCAAGCAGCGCATCGAACTGGCCTAATCACGTTGCCTCTTCGCCAGGACTTTGGTTTCTTCTCTTGCGCCTTTGTTTACCTTGGCAATAACAATAAATTAATCGGGGGTCAGACAGCCATTAGTCTTTGTATTGCGCTTTATGCTTTGTATTTTTAATTATGTGTCTAATTTTTTTCGCCCACACCTAATGGAATTCACGCACACACGAGCGTAGATATTTCTGTGGATATGGCGTATAGGAAAATTGCGTATACGTATAGGAAATATGGCGTGTCGAGCTGTTAATTGCCTCTATCAATGCGGCTTCCTGTACGCTTTACATGTGTTTATAGATATCTCGATTGTTGCCCTCCTTGTTGCCGTTGCCTAATTGTGTGTAATAGTCATGTAGCTGCTGGCCCAAAAATGAATATACAGCTTTTGTTTATGCTCGACATGGTTAGGCTGTAGAACGGGTATAATTGGACAAATTGTTTAGATATACAATCAGCAAGCATTTTGCCCAGGTAGGGCTGTAATAATTAATGAATGTACCACACTATTATGAGGGAATAAAAATCTAAAGATCGCCTTAAGCTAAAGCCAGTTAGGGTTAAACCAAAATGTGACTGTCAAGTTCATGTTAATTTGAAAGTTCAGCTGCGGTCAACGTGCTGCTCACCTTGCCAAACTCTCTGTTCGCTGCCCCAAAAATAAGTTTGCTCCTGCACCAAGTTGCGGACCTTAAATGCCGAGAGACGGGGGCGTTCGAGCGCTTGAAGACAAACACTCAACGAGAGGTGACAATGCGCTCCGTTGCAGTTGCATTCGTGCTCATGCATAAACAAAATGGCTGCTGCAACAACCGGAAACTGACGGCAAACGACATTTGCGATATGCATCATATGCCACTGCAGCACGCCCCCATCCCGCCACGCCCTCCGCCCCATGTCATAGTGCAATGTGGAGTCAGCTACTTGGCATATTTCTGTCGTGTCATTGTTGCTTGTGCGTCTTTTTTTGCTGCTTCTGCTCCCGGTTGTTGTCTGCATCTGTTAGCCTTGCAGGTGCAATTATGAGGCTGGCGCGCTGAGAGGGGCTGACAGGGCGGGGGGCGTGACAGTGTCAGCGACACATAAACATTACATCATCAGCAACTTTTTGTAGCTGTCATAAAATGCAACAACAACAACAACAAGAGAAGCGACAACGGCAACGAAAATGGGCACAAGATGCATGCGAAAAAGACAACAAAACTGGCAACAAGGACTACAAATGAATGCTATCCTGCTGCATTTCCGTCTGCCGCTAAGCCGGCATGCTAAATCCCCCCACCCCTCTCTCTCTCTTCACCACCCTTGTCAGACTCTAATGAGCTGTGTGTGTGTGTGTGTGCGTGTGTGCCTCGCTGCATTGTTGTTGACATTTTTGCTGGCATATGATGCTTGTTAGTGACTTTTTGTTTCTTACTGCTCAGTATGTTTTATGTGATCCACTCCTCTCTCTCTCTCAGTCTCTCCCTTTCTCGCTCACTCTCTCGAGCGGTAGCTCGCTTGTCGCTGTTGTGAAATATTTTCATGAGTTTTGACAGTAATGTGTCGCAATGTTTGTCCATGCCTTTTTTGTCTGCCAGAGAGAGAGCCAGTCAACCAGCCAGTCATCCAACCAGTCAGCCATTGTCTGCGGCTGGGCCAGAAGAGCGACATGTTTGTCTCCTTGTTGCGAGTGTTTAAGCGTTGATTACACTTTCGTGTTTGCCGCTGGTTGTCACTATCTGTTATAGTTGTTCATGCGCTTGTCGTTGTTCCTGCTAAAGTTCCAGTTGCGAGCTGCCGTTGTTCATTTGGCGCAGCTGCATGTTTCTCGCACATATTTCTATGCAATGTCACAATATGCGTTTCTTATTAATAACAACTTCCTTTTCTGCATATTCCATAGGCGTATAAGAAATATGCATTTGCTTAAACTCATAAATTATACTCATCCATATTCAAAGATATTTTGATGTCCTTCTTTAGGGTATTAACATTTAGTCATGGACCCTAAAAAAAGCGCACTAGTCTCTTACTTTTAAAACTAAATGGCAAGCTTCCTGCTGTACATATCTCTCTAAAACTGTTCGTCCTGACTGACTGACTGAAAGATCTGTGTTCAAATTCATTTGAGAGGTGTTTCACACTTTTCGAAAAATGCATTGCTCCTTGGTGGAAATAGGGGTCAAAGATTTGGTGGGTGCCGTTTCCAAATTTATTTTCAAGGAAATATATGAAATTTTATTTGATTTTCAATGTTTAGCCTCTAAACCAATTTGGCATTTGATTGTTGGCAACATTATTTTTGGTCAAAATTAATGTCAAAATGGTACCGTTCCCACCCCCCTATAATTCGGTCAAATTATATCAATGAATATTATCACATCTTCGTGTTCTATAGTATTCGCTGACACCATTACTAATTTACTTTACATATTAATTTCATATTTCTTTACTTACATACTTTAAATTATGTGATTAAAAATCATATTATAATTCCAGTTAAAGCTGTAATTTTGTAAAAAAATTAAAAATTTGGATACCCATGCCATAACACTGATTACGCGCAACTCCTTTCGCCTTAAGAAATCAAAATTAAGAAAACAAGAAGGGACCGAAAATTGAGCTAGCATTGATGTAAGAGCGAGCGAGAAGGTGAGAGTTGCTAATAAGAAAGACAGAGAGCAGAACAACAAGCATTAGGGCTTCACGATTGAAAGAAGAAGAGTCAACAGTATAAATAGAGCTGCGCTTCGCAGTTGGTCTTCAGTTAAAGTTGTAAGTGTTTAAAAGAATGTAAGCAGGCCACATGTGAGAGAGAGCGAGATGGCATTGCTGGAGCAAAACTAATAAGAGTAAGGAGCAAAGATATCTGCTGGATCTACACGTACGATTGAAAGAAGAAGAGTCAACAGTATAAATAGAGCAGCGCTTTGCAGCCGTGCATCAGTTGAATCTGCAAGGTGCCGGAAAGTGGCTGCGTATTAATATGCCCTTACGCGCATAAAAGAATGTTAGCAGGTCACAAGTGAGAGAGGACGAGATGTAATTACAGCAACAATACTAATAAGAGTAAGGAGTAATAACAACTGCCTGATCAACAAGTACGATTGAAAGAAGAGTCGACAGTATAAATATAGCAGCGCTTTGCAGTTGGAATTCAGTTAAAGCTGCAAGAATGTCTGGCAAGGGGCTGTGTGTTAACATGCATTTACGTGTTTCAAAGAATGTTAGCTGACCACATGTGAGAGGAAGCGAGATGGCATAACAGCATCAATACTAATAAGAAGAGAAAAGAGCAAAGATAACTGCTGGATCAACAAGTACGATTGAAAGAAGAAGAGTCAACAGTATAAATAGAGCAGCGCTTTGCAGTTGGGTTTCAGTTGAAGCTGCAGGTGGACCGGAAAGGGATTGCGGAATAATATGCATTTATGCGTTTAAAAGAATGTCAGACAACTACATGTGTGAGAGAGCGAGATGGCACTGCAGTAACAATATTAATAAGGAGAGTAAAGAGTAATGACAACTGCTGGACCAACAAGTGCATTTGTTATGTAAAATGGAAAATTGATCACATCGGAAACAACAAGTAGTTTTATGGGGATGTCTAAGGTGAGTACACAAAATAACTTTAACAATTTTGTCATAAAGAAGTGCCCTTTAAAATGAATATTAAAACATTAAAGCCCTCTTTTTATAATTTTGTGACCATAAATATTCGTATGCACCACACAAATTTACTTGCACTTGGTGGAAATGGGGGTCAAAGATTTGGTGGGTGATTTCGCGCTCGGTAAAAATGCGACTCAAAGTTTTGTTTGGCGAAGTTTTAAGTAGACATAGGTCAACGAATATGTTGCCAATATAATGTATAAAGCTCCTTAGGAAGAATATCTACAAAACCGACAGCCATCTGCCCTCATGGGTATTTAGTCTTCGGCGTGAACTAGACAGACGTTCCTTCTTATTTATCAAATTGATTTAAATCAGTATTTTTGGAATAAACTGTGACTGCTTTTTTTTTTAATGCCAACGTAAAAAATGCATGAAATTAATGCAGTCTTTTTGATGCCTTTAATTAATTAAATTGATGTTTTTTTTATTAATTGATGCGCTCGTTTGTGGCTGATCTGAAGTATTGAATGGGCCATTAATTGCCGAATGCCGAATGCTGAATTTTTTTACATTTCGTTTTCACTTTTTATGACATAACTGTTTGAATTAATAAAATTATATTCATTTAAGATAAATATACAAATTTGTGTTTGGCAACATGTCATATGAAAACGAAATGCTGCCATTATTGTTTAAGGCCATGTCAAATGTTTGAGCATTAAGTTTATAACAGGCGGATAAACTGGCTGGCGGCCACAAATCTTGCGTCAACTTCTGGTGTTGATTGTCGCAATGGGCATATTGGTGCGTTGGTGAGTGAGAGGGAGAGTGGGGGCGTGAAGGGAAGAGAGAGGGAGAGCGAGAGAGAGTGGGAGAGTGAGAGGAAGAGGGAGCATAACGCAGTTGCTGTGTGTTGTTGTCGCAACAAGCGATATTTCATGTACTTGCCATATATCAATGTCACTTTACTTTGGCAAACAGTTTCAGTTAATACACAATCAATGTACCAATGTGTTATCAATAATAAATTGCTGGCGATTTATCAGCCAATGCAGCCAACAACAAATACGACCCAACTGTCTCCCACTACCAGCTACAGTCTTAACTTACTTTACAACAACAACAATAACAATTGCCATAGTCAGCAGCAGGCGACAGCATCAAGCAGGAGCCCAGTTGAGGCTCTCGCCCACGCGTTGGGGGACTTTTAAATCCACCCAAACCGCCAGCCACATGAGAAAGTCAAACATAAATCGCTCTCCCTGTGCATGTGCGTGTGTGTGTGTGTAAAAATTACGACCCTGTGTGTGTGTGTTTGTGTGTGTGTGTGTTGGTGTGCGTGCAAGTTATGCGCAGCATGCAAAACTATGCACGTGCCGGTTGAAGTGTATAAATGTGCTGGTGGCCGCCCCTGGCGAGAGGTAGCGGCTCTCTAGCTGCAGCTACTGGCTGTTAGCTGCTGGCTACCGCTCCCCCTACCCTCGCCCCCTGCCTCGACGACAACGTCGCTCGACCGACAATGCGAGTCATGCGGTGGAGTCATATCGGATGACA
Organism: Drosophila littoralis; assembly: GCA_018903485.1. Classification (NCBI taxonomy): domain Eukaryota; kingdom Metazoa; phylum Arthropoda; class Insecta; order Diptera; family Drosophilidae; genus Drosophila; species Drosophila littoralis. Next base: position 787,258 of record JAEIGF010000600.1, read on the forward strand.
ATTAGGCCCTGGTCATCAATTCCAAGTGCACAGGCGATAAATCTTTGGTAATTGTATATGTGTGTGAGACCTGTGTGTCAGTGTATGTGTGTGCGTGAGTGTGAGAGTGTGTGTGTGTGGTGTATGCCATGCAGGTTAAATGCTTCCAGCAACTGGAAATTGTGGCTTCGTTTTTTGGCTTACCAAAACGAAATATTCGCTCGTTGGCGGTCTAATTGAAAACTTTCATTTATGTTGGATATTTGCGGAACATGCTGGGCAGGTTGTGGGCAAAAGAAGATGGCTTTAAATAAATGTGATTGCAAGCAAGAAATAACCACGCAATCTACATTCTATAATTGAATAAACCATATTTGTAAATAAATCATATGACAAGCAATTTTGGTTATTTATTAATTTATGCCTCAATCAAGCCTCAGGTAAAAAAAAAATAAAGCAAAAATTGTAATTAAGTTTGCATTTTAAAATTTAAGTAGCTTAAATGCCACTTAATCATTTCGAAATGCCCCGTGACAAGGGTCTGCTCAATTACATGCGAAACATGTTTCGAAATATGCAGCAAATGGACTTTGGAAATTAAAGTCCGTAAAGTGCTAAATGGTTAAAATAAACAGTTGGTTGTGAGCTGCTAATTAGTTTTTGGATATGCCGCAGGATATTTCCATGTGCAAAAGCAAAACATGTGTTAAATTACATGCGCATTTGTATGTATATGAGTTTCCCCTTTCTATATCAATGTGTGTGCATATTATTTATGCTAAATAATTGAAAATATTATTTACCATGTTAAATGTGTCACATTTCCTGTTGACTTTAATTGTTGTCAAGCCTGCCAGGCAGACGGGGGTGCAGGCTGCAAGGGTGCAGCGTGTGGTGCACGGTGCGTATGCGTAACTTATCTTACCGTTGACATAAATGACATTTTAAGGGCAATAAGTTATTTCACATTATGTCTTTGTGGCTCTGCGATCTGTGTGTGTGTGTGTGTCTGAGTTAAGCCGAAACAGTGGGGCGTGCGTACAAGCCAAGCTACAAGCGGTTGGATGGACACCAGGACAGACAGACCGACAGACAGGCGAACGGACGGACGAGCTGCCTGCCGCTCGAGTTGTTAACAACTATGAGACTATAGCACAAACTTTATGAATGCTGTGTGTGTGTGTGCATGTATGTGTGCGTGTGTGTGGGTGTGCGAGTGCACTGTAAGTGTTTGCACCGCATGCGGAAGTCACATGTTTGCATTATGTGTCCTTTGGCATGTCCTTGCCGAGCTGCTTGCTGAGCTGGCAGCCTGCCTGACTGGCTCCTGCCTGCCGCTTGTTTACACTGAACTACTTGCTGCATTCTGTGCGCCCCGGCCCCTGCCCCTGCCCCTGCCCCCCTTGTCACTGCAGCCCCCACCCCGCTCGCGACCTACAAAGCCCAAGCAGTTTTCATGCATAAATTTTATATTTTGGTATGAGTGCAAATGTGTGTTCGGTTTTGTTTGCGTGTGTGTGTGTGTGTGTGGGTGCTGGCAACATAAATTTTAACTGCTGTGAAAATATTTGTTTAATGAGAAACTTTTAGCTGCTGTTGCCTGCATCCGTCTTGGTCTTTGTCTTCGCCGGCAGCTTGCATTATAATTTATTAATTATTTAAATTAAGCCTTGCACAATAATTATTGTGCAAGCCACTGTGTAAATAGATACAATTCGCATTGCACAACTATTTGCTGATGACAAGCCAAAAAGCCCTTAAAGCCAAAACTGTCAGCTATTATTTATTTACGCCAAGTTTTAAGTAGCATCAATCTCAGCTAAATTATTGACTGTGTGTTTGGGAAAGTATGAAAATGATTTAAAAATCAATTAAAAACTATTCCATATATACATTAAAATAAGTGCAACGTAAATGTTACAGTCGATATACTGGGAAATACATTGGAAACTTAAATTTCAAATCAAAAATCTTTGCAGCTTTTCACTTTTGAATGCATAATAATCTAAAATAGTTCAAAAAATGCATACATATATAATATATATTTTTCTAACTGATAGACCATTGTGAAAGCATGGGAATCGATTCGGTTTTTTCACAACTTTGTTTAAAAATCTTGGCAAATATTTTTGTTATGAAAATAAATGGCGCTCAATAAAAAGTGTGTGAAATGTGCAACTGCATATCATTTCACAAACGGATTTGTTATTATTTCCGTTGTAACTTCAGTTTTTTTCCTCTGCTTTTTTATTGATATTTTTTGCGTGCAAACAAAAAGCCGTTGCTGCAGTTGCTGTATAATTTTCATTGAGTGCCCGGCTGCTGTTGGGCGTTTACACGCGCACAAAAAATTAATTGGGTCGACTTTATGTCTCTCTCTCTCTCTCTCTCTCTGTCGCTCCCCTCCTCTCCTGCTCTCATCTGTGAGGTAACATTGATTGCAATTGCAATTAAATTGGCAGCATGGAAAGGCGCTTAAATGACGTTTCAAGGGTTTCGGAAGGGTAGCCCTTGGCTGAGAGTACCTACACCTGCAGGCACTCAGCGAAGGTCGAGGCACTGGCTCCGTTTACGTTTGCATCGATGCTTTTCGAACATGAGCTGCCACTGAAGTAGCTAATTGTGTTTCTGCATCGAATAAAAGTAAATCAGTCATACGATCTGCAGCAGACGACAGCTAATGGCAACTTTGTTGTCTGCCACACACACACACACACACACAAAATTGTCTAGACATTGTGGGTTGCATGAACTCATTTGCTGGGCGAAACAAATTGCAGCAGCTGCGCCTTAAAAAGCTGTGGCCCGAAACCAAAATGCGGCACAGTGGCTGCCAAAAGTCAGGCTCATAAGAATTGAAAGCCATGCTTTGGCATTCATGGCATGTAATTAATGTTTACTTGCCTTATCCACTTCAGCTCCTTTGTGGCGGCGACCCAAAAGCGCCAGTCATTCCACCTAATCGCCGAGTGGCTCTCGAAAGCGGCGCAAGTCACGCTGATAATGTCGAACTGATTAAGTGTGTCCTTGTTGGGGCCCCCTAAAATGCAACCGTACAAGGACAATCATGTGGTCCTTCTCTAAGCAAACTCAAGTGGGCACCAATGCAACAAGACAATTCATTAATCATCCGCATTATCCAGCTGTGTGTACTGCACATATAACCCGCTCATTTACTCATGAGCACTGCGCCAATTTGCGACAAGTTTGAGGCTTCCCTGAATAAAGGATATTTGTGATTAATTGAGACAACTTGCCTTTGATTCGATTGTAGATTCAGCTCTAAAACATTGGAATGGGATTGATTTAGGTAAATTCTCTATTTGTGACTTCTTCAATTCATTTGAGACGAATAGAGAGTAAGCTTTTCCAATAGGATATCATATAAGTAATACATGTAGTTAAATAAGCAATATAAAGTCTCTTAACAAAGCGAAAAACAATATTTATATTCAAATCCTTTGCATATGGTATATCAAAAATCGAATACAACAGCTGCAAATGTGCCCAAAAATTCGGCTCTTAACTGAGAAAGACATAAAGAAACAATTGCTCATGTGTCGGCGTGTGTGTGCATGTGTGTTTGTGTGTGTGAATGTGTGTGTGTGTGTGTGTTTGGCTGAATAGAGTGTAGTATTTATGTGTGTGCTAATGCGTGTTCTGCTACAAGAACTTGCTTGTTGTTTTCGCTTGAATGGGCTTTTGGTATTGTTGTTATTGCTGTTCCTGTTGCTGTTGGCCAAAATCCACATCTGCATGGCCTACACAAGTTGATTGTTATTAATATAGTTGCTTGTGGCCAGCCTAAGACACACGACTGGCAATTTCTGTTGTTGTTCTTGTTGTTGTTGTTGTTGTTATTATTCTTGTTGTCATTTCAACTGTTTGCTTAGTGCGAGAAAAACACGGCCAAATTGCTGCAATGAGCAAAACACACACTCACTGTTAAAATACAGACAATACGCTTGATTAAGACGCAGCAGGACTTGCCCGAAAGGGCACACACACAAACACACACACAAGCACGGTTGAGCAGACAAAGACAACGCGTGCGATTGTGATTGTGATCAAGATTAAGTTCCGAGTCAAGAAGCACATCGCAAAACAACTTATTCATCAATTTGTGCGCAATTCCGAAAATAGTCAACAGAAATAATAGCAAAATGTTTGTGTGTTTGTGTGTTTGTGGGCGTCTCTATCTATCTGGTTGTGGGTGAACTTAAAGGTCAGCTGCTGAGCAAGCACAAAAACAACAACATCTTGCAACGCAATAACATAAGCAACACGCACAGAAACTCAACATGGCCGACCCTCCGCACGAAACCTCTTTATTCTAACAAAATTCGGTATATATTAATTGCGCACAAAAGTATGCTAAATTTTTCTCAGCATATAACGAATAGAAATCTCGAGAGATCTTTAATGTGTCAAAATGTGCTTTGCTTGGAGTTATTTATTTAATTTTTAACTGTCAACATGATTCTTATTTCTCTTTTGAGGATGCAGATTTATGCATATATATAGATTCTGCTATTTTTATATATGTATATGTGTGTGTGTGTGTCAAAAAATTGACAAAAGCCAAAATATATGGTTTAAAATGTCTTCAATCTTTATTCATGCTACATCTATATTTTAAACATATATTAAAATAATAGCGTCAATAAATATAAAAACTTATTTTTGTATATATTAATTGCGCACAAAAGTATGCTAAGGTTTTCTCAGCTTTATAAAGAATTGAAATCCAGAGAACTTTTATATATCAAAATATGCTCTGGATAGATATTTTTGTTTTATTCTTGACTATTTACGTGATTCTTAATTCTTATTTGATAATGCAGATTTATGCAAATATAATTCGAAAATGACCACCACAGCCAAAATGTAAGGTTTAAAATGGCTTCAATCTTATTCAGGCTAAATCTCTACTTTAACTAAATATAATCATAAAAGCGTCATTAGATATAAATACTTATTTAGTCGTTCGGCTACTTTAGGCTTAAGCTCTTACCTCTAATTCTGCAAAGATGTCTATGGAGCACACATCTCATTATTATGTGTTTATATTTGAGCTGCGAGCGGCTAAGCTTTAAATATATCCCCATTTGTTGCCATCTACATAAATATAAATTAGCTGATTAAAGTCCAGTTGACAAACCTGAAAATCAACAATCAAAGCAACTCGGCTGCTGCGCCAAACCGCACAGTCATTGGGCAACAATTGTTGCCGCTTTACACACAACAAACATGAGATAAAACATACACACGCTCGTCTCTCTGTATGTGTGTGTGCTTAGGCTTTGCATCTGTGTGCGTGCGACATTCAAAAGGATAACTAACTATGGTACAACGATAATGGCAACGTCTACACACATAACGGGTTGGCTATTATTGCTTTGCCACTCGACCTGTTTGTGTTTGCCTTGCCTGGAGTGTCTGCGCGTGTGCGAGTGTGTGTGCGTCTTTGGCAATGTGTTGAAATTGTTTCAAAAAGCTGACGCTTAACATTATCGCCTTTTGCTTCTCCTCAATGAGAATCTTCAAGAGCGTGTGTGTGTGTAAGTGCATGTGTGTTTGTCTGACAATTCATGCATAACTACTTTGTGTGTGTGTGTGTGTGTGTCCATCAGAATGATGTGCATTTGTATGTTGTCAGCATGACACAACGAATCTTTCCTCTCCTCCTCCTCCTCCCTCCCATGACCTCCGGCAGCGGAAATGTCAACAGTGGCCATTGGCAACTCTGGCAACTCTGGCAATAAAGGCGCAAGAAGTGCGCCCTGTACAACACACAATAAGTGCGTATAATGGATTGATGGTGGCACGCAGACAACTCGAGAGAAAATCATGAGGTCCGCATAGTCACAGACAGCCCATATTAGCGGAGTAGATGGCCATCTTGGCCAAGGAATGGATGGTAAAGGAAAACTTTAACAGAACTTGCCAGTGTATTAAGCTCTGAAGTATTTAATGGGCACGGGCTTTAATCAGGAAGTATATGGTGTGCACTTACAGACAGCCCCAATATAATTTCTTTAAATAAATAGTTTATAACAAACCGGACTTATTTGCAGCGAATGCAATAAATGATTTCCCTTTCCATATTATAAATATTAGTTGGGCTGGCTCGGTGCTGACAAAAAAGAAACACAATTTTGCTTGAATTTTCATCTCTGCTGCACTTCGGCAATTGTCTTCAGGCAATTGACGTGGAGGTTGAAACTGAAACAAATAAAACCAGTTAGTGAAACTTTAAGTCTTGAAGAGAAACCAAGAAAACAACAGCACTAAGATTTGCCTCCTGCTACCTGTCGAACTTTCAGCCGAATTCTAGAACTTGATCGTTCATAAAATATTTAAGAACAAGTCGCAGCGACCTTTATCTGCCCCACGTCAGAGCTCCATACACATTTTATCGCTCGACACCATTTTGTGCGATGCCATAATTTGATGCTCAATTTCGTTTTAGCCTAAACCCTTTTGACGGGCCCGAACTCTTGACCTTGTGCCGCCTGTCAACAAACGTATATTTCTTTTAGCCGAAAAATTTGTTTGCCAAGTTGTCAGCAAAATGTTTTCGATTTCTGCTCAGATTTCAGATTTCAGACCAAAAAATCCGACAACGACAACGAAAAGTAAGCTGCAGCATATTTATGTTGGGGCCGGGACGACCCTCATTTAATTTCTGTCACACGGCGTTATTTATGTGCCGCTGGCCACATTGTCTAGCCATCGATAGCGTCTGAGTCCGAATGCAAATAAATATATGCGAATCGCGTTCGGATCGAATAGCTCGACACACAGCCGCATAAATTGTCAGGTTGGGGCCGTTTTATTTTTGGCCTTTAATTGGATTGCAGCTGCAAGTTTTTGCCATGGCAGCCACTCTAAGCCAAATTGAGCCGCTGAAACGTGACGTTTAGCGACCACACACACACACTATCACACACACACCGACACACACACACACACAGTCGCCTACCCCCTCAGCTCCACTCCCTTGACATTCGGAAAAAGCGCATCTGGCTGCGGCTGCATTTTGACGTTTTGTGGCTAAAACGACAATTCGCCTTCCGCGGCGCGTCTTATATATAATTAAATTCTGTATTTGCAACTGGCTGCCATGAGATTCGCCTAAGATGCGCAACAAACACCAACAGCTCCGCAGCACTTGACCCAAATTCGCGTGGTCTCCAGTCTGTGCCGTCGACATCGAAATAAAATGTTTATTTTGCATTTTATTTGTGGCGCATGGCAAGCGCTAAAATTATTTACGCAGCATCGGGCGTGTCATTTGCATGCGCCACGCCCCACATGCCCGAAAAGTAGGTCTCTCCGCAAGCGAAATGACAGCAATGGGAACAACAACCAATGAAGCCCACAAAAATACGCTAAAAGTATTTACATTTGACTTTGGAAAAAATTATGCATTCCCGTGCAAATAAAAAACCAAAGCAGCAGCAGCAGCAACAAAAAACTTGCGAATGAAGATAAAAAAAAAAAACAAGTTAAGAGAAAACTGTGCTTGTAAATTATTGACGAATATGAAATGCACTTGAGAGGAAAACGCAGAAGGCCTTAGAAAAGATAAAAGATGCGGCTGGCAGAAAAAAGAACATGTCTAACAATCTGCAAGATAAAGTTGTGGGTATCTAATACTTGGCTGCTTTATAAAAAGTATTCTTCAGGGTTAAGCTTAAGAGAAAGTTGTGGGTATAATACAAGACTGTGCCTCCATCTGATACTAGACTACTTTATAAAAAGTATTCTTAAATTAAGCTGAAACTTTCTGAAAGTTATATTTCTCACAGGCACATTCTTGCTAAATCGAAATCTATGCTAAAAATGCATCATAGCATCGGGAAAAACTTAAAGTTCCTAAAGTCTTAAGTATATAAGGCAGTTATCCTTATAGCTAGAATCGAAGAAATATATCTCTTAGTACATCTGCAGTTGGGCAAAGGCAAGACATCTAACATATTTGCACAGATCTAGATTATCTTGCACTTTATCTAACACATCTCCAATATCTGCGTCGCATTCAGCTGCACAAATACTTTATACCCTATAAAAAAAAAAAGAGATGCAAAAAAAAAAAAAAATTCGTTACCAAAGCGGAAAAAAGCGTCAAATCCGCAAACAAACACTGTGACAGCAACAATGGAGGGCGTGTCCATGCCAAGAAGGGGGCTGGGGGGGCGTGTATGGTACCCAGAAACAGTCCAGCGCTAGCTGAATGAAATGTACTCTCTATTGACATTTGATTCACAAAAAAAAGAAGAAAAGAAAGGCAAGCGCAAGAGTATAAAAAAAAGGAAGGGAACCAAGTGCGGCCCCCAGTTATCCACCACGATGTCCGACTTTGGAGTTCAGTTCCGATCCCATTGCCAAAGCCAAAGCCAGAGCCAAAGCTTTCGCTCAGATTTCGCAGTGGCTCTTGGGAAAAACTCATCGGTTCGGAATTCGTTTTTGTTCTGCCTCTCGTCTCATCCCGTTTCATTATACCCTTGCAGATGGTATTATAATATTGTCATGAGATGTGTAACGCATAGAAGGAGACATTTCCGACCTCATAAAGTATATATATTCTTGATCAGTATCAACAGCCGAGTCGATATAGCCATGCCGCCTGTCTGTTTCTATGCGAACTAGTCTCTCAGTTTTAAAGCTATCCTTATGAAACTTTGCAGCAGTCCTTCTTTCTGTTGGCTGGATCGGACCACTATATCGTATAGCTGCCATTGGAGCGATCGGTCGAAAATTAAGTTGTTGTATGGAAAAATATTTTCCCTGCGCTTCTTAGATATTGGGTCTGCAAGGGTATTAGATCTTCGGAGTGCCGGAGATAGCCCTTCTTTCTCGTTTCATTTCAATTCGTTTCGTTCCGTCTCGGTTTGCGTTTCCGGTTTCGGGACTGCGAGATCTGTCGTCTTGGCGCATAAATTTGCCTTAATTTGTTGCAAAATAATTTCATTCATTTACGTGCTGCCATTTACAATGCGATATGCCGTTGATAACTTATTTAAGCGTCGCCATCGTCGGGCAACAAATTTGAACAAAATAAATTATCAAACTGTCACATTGACGTATCGCCTGCCCCGACAGGAGCAGGAGCTGGAGAAGGAGTAGGGTCAGGGGGAAGCAAGTCGTGAAAGCATAATCTAGAGTATCATGTTGCTCGTTTAAAAGATGTCAAAGGTTGGCCATATATCAGGAAGGCATCAAACGCAGGCGAAGCTGCTGCTGCTGCTGCTGCAGCCCGTTAACAATATCATGTAACAAATTCTTTGTGCTGGACAAGCCCACACACACACACACACACACACAGATACACACGCACATGCACACACTTACAAATAGATATGGATAGAGGGATACACGGGCTACACGGACATTCGAGCTGTTTCAGATTTCCAATAAATATGCCTAGGGTGGCCTAGGCGGCTTGTTGTTTGCCGATTTCCCCTCTTCTTGTTGTTGTTGTTGTTGTTGTACCTATAGCTATAGCTATTTGTTGTTGTTGTTGTTGTTGCTGTTGTTGGAGACTCCCAGCTCTGCCGCTTATTTGACATTCTGACAGTTTCGACAGTTTGGTTCTCGTTTTACTCTGCGACAAAGTGCGTGAAGGGCTGGCCCAGGACGAGCAACTGGCAACTGGAACAGTAGCTTGTTTATTTATATGGTGTGGGCCATGTGTGTGTGTCTCTCTCTGTGTGTGTGTTTGTGTGTGTACCTTGCTGCGGTTGCCGCGCCCTCGCCCCTGCAGCCGTTCGCCGTTCGCTTCCATCATGCATTATGCCGTAAACGTTGCTTTGTTGCGCAGAAAACACAGACGAGTCTGCAAAAAATCGCTCAAAGTATCGAAAACCGAGTAGCGCAGTGTGTGACAGCTGCCCCCCTGTACCTCATCCCTCTGCCCCTTGCCAACCTTGTCTATGGATTTATGAAGCAGCCAGCAACGCGCTGCGTTTGCTTTAGAGCGAGGAACAGCCACTAACAAGCGGCTGAAATGTGTCACTTACAAACCCGAACAGTGGCAACAAATGTTTCAATTTGTGGTAAGAAAACACGGCAAACCAGAGAAGATGAAGTGCATTCATCTGCAATACGATATTATTATAAATTCTAAAATGTTTAGAGGTCGAATCAATGCCTCGCCTTAAGGCAGCTCGCCCTGCACTTATATGGCTGAGAGCTAATCAATTCCGTAAAACACGCTGTAAAATTTGAAAATAATATTAAAAAACAAAAATTAATTTCAAATAAAACTATTTATAGCCGATATTGATGGCTGATTCTTGGTAAAAATAATAAAACATATAATTAAAATAAAAATAAAACTATTTTCAAAGAAACTAAATACGGTTCAGGCTTGGCTTTCACCTGCTTTATCCAACTTATCTGGCTTCAGCTTTGATTCATATCGAATAAAAAATTATATATTTTCTTATATTTCCATTTTTATGGAACAAAATTATTAATATCAATATTCTGCTTTATATAAAGTTTGGTTCATAACAATTTTTGACGGACTTGCACATTTATTAAACAATATTTAATATTTTAATATTATATATTTATTTTATAATATTACATATACATATATATATATTATAATTAATATTATGTTGTTTATATAACAAGCAGACTTCACATATCCTGACAACATGCTGCCCATTGTACGCTATGGGATTCCTCGGCGGTAGTATTTAAGGCATGCTCATGTTTGGAGTTTTCAGCTGAAACTTACTTAGCAGATTTTATGCTGCCGATGGAAAGTGGAACGCGTTTAAGTTTGATGCGCTTAGTACCGGGGAAAAAGTCGTCGTGACAGCTAAAAATGAAATGTGATAGCCTTTGCTGGATCAATTTCGGTAGCAAAGGCTACCGGAATATGGGACCAACTACTGGCATTCACATGCATAAGAGATATTTGCAGTTGTTGTTTACAATTATGCGGCAGCTGGAAGCTGCTTTGTTTTGCCAGCTAGATCCTGAGAGAGAGAGAGAGAGAGAGGCAGATAGATAGATAGATGTATATCTATGTGTATAGGTATTCGATGTGACATCGGACGTTATTGCGAGTGCTGTTTCTGTTGATTTTGTCGATTTTGTCGATTTTGTCGAATGGACGGGACGAGCTGACTGACTGGCTGACTGACTGACTGACAGGCGGACAGCTGTTTGCTTCATTGGCTGCCACAAAATATCAACAAGCATTTTGTTTATTTGCTTAGCGTCGACAACTACCAAATACAAAGAGCCATTAGATTGTTGTTGCCAGTCAGGGAGAGCGGGAGGGGACAACTCTGGCAGCGAGCGGAGGGTTTTTTTTAAGTGCATGTTGTTTCAGCGTTTGCGGCATGCAACTGCCAACAATGAGTCGTAGCTGCAGCCCTCGGAGCCAACAAATGCTCAAATTTATGCAACAGCAATGCCAATAATCTATTGTTTTTAACCAGCTGCCTGTGTGTGCCTGTGTGTGTGTGTGTGTGTGTGTATGTACAGAAGGGCAACATGTGTAAACTGTTTGAGTGAAAGCTGTCTCTCGGAATGTATTTGTGTGCTGCAATTTTAAAGTACAAGTGTCGAAAAGTACTTGAACGTAATTGAAAGAGCGGAAATTGTTTTTAAATTTCCTTAAATATTTGCTTGTTCGCACAAAATAAGCTCTTTGTAGCCGGAAGTAATACTCATTTGGTAAAAGCGGGTTTTTAACATGTCAATTCTTACCTGTCATTACCTGCCCAATATTAAGAGATTGCCTTCCATAAGTCCTGTTATTGCTGTTAGCTCACTGTAGGCTCACATCTGACAGCTCAAATTGCAAAAATAAGATTCGTGCCCTAATTTTTAATTGAGGAGTAGATGTAGTTACTCTGCGTTCCCCGGTTTCAGGCAAAATAACAAATAGCTGCTGGCAACAGCTTCTAAACATGTTTGGCTTCTTTAAACTCTTGTTGCCTGGGCTGCAACTCCGACTAAAATAAGTTCCTTTGTTTTTTCAGGCACTTCGTATGCCAAGTGCAACATTTGTGCTGCACATTTAACCCCTAAGCAACGTGTGTTATCGATTGTTGTGACAGTCGCCGTGCCTCGTTTTACTTAACATCATTTTGAACATTTTTTGGTCGGAATTTATGCAGTCCATGCCCAGGTCCGATCAATGCCATGGCCGTTGGCCATGTCAATGGACGATACGGCAATAGCAAGCTGAGCTGCAATTTAAATATTGCATGTGCTGCGATAGCACCGCCGGACACAAGGACACGGGCGGGACACGCTGGGGGTCCAAGTGCGGGTCCAGGTCCAAGTCCGGGTCCGGGCGCACATGTGACTATCGAGTAACGAGCACCGACATATTAAGCATAAAATTGTGTCGAGAAATTGGACTATGTGAAAAATGGCAATGCCGTGGAAAATATGTGCGCCCGGTGAACGGGGGGCGTGGCGGTAGTAAGCGTTGCATCATATAATTTATGCGCATGCAAGCCACGGAGTCTGCCACATAATCCGTGTTTAATAACACGGACCGAGCTCGGGCTAAGGAGCTGGCGATCCAGACAGCCCAAACCGATAAATATATGTATATATATTTATATATATATATATATATATAGTGATATATACATATATATATATATATAGGTATGCAATTGCCTTAAGCACTTTATGGGCTTCAGTTTGGGCAACACTTTTCGAGAATTTGTTTAAATTTTGCCCGGCTCCGGCTCCAGTTGAGGCCGGCAACGGCGGAAGTTAACGCTCTTGTGCATTGTTTAACCAAAGGTATGCTTTTTATCAGCCAAAGGTCTTGGCACGCACACACAAATATGCCACACACACACACACACGCACACACATAAACAAGTTGTGTGTGGCCTGCCTGGCCGAGGGGCGGGGGTTAAAAGCGAAACCTTATCGAAAACGTTTAAACGCACGCAAATTCCACGTGGGCAAGATAAAACATGCATAAGCCAGGTGGCAAAATGGTCAAAGGGGCGTGGCTGGCACAGCAGCAGCGCCTGCAAGTGTGTGTGTGTGTGCGTGTGTGTGTGAAAAATATGCCAATGTTAAATATTTGCCAGGCGTTGCCGTCGCTGGTTTGGCACCCCTCAGATAAAGCTTCAACTACAGTCTCAAATAGACACACACACGCACACACACACAGACACAACATGCGTTTGTGTGGGCATTGGTATGTGTAATCTTTTGCGTGCTTTACGCATTACCCACACACAGCGCAGGACAATGTTGCAGGACACTTTGAATTATTCATTTACACGTTTTTTTTTTTTCTTTTATACACAGCTCTGCGAGCCGTAGGACAGCTGGGAATGTATTGGGTCGGGGGAGGGGTCTGAGGGGCACGCCTCGTAGGCGTTTGTAGCAACAACTGTATTTACTTTTTATCGCTGATAAAGCGCATAATTTATGGGTTGTTCAAAAATTTAAATGCCCCCGAGAATGCCGCGAGACAAAGAGCCAAGGAATTCCTCACGGGGTCAGTTGACGCAGGCTAAGTGCCGCGCAGGAGATGGAGGTGTCTGTAAATTGTGGTGTATATGTCTCTTTGTACTCTTATTATCATGGCAATCCAAAGCAATGCCAAATATTTGACGCGTTCATAAGCTAATCCAGCCGAGATAACTGAGGCATACAAATTACATACCTAATTAAAGCTAAGAAATATATTTTTTTATTAAATTAGCTTTCTATAATTATGATTTTATGTGTGCATGTATGCAAGTGTTTATGTATGTTTGTATGTATGTATGTATGTATGTATGTATGTACGTATGTATGTATGTATGTAAGTATGTATGTATCTATGGTTGTATGCATGCATGCGTGCATGAATGTATGTGTGTGTATGGATATAAGTTTGTTTGTATATATTGTGTATATATGTTTGTATGCTTTTTTTTCCTTAGCGCCCTACTACGTGATTCTCATGAACTCAAGTAAGGCTCATGGCTTCATGTCAAGTAGAGGAGCGGCTTCAACTAAAGAGTAGGCGGCGGGTATGAAGGATGCGACGGTTTTAATATCGGGAGATACGGCATGCATGCTCTTCCATGCAATTCTCACTATTTCAAGTTAGGCTAAGCAAGCGAGCTGAGTTTCTTAGCTAATAATCATGATCTCTGCTTTTCTCTTCTTTTAGTAATGTGATTATATAAACGTTCGCCTCTCGCCTTCTGGTAGATGACGAAATAATCGTGCGTGTGAGTTTACGGGTGAGTACGTAATTACAAATATATTTATATAAAATTTTTTTTTTTTTTGGGGTTTTTTAAAAAAAAAAAATTTAAAAAATTTTTTCTATTAAAAAAAAAAAAAAAATAAAAATAAAAAAAAAAAATTAATTTTTTTTAAATTTAAAAAAAAAGAAAAAAAAAAAAAAGTTTTTTTTACAGTCTCATCAATTTTAAAGATCTTTAAGAGAATTTACTTTATACGTGTCACGGGCAAGTTTTATATAAAGATCTTTTTACTAACAACTTATTTCACATGAAATAAATATATCCAACAGTTTACTGTTGGCTGGAAATTTTAATAGTATGGCAAATATTTGTTAGGTATTTCAGATTTAAGTGATAAATTTACAAATTCAATTTGCGCATAATTTGTTGTGGCAAGCGAAGGCGTGGCAAATGGCCAACAATTATAAACGCCCTCGGCCAATGGTTCAATGATTTAAAGCCAACACATTATCACACACACACACACACAGTCAATAATCATTGTTTAATAGATGATTAGAATGTGGGAAAAAGTGTAGCATACATTTGTGGGCTGGTTGCTATAAATGTTTTATGCATGTCTCGTGCGCGGGGTGTGAAAGTTGAATGCAAATTGAAATGCAATGCGATGTGATGAATGTGCAAATGTAAAATATGTGGCGTTAAATTTCAGTGCGAATAAAAAACACACCAAAAAAAAATAGCGAAGATGGAGTAATACATGTACACAATGCAGAAGCAAAGCGAAACAATTTTTGTGTAAAATGAGGTCGGCCACACGGCAAAGACGTTTGCATGCCATAAGGGGTGGGTAGGCAAGCGAGGGGGGGGGGGAGGGATTGACTGGGCAAATTTATGACTATTAAGCGGAAAGTATGTGGCTTTTGTTGCTGCCTCAAGTTATGCGAAAGCGCTGAAAATATGCAAAGCAATCGTAATTTTATGCTCCGCTTGCTTTTGCCTTTTGCCTTTTCCTTTCTATTTTTCTTATACATTGCTGCAGCCGAAATGCAAATGACCTGGCCAGCTGTTGTTATCAACATAGATGAATCAAATTAAATGAAAAGTACATTATGAGTCGCCTAATTGAAAAGCCTGGCCCCCTGCTGACAGCAGTCAGCGACGGGGCTCGCACTCAGGATTCGCGCTGGCGATTGTGATCCCGATGCTCCCAAAGCAATCAACCTAATTTGTCATATGCACCCGGCTCACAACCTGTCTGTCTATCTGTCCGTCTGTCTGTCTGTCTGTCTGCCCTGCTGTCAGTCAAACACTTTTGTCCAGTCGGCCAGTCAATATTTATAATGAAAGCTAATGAGCGACTACGACCCGCACAGAGCGCAAAAAGTTGGCCCTGGACGCAGACGAGACCGAGGACGAGGACTCGAACTCCGACTGCCATGAGTCAAACTGCAGTGCACTCATTGTATGTGTGTGTGTGTGCGTGAGTGTGTGAGTGTTTGCATTTTTTTTCTGAATTTCTGAAGTGGTCAACTTTTGTACTGCCCCTCTCTCGCTTCCCTCTCTTCCCACGTTGTCTGCGCTTTGTCTGCGCTTTGTGCTTCTGTTTTATAAATGCGACGCTTAAAAATTGAATGGCGTCGCGTCGCGGCAAAATAAATTGAAAGTACTTGTCCATTGTTTGATTAATGTGTCAATAATGGCAGCGGCCCGCAACAGTACGATATAAAAACCCGGCCCGTGGCCGAGTGCATTGAAACTTTAGAAAATTGTTGCGATAGCGAGAGCTTAGAAGATTGCACTTTTAAGCATCAAGATAAACATTCGCCTTGGAATAAAAGAGAGCAATCGATGTTTGGCAAATAAATTTGTAGATTGCAATTGTTTTGCGATTTACTGTAATTGAAATTTTCAAGCTTTAGCGTCAACTTTTGTGAAATATCGTAATCTGAGAGACCAAGAACAATAAAAAGTAAATTTCGTGCTCAACTCTTATTCCATTGTGCGAAATTATACTCAAAAGCTGGCAACCATTATACAATTATTGACTTTATCTATCAGGGGGTCTATTGTAATACGAAATAAAAGCTTCCAATATACTTTAACATTCATAAAAATTCAATTAAGGAAAGAAAATTCAAAGATTGCTCATTAAGTCGAAGGAAAATCTCATATTAAATATAATGTACAATTAACTCGAACGAAATATCATATTAAATATAACTTCCAAGTATTTTCTACAAGTACATAGCCACGCATACATTCCTGCCAGCTTAAATGAGTAAAGTTCTTCAAGATCTACCCACAGTTTCTTCATAATTAGTTGGCCAACTTAGAGTTTGAGCCTCGACTCGCCGATACATAAACTCAAGTGCCGCACTTTATGGGAGAGAATTGTGTAATGCGCTCTAAGGCAGTGCGAGTAAATGCTTGTTATTCAAAATACTCATTCTAAATACTCATTTAGTGGGGAATCACAGTGCGCTCGAGTGCGTAGTCGTCGTCGTTGTCGTTGTCGTCTGTCGTCGTCGAAGAACCCTTCATCAAAGGACGCCGCCAAGGAGTGCGCTCAAAAAGAAATCCAATTTAATGACTGCACTACGAAGTGCTCGCCCTTGGTCCAACTTGGACCCAACTCAAACGCGCCCCGGCTCCGCCCTGGCTGTCCCGTGGGCGATGACTTGTGCTTGGGCCGCGTCTTTGTTTTCATTGCGGCTGTCACTTTGGGCGCACGGAACGTTAATGGCAAGTGTAAAATGCTTTAAGCCCGGACCAGCACAAGCTGCCAGAAGGGCAGAGAGGACGAACAAGAGAGGGGGAGAGTCTGCGAGAGAGGAAAAAAACAAAAAGAAGAGTTTAATTAACACGAAAATGGTTTCAATTACATCAAATTACATTTCTTTGCAGTGCCGAGCACGACGCCATTGTAGTTTGTAGTTGTGTCTGTGCCCAAGCTGAAGATGGCCTCCGCTGCGGCTTCCGGTGGGTGGGGGGGACGTAAGGGGGAACGGCTGGGGGCGGGCGTGCCACTTGCTCACTTGATTTGCGCACGGAGATTTATTGGGCGGCAGTTGAGCAAATTAGTTGAAATTGTCAGTTAAAATAGTCAGCGGCAAAGACAAAGGAGCGCGGGGAGTGGGAGAGGGAGAGGGGCGACTCGCAGGAGGTGACACAGGGATTTAAATGACATGCAGTACTTGGAAAAATTGTAAAAATTGCATTTGTTGGCCCCTTATTTGCAGGGAAAGCTCTCTCTCGCCCACGTTGAACTCTATTTCGGGCACTTGAATTTGCTGAGTAAATCTCTTTAATTAAATTTACTTTCAAGCGCTTTTTGTTTTGGCCACATGAATAATGTTGCCTCCACTTCCGAGCATATGCAAATAATGCCATAAACAAAGCTGGGCCCTCACGACATTTGATGCCCTGTAAATATAATGTAATGGACCTATATTCGAAGGTACGTTAGAGCCCAAAAAGTAAATATGTATTGAGTAGAAAAAAAAACTATCAAACTTTAAATATAAAACCCATTAGAGCAGGAAAGAAGTAAGTACATAAAAAATGGAAGAAAAAAATTGAAAAAATAATTTAAATTTTTATGTAAAGTTTGCATTTAAATTAGTTTACATTTTTATTCACCTACAGGTAAATTACAGGTAAATGTAAACCTCATTAGAGCAGGAATGAAATAAATAGTTAAATAATAGAAGACAACAATTGAAGAAATAATTTATTTTACATAACTTTTTTAGTTAAACTAGTTTTAATTAGGGCCTCCACACCTAATCGCCTACAGGGTATCCTCGCGTCGCTTGCAGCTTACTTTCTTTTTGTTTTCCTTTTTTTTCTGGTTTTGAGTTGTTTTTTGTTTTTTGGGGGGGCTGTTGCTCTGTGGCTTGTGTCATTCATTTGGCTTTTGTTGGCCTGACAGAGCCGAGCCTCATTTATTTTGCTTACACGCATGCGACGGCGTGGCGTCTCCTCCTGCGACGCGTCATTTATGACACCTTGACAGAAAAATGAGCACACACAAAAAGTACAGCAAGTGGTGCCAGGTGAGCGCCCGCGTCTGGGGTGCGGTTGTGCCAAGGCACATTCATAATTTCATTTCGCCGCGATGACTCGCAGCTGGCTGAGGGCGGCGCGACTTTGCATGCCGCCTTATTATGCGACAGAAATTGAAAAACTTTGTTTGCCGGCGCGCTGGGGTTAACAAATAGGCCCGACTGCCTGACTGTGGCTTTGTGGTGCGGGCGGCCATTTAAGCGCAACACCCAAGTGCCTCACATAATTTGATGCCTTTTATGGCTTTTAATTTGTTGCCGGCGCAGGTCATAGGTCGCCCGCCAAGCGCCGCCTGCCGCCAGCCGCCTGCCACTTGTCTTTACTTTTTATTTGAATGCCGGCTGTCAGTGTTTTTTTTCTCCAACCTCTGTTTTCGTAATGAATTTGGCTAATGAGATTGGCATTGGCTGTGAAGGCAGCAGCCCGGGCAACAGGTGAAAGCCACTTGCTTCCACTTGATTCCAGTTCCAGGTCCAGTTGCAGAGCTTAGACCCAGACATAAGGCAGGTGATTCCTGCCAAGTCGTTCTCCCTGTTGTCGTGATTGCCGTCGCTCTAGTAACACATAAAAAATTGATTTTACTTGTTTATTGTTCAAAAAAGAATATGTTTGTTTTTCTTTTTGCTGGCACGTTCGTGTCCGTGTGCTCACTTCGACTCGACTTTCTAGTTGTTGTCTTGTGGCGTCTATTGATTTTATTTTCTTTCTCAAGATATTGCATAATACGTTGCATTATACACATGTGCCATTTAAGCTGAACTTATTACACAAGACTTAGCTCTGTGCTGAAAAGTTTCCATTATGGCAAAAGAACATATTTTGTTGCGTAAGTTGCGTAAGATGATTGTTAACGGGACAATGAAATTAAAGCTCTTGTGCAGCAGCCCAAACAACACTCAATAAATGTTTTATATTTCACTCGCATTCCTCTTGCCTGCTGCCATTTGTGTTGCCCAGAAAATGCAGCCCACTTTTGAAGGCCGAAGAGGGTATATACAAATATTCGTGATAATTGTAACAATCATAATCAGAGTAAAAGAACTCATAATAATTCACTTCAATTCAGAAAACTGACTTAAACAATATCTAGAAACGGATTCATAGAGATCAGCTTGAGATGGAGTATCTTTTAAAGGTTATCTTAGCTGAAAGAATATCTAGAAAGTAACTAAAACAATATCTAGAAACTAACTAGAAGAATATCTAACAACACATTCAAAGAGATCAGCTTGGAGAGTATCTTTAAAGGGTATCCTTACCTCAACCATTGCTAGAAACGCGTTCATAGAGCTCACTTTCTTTTAAAGGGTATCCTAGTCGTCCATCAGCAAATTAATTGTCTGCCCTGCCAGCTATACACAGTAGCGTCTTGATGTCACGTTTTCCATATATCCATCAGCTATGCATGCATTCTTTATACGCTCTGCACATTTGCGAGTATAAATTATGAAATTTGCACTAAAAAGTTGCAGCTGCTTTCAGAGTCTTTGTTGCCGTGCCCCCTGCGCCTCCCTTTTATTTGTGCCTTTAATAAACAACTTGACTGAATTATGTACATATTTATTCATATGCATGTATATATATTTGTATGTGTGCATTATAATTCACATATTCAGCTGCAGTTGCATGCACCTGTTTGCTTTTACCTGGCTCTGCCTCTGCTGTTTATGCCATTTGCTTTTTGTTAAATTCTTCCTTTGTTTTAACGTGCAAAATTTTGAAATTTTCATTCATTTTTCCATTTGCCATTTTCCATTTTCCATTTTCCATTTTTCTTCTATTTCTGTTTGTTTTTCCTGCCCACCTTTTGTGGCATGCGGCTGGCTGCTTTATTCAGTGCATTTGTTTGCATATCAAAATGCGTGAAATGCGGCCAGGTAGGGCCAAGGCGAGTGCTTTGTTCGTCCGAGCCAACTTATTAGCGGCGCTTGGCTCAGCATTTTCTATGCATAAAAATGTTAACGCTTCCTGAGCCAGCGGCGGGCTGGGCTTTAAATTTATGTGCGCTCCCCTATATAAATATACATGCAGTTAGCCGGGCATGTAACTAAAGCCAGTTTTTAGTGCTCGCTTCTCGCATGCCGCCCACACATATTTGGCTTGGCAAAAATGCCAAATTAACTTGGCCTGCGGCTAAAGCCACGAAAGAACAACAACAAAATTTTACGAAAACGAGAAATGCTAACTAATTCAATAGTAATATGCCTCGAGGTGGGCTTCGTTAGTTTCTCAGAAATTATGAATATATGTTTTAATAGGTAAATTGGAATAAGCATATATGGAAAGGACGGGAATGAGCAGAAGGTATAGGCTAACCAGAGAAAGGCAAAGTCTGCAAAATAGTGAGTTGTTTAAACCTAATTGACAATATTTCTTCAGTCCGTTTGTTGAAATTGTGGAAAGCGGACTGGTGAAGCCTTATTGAAAGAGAGAGACTCCTTTGATTCCCCGATGTCTTAGTGTTATGTTCTGGTATCCAAATGTCTAGTCAAATCTTGATTGTAATGAAAAAACCCTTTAAAAAAAGTCTTTAAATATGAACCTTAGCTTACCAAATCACAATCGGTTCTCAGGAATCTTGGCTGTAGGCACAGAACCGCCCGTTGCGGCTAATGGGCGGGGCTAAGCTGATATCCCGCAGCAGGAGGAGCCGCTGCTCAGCAACTTTTATTCGCACCTTATGGCATTTGGACTTAGACATAAGTAAGTCTGTCAGCATGTGTGTGCCCCGCTGCCACTCGCTGTGCGGGGATTATGCGGCAAAAGGCAAAAGCGTCGACAAAGCTATGCGGTCAGCACAGGTAAAGCGAGCAGGTGAGTGCTGCAGTCGTGGGTGTACGAATGTGTGTTGGCTTAACTAAATGCAAGCGTTATGTGTGTGTGTGTGTGTGTGTGTGTGTAGGTGTGTGGGTGTGTGTGGGAGTGTGTCAGCTAATACCTTTTTATGAGCGTCATATGTTAATGCGGCTTCATTAACATTTTAATGTCCTTCGGCCCCAATGGCAGCAGCTCAGGCAACTGTCTCTTTCTATTTTAGCCCCTCTCACTCTGCGCTCGTTCTCTATTTCGTTTAATTAAAAAATGCAATTAAGTAAAAGAAAATAAACATCTCAAAATTATAACCAAATAACAAAATTTGTTACAGTCAGCCGGAGACTCTTTATATATATTCCATTTTTTTGTTTTTTGTTACCTTAAAGCCATTGTGTCTATGCGAAGGCCAACAACACAAACACATTTTTTTTACTGACCCATCAACAATCAAGAGCCAAAAACAACAACAAGAACAACAACAAACACCTATCACGGTAAATGCTGAAAAGCGCGAAAAGAGTTTGACGAAAAAGTAATTTTAAGCATCGTTTAATTTTCATTTTGTTCCACTTTTTTTTTTTTTTTTTTTGTTTTTGTGTAACTTTTTCGCTTTTGCCGCTGCCTTTTTTGCTCAATGGACATTTGAGCAGAAAAATCTCACAAAAGTGCGTACTTTTTAACAAAGTTAATTTTTACGCTTCGCTTTCTGCCGCTTTGTTGCTCGCTGTTCTACCTTCAGCTCCTTTGTGTTTTTTTTTTCTTTTTTACTGTATAATTTCTACCAACCGTGGAACTGCAGTCTCTCCTTCTCTCTCTCTAAAAAAACAAGTGCTTAACAAGTATCAAAGGGGTTGTGTGTGTGTTTTTTTAGGCTGCCAAATGGCAAAGCACTTTAATTATACTCAAGAAGGTCAAGCGGCCCGTTTGGCTCGGGGCTCGCCAGACTAATTGCTGCATGTGGGCGATGCAGGCAACGCGGCGTATGCGCAATAATTGACGCTCAACATTTCGGCTTTGGCCCGCACAGGGACTCAACCCACGGCCAATGACTTATGCGGCGTATATACTACATTAAGAGCTTAAGAGCCGTGCCACCTGGCAGAGTGACTAATTCTCCTAATACTTACAATTAAGTGTGCAACTTTAATATGCATACTTCTAGACAGGACAGACGAAAAAATGGGTGAAAGGTTTATAATGCAACATTTTTGTGCAAATGTGTGTTACAGAAGGAGGCATCTCCGACCCCATAGAGTATATATATTCTTGATCAGCATCGATAGCTGAGTCAATCTAGCCATGTCCGTCTGTCTGTCCGCCTGTCTGTCCGTCTGTCTGTCCGTCTGTCCGAATGTATGAACGCCAGAACCTCAGAACATATGAGACCTAGAGATGCGAAATTTTAAATGTAGGTCCTCCTGGTGCCCGTGCAGTACGAGTTTGTTTGAGACAATTGGCAACTTGTCCCGTAAAAATCGATATCGAAATCCTGTTTCTTGAGCAAATCGCGTAAGTTATTGGAGCTAGAGTCATCAAACTTGAAATGTAACTTCTAGAATAGTATATATATTTAAATTATCTTTCATTTTATAGCTATCGCCACCTCCCCGCTACAGGGTATCCCCTATTCGGGAACTCCCGACTAGTGCCTCTTACTTGTTTTTATCTTAGTAGAGTATAAAAGTTAAAACAATATGCTTGAGTGCAAGCTAAATCTACCTGCTGAAGGGCGAGAATTAGTCAGAAGCAGCTCTTCATCATTAATTCATTAACGAATGGTTAAATTACGGCAAAAAACAGCACACATTTTTCTCATGCATGTTGCAAGTCACACTTGGCTGGGTCCCCAGATACTTAGACGTGTTATTCCCCAGCGATAATCTGCAGTGGAAATCTGCCACAAACAAGGCAAACAAAACTACACACACACACACACACACACGGACTCTGATTTGTCATTCGTCGTGACTTTTGGCACGCATCTCCCCCGACTTACACACAGAAAGTGCAACGCCTTGCCCTTGCATTGGTCAAGCATCAGTGGCCCGTCCCTGTGCCAGTTGCTGGCTCTGGCTGCTGATTCCACCTCCAGCAGGTGGGCAGTTGGGCAGGTGGGGCAGCGAAAATGCAATTTGCATATGCATGAGACTGTGGCCGACATTTTTGCAAATGTAAGAGGTGCAAATGACAGAAACCAGGGAGCGCGCAATGATTGCGCCACGCAAACAAGCAGCATGTCCAAGGCAGGCCAAAAGCGTAGCATACTTTTCAGCTGCGGCTGCGGAGCCAGCTTAAAGCCAAGTCTTAAAGCGCCTCGAGGGCTACGCAAAAGTTGCGCTGATTCCGATTTGTCTGCCAGCTTTATGTAATACTCCTGCTGCTGACTAACTGCCACGCCCACTACAGTTTTTAATTAGTCATTTGCGTTGAAAGAAACGAGCAGCGAGAGATGAATATGCAAACGCACCTGCTTCGTGTTAGCCGCTTCTCTAATTTCGCACAGGCTGCGCTTGCGTTTGCGCCCATTTCCGTCCTGCTCCTTCTGGTTCTGGTCGCACCCATTTTGTGTTATTGTTTTTAATTTGAAATTCTTGAGAAGTTGTAAATTCATTACTTATTCACTTGACAGGCGCACAAAAAAATAAATTAAAAATGTAAATTAAATTAGTAACTTCAGTGCGTCTGTCAAGTGTTGCTGATTTATTTGTTAGTGGCCGCCGCTGCTTCGCTCCACTCAGATCCCCAAGTCCTGGCCCTGCCCCAATGCTCCAATGCTCCTGAAATAATTGAAGCCCAAGGCAATGCCTTTCAAGGCCCAACTTGACCTTCAAACAGAGCCTGCCAACACACACAAAGTCCTGGCAGCTAACTTTATTGCATAAATTTTTAAATGCCAGCGACTGCGGGCGGTTGGGGGCCAGATATAAATGTCACTGAAAATATTGCACAAGTCTCTGCGCCGCTGCGATTGTCCCGCTGCGTGGCTGCAATCAGCCAAACTTGGCTGCGTCTGCGTCAAGATAAATGCACAAGTTCATTTTCGGTTCCATAATGCTCTGCACACACCACACAGCAGACGCATCGGGCTGATTAGCTAAGACAACCATAAAGACCCTCAAACTACGTTCAAGAACTCATATTGCTTGGGCACATATTTATTTATTTATTTATTCATTTATTAATTTATTTATCTATTTATTTATTTAGTTGTTTATTTATTTATTAAGACCCTCAAAATGCGTTTAATAATTCATAACACTTGGTCTGGCACATATTTATTTTTTGATTTATTTATGTATTTATTTTTGTATTTAATTTATTTATTTATTTATTACCCATGCTGGTAGCCTTCAGGATATCTTAAATTAAACAATATTATCTTAAACAACGAACTAACTAAACAGAATACAGAAAACAAAACTTGAAGAAAATGTAAATTAAATTCTATTATTGGGTTTCTTCTAAATACATCAGCACGCTTTAACTAAATTTAACTTTATAAGGTAAAAATATAACCAATGAAATTTCATTAAAATTACCCTATAAATTAAACAAAAGTCATTACATTTTTGCTGTGAATGTAAACCGTGTTTCGCGGCTTGTAAAATGAATATGAGAGCAAGTTATGCTTATAAGAAAAAAGAAGAATTAATTTGATTTTAAAGCACATCGTTTTTATATGTGCTAAAAGTGTATTTGCTCGTCACTCTGCATTTTTTTGTATGCGCTAATACTCCCTGTTGGTTTTTGGTAAAGACGAGCAAAAAAAAGATGTTGTTGATGTTTGCTGCATGCCACGAGCTTTGCGAGCGCGCTGCATATTTGCCTTCAACTTTTGCGGCAGCAACAGCAGACACGGACAAAGCGACAGACAGACAGACAGACGCACAGTTAGATACTCAGTGAGAGACAGAGACTCGCAGTCAGACAAACAGACAAGCTAAAAGTTGTGACATACCCCACATATACACACACATACATACTATACTAAGTCGCATACCCAACACCTAGAGCTGCACGGTTGTTGTTGTTGTTATTGCTAGTTGATGTTGCAGAGCACAGACAAAGTTTTGCCACTTGCAACCGAGTTGACTACGCTTTGTGTTTACTTTGCTGGCGGATAAACTTTTGTGCCACGGAGCACAGAGATTCATTTCACATGTCACAGTTGAGGAGAAAAAATATTTGTGCACATTCTGCTGAGCAAACAATTTCCCTTTAATTAACATTAAATCAATCTTTGATATAAGCTGCGTGCCAGCCTGCACAGCTTATACACATAACGCACCGACCGCAAAACTTATGCGTTTCATTCCCTTTTTATTTTTTTTGTCCTTGTTCCGATTTGCATACGCACTGCAGAATATACGTAGAATGGCTGCAAAATAAGTTGCCATTAATATTTGGTTTTTATTTAGGGGAATTAATCAGCTTGCAAACTGGCAAGCCGTTTGGCTAGAATAGAAACTGAATAATCCAATTGGGACTGGATTGCAAATGGGTTTTGTCTAACTGGAATTGTGTTTAAGTCAGAAGACTTCGAGTATGTCTTTTTTTTTGGCGAATTAAACTAATTACCTCAACATTTACTTAACAAAAACTGCAATATTATTCAACATGCCAGAAGTTTTATAGCATGGATAAATATAAGGTTATAGTACTCTTTACTATGAAAAGATTAAAGAATAATTTGAAAGCAAAAACAAATGGTAAGACAATCGATCTCAAATTGGCAAGAATTGTGAATTTTGATACAAACTGGGTTAAAATTTTGAGCAGAATTTGTTGAATGCAAATCAAAAGGCTTGACACATACGAGTCGAAAACGTCGAAACCCATTAAAACTCTGACATCCTTTGCTCGAGATCTAAATATTTATCTAATTTTTGATTAATAATTTGAATAGTTGGAATCCTTACCAGCTCAAAATGTACATTAATTAAAGATCTTACTTTATTTACCAGCAATATTCCAATAATATTTTGGAAAAAGCGAATATGAGTGGAAATTGCAAAATTCTTATTATCTCGAAATCAACAAGGACGATTTGGGTGGTATTTTCGGGGCCTATTTTGGGCAGCTGAAAGCCCTTGTCCATACGAATTATTCGAACCTGAAAATAAAACCAGGCCGGGCTGAAGAGCGACCAGTTGGGACTTCTGTAAGTGTGTGCGGCATGGCATGTTTGATCTGTGTTTGGAATGCATTCGCTTTAATTATCGAAATGCTTCAAAAATTAGCAAATATTTTGCGCACGTTGCGCAAATGGCTATGCGCCTGCCAAATATTTACACTGCGTATGCGTAATTTTTAATTGATTTGGCCGCAGCGCAAACAACTACACACACATACACGCACACACTCACACACTCAATGGCAATGGGTCACGTAGACAATTTGTGGTGGATAGGGGGATGAGGGTGAGTCAATAATGCGCTGTCTGTTGCCATTGAACGCCCCAATTTGTGTGTTTATTGTATAAATTAAAGCCTATTGCGAGCATATTTGTTTATTTAGTGGCTCTAACACACACACACACACACACACTCACTCACACACACTCACACACACGCACACCCTTTGCTTAGTACGTGCTGCGTTGTGTGTAATTGAAAGCAGTTGTTGCACATTCACTTCTTTGTCACTTAATTACCATGCAACGAAATGCAAATTTGCAACAAGATCAAACTATGCCACATGATGACTGATGAGAGCATATGCTCTATAATTACGATTTTCCATTGCAATTGACAATTATAGTGGGCAGACTTGATGAAATTGTCAGGCATACATTAATCGAGATATATATAGTTCAAATTAAAAATTAAATAAAATATAAATAAATTAACAAATTTCCTTTGCACATGACAATGCTAATAATATCATAATGAACAAGTGAGTGGGGAGCTTCCCTGTAGCAGGGAGGTGGCGATAGCTATAAAATGAAAGATACTTAAGATACTCTAGAAGCTGCATGCCCAGTTTAGTTTACACTAGCTCTTATTATTTACCAAATTTTCTCAAAAAACAGAGTTTCGATATCGATTTGTATCGATTACTTAAAAATGGGGCAAGTTATCGTTTATCGGAAACAAACTTTTACTGCTCGGGCACTATGAGGATCTCCATTTAAAATGTCCAGTCTCTAGCTCTTATAGCTTCTGAGATCCTTGCGTTCATACATACGGACGGACGGACATGGCGGGTCGCAGATGCTTCCCTCTGTCTGTTACATACATTTGCACAAATACATTGTACCCTTTTCATCCATTTCGAATGGGTTCAGGTCATAAAAAGTCAATAATTTTATTAAAAACTTAGGTCGTTTTATATATTGAACTCAGGTTTGACTCCAAAGCGTGTCGAAAAAACCGCTGACAGTCATTATAGACAGTCATCAAACCATTTGCTGACTGAGTTCGAGCACATTCCAGTTACATGTCTGGGGTTAACCTAGTTTTTAATCTAATTGTCAGTTAATTGTCAAGTTGAGGGGAACTTAATCAATCACGCGTGATATTTCATGTTGAAATTCAATCAAAGTTGACGTCCGTCGATTAGCACAGCATCAGCTTAACCTTTCCGCCCAGCCTCCGATATATTTACCTATAAAAATTGTTTAAGCATTTTATGTTTGCACAGCAGTTGCCAGATGCAAAAATATAAAAAACAATATACAAAATAAACGAAAAGCTGAGGCACAGCATTTTTTTGCGAAGCGAAATTAAATTAAACATTTTTTTATGCCTGCCCTCAGTCAAATGTGTGCGTCGCTTTTTCGGCTGGATGAGCGGGTAGGTGGGCCGGGGGCAGCAGTTCCAGGCAGGGGTTCAGTTCCAGGTCCGGGCTCGACTACGCTTTATATGCACATATATATACGTAGAGTGAGAGTCTGACAGGCGCGCTGCAAATAAATTTTGTATCGTTGCGTGTATCGCATGACATATGCATCAAAGCGGGGCAATTGGAGGGGGCAGCCCACTCAGGAGGGGGGGGACCTGCTGTCGCAGCTGTCAATAAGTGCGCTGAGCCGATGTTAAAAATCAGCCATTAAAATATGCTGTTAAAAATGCAGATTCCCGTCGCCGGCTGTTTGTTAATGCGCTCGCATAAGCCACACTTGCCGCAGCTGCCACAGCTGCCGCAGCAGCTGCATATGAAGCAAGCAAATTGAATGCGCAACAAAGCAACTTTGTATCAATTTAGTCATCGATTTTCAACACAATGCTGTTGGCCCCAAAAGTCCACAGGCCACAGCGAGGGCAGCCAGAGAAGTTAACAGACAATATTATCTAACTTCAATATATAAAACTGTTTGTCCTGACTGACTGATTGACAAACTGACTGATTGGTGAGTACAGTAAAACCAAGGTAGCTGAAATGTTCGATACAGTTACCTTTTGTGATAATGGTGCACGTTAAGACGGGGTTTCGGAAAATGCCACCCGCAAGTGTGGAAAATTCGCGGAAATTGTCCGTATGAAACTTTTTTGTTTACCATCCGATCGGCCTCAAACTGACTTTCAAAGATCTTTGTTTAAATTCATTTGAGAGGTGCTTCACACTTTTCGAAAAATGCATTCCTTGATGGAAATGGGGATCAAAGATTTGGCCAAATCATTTGAGACGTTTTCACGCTTTTCGCAAAATCAAAGCTTCCTTGGTGGAAAATACGGATCAAAGATTTTAAGTTTTTGTCCGATCAGCCTCAAACGTACATTCACAGCTCTACAAACGAAGATTTTAAAAATTCCATTCGAGAAATTGTTGGTAAACGATTGTATGAAAGTTTATTCTTTACCATCCGTTCGGTTTTAAAAGCCATTTCTAAATTATGATAAATGCTTTTGACTCTAACAAATTTTTTAAGAACACTGCTTGCCACGGGCAATGCCTGGTAATACCCGCTAGTTGCTTTATAGGGGCTTCACTCCAATAACTTTAGAGTCTGCCCATTTGGGCAACTTCATTTGCTGGAAAAGTTTTTAAATAGTTGCAGCAAGTGGAAGGCGGCTTCTTATTCGATGCAGGCCGGCAAAAGGGATTTACAAGATTTGGCAGCAGCTCTGCGAGTTGACTTCGATTTGCCAAAAAGTACACAAAACATTAGTGAAAGAAAATCAAATGAAAATCTGGCAAAGCAAGCGAGTGTGTGTATTTGAAGACTGTATGACAACAATTAAATGCATTTGCTGAAACCAAAGACTAATGCCACAGACTGAGACAGATTTAAGCCAACAATATGTCCGAGCAATTAGAAATTGCAGTGTGCACAGACTTTCGGGCACTCAGTGTAACTTTCCAGTCTGAAATATGTATGGCCAACATATTGAGGCATGCATTCGAGTTGCGCGCCCACACGCTCTGCCGCCAGTTAATAGCCAAACTAATAAAATAATAATTAAATGTGTCAAACTTTCCAAAGAGTAATTAATTATACATATATCTGTGTGTAGGTGTATATAAAAGATACACACACACACACGCCCCAACTCAGCGTCTAAGCCGGGCTAAGCGCAAAAGTTTCTTATTGGCCGGCGCATTAAATGTTTAATGGCTATCGGTAGCAACTACCTGAACCACAGCAAAAGTTGAAGAAAGCAATACATATTCGAGCAGATGTGAACGACTGACAGATGCTCTAACAAGAACAAAAGAATCTATTGGAGTTGCTTTCATATATTTGAAAATATATATAAAAAAAATTATATATATTAAAATATATAACACGAAAATGACTTTTTCAAATTTCCCAATGAAGTACTTAAGTCAACAATAAGTAAATATCTTTTTTAGAGTCATTTGTTCTATTAAGAATAAATTTGAATAACATATGCAACAAGTGCCTTCTTCTCGAAGGCTTAAATCTAACTTAACTTCGTTCTGAGCACGTCGCTGCTTACCCGAAAACAAAAATCTATATATAGAGCTGCATACTAATCGATCAATTACAGGGTATCGGGGGCTGTAAGAAAAGGGTCAACAGCACAGCAAAATTGTGTTGGGCCGAAAGTTTTGTTCGGGCTACACCCAATCCATCAGTTAATAAATGTGACAAAATTGCGTTGCCCAGCCAAAGTGGAGCCAAAGGCTTAAGCTAACCCGCAAAGCACATTGAAAAATAATAAATCATAAGAAATTGTTGTGGTCTTTGTTGTTGTGGAAATTTCAGGACAGGGGCGGAAGGCAGCGGCAAAAGTTGAAGTCAAGCATAAAGCACACCTGTTCATGTGTGGCGAGTGCACACACACACACACACACACACACACACACAGACACATGCAGAGCACGTTGTGATACGTGCTATAAACTATTTTTGCTGCCAAATTTATTGCAACTGCGAGCTGTGGCTGCCAAGACGGAAGAAGAGGCATCTATGACTAGATGGAATGAGTTTAATCACCTTGTGAAAGTGGCGAGAAACATGTCGGCAAACTGAGATGCACATCCTGTCGCCAGTTGACATAGTTTTTGCAGAGGCTTTCTAATTGAAGTGTTGCTTAAACAAAAGCAAAACTTAAATCGCTGTGAAATTGTCTCCCCCCCTCCCAACGCGCCAACTGGCAGACACACTCGCAAAAAGCAAGAGAACGAGCTGAAAACGGCAAACGTTTGCCTGTTTGCCAGTTTGCCACTTGCTTTCACGCTTAAACACTCTGCGGAAAGTGGTGGGTGGGCGGCGAGTTGGTGGCTGGGGGGGCGGGGCAGCGCCAACTTGCAACATTTATGGCATCGACAACGCTGCTTAACTGCTTGGAGAGCACTTGGCGCGAAATGCTTTGACCAAGAACCGGGTGACAAGCCAGCCGCTTTGTGGCTGTCAAGTGGCCTCCGTTCCTCTTCTTTTTCCTCTATTTTTTTTTTTTTCGGCTGCCCGACTTTGACTCCACACATAAGTGCACTTCCCAGACGCCCACTCAAGCCACAGCCTGACTGCAACAATGTTGCGTCAGACAGTGCTTGCAACGGCAAGTCGGCATCTTAAAGGTGCTTAATTAATGCACAATTCCAAACATTTAAAACAGCATGGTAAAGAAAGGTTAGCTATTTGCAAAATAGAATTCGGTTTTATAGAACTTAAAGGCTTAGCAACTATTATTAACAATGAAGAATCGGCTTGCAACGTTATTAGCCTAATATTAACAGTTTGGAATTACGGAGAGAAAGAGGGGCTATCTTCGGCACGCCGAAGACTTAATTCCCTTGCAGACGAAACTTTTTTATAATGCTCAAACTGTTTTGCCGGTATCTAAGAAGCACATGGAAAATAGTTAATGCCGCTTATGGTTAAGATATCATAAAAAACTAAAAGTTTTTCATTAAACTTATTTTCTACCGATCGTTCCTATGGCAGCTATATGATAGAGTAGACCGATTCAGCTGGTTCCGATATATGTACTGAGTGAAAAAGAAAAAGGGATTTCTGCAAAGTTTCACAAAGATATCTTTAAGACAGAGAGACTAGTTCGCATAGAAACAGACTGACGGACAGACAGACGGACATGGCTACATCGACTCGGCTGTTAATACTTATCAAGAATATATATACTTTTTAGGGTCGCCTTCTATGCGTTACACATTTTTAGACAAAATTATAGTACCCTCTGCAAGGGTATAAAAATGTGTATATATTTATGTGAAATTGAAGTATTTACATAATAAGCTTGAATTTGAACTAAAATGAATAAACAATTTAGTTAAAATTAATTGCATTCATAATAAACACACACCCACACATACGCACTCATATGTAGCTATAAAACATTTAAAGCGAATTAAAATTTGAAAATCGCATATGCTAAAAGCCGGAATCAAAAGGCTTAACTTTGCTGCAAGCATCATCGAATAAGGGCTGCAGCAAAAGTTGCATCAATATCAGACGGCAAAAAAATCAACATACACACACACACGCGCGCGCATACACACACACACACACAAGCAGAGACATCGATGTTTGCCGTTAAATTTTCCAGACCTTTAGGTTTTTTGCGCGTAACTGATATGTGAGCTTTCCACACACACACACACACTTTCTAAACTACTTAAAATATTTTGTTGAAGCAAAAGCAATGAAAACCCAAAAAGTTAAGCCAGCTTTCCCCGCCCGCCCCGCCTTGGCCCACCTGCCTTCATCGTCGCGCTGCTGTTGTTGGCTTCAAACGATTTTCAAGCGATTTTCCAAAAAGTGAGCAAACGAGTGTATCGTTTTCATATGGCAACAAACACACACACACACACGCACACTCAGCTCGATGTATCTTTCACTTTCCTGCATGCGGCAATGAACCGTGAAACCGTAAAATGTTATGTTCTGAAAATCTGAAATTTTTAGCGCGCTTCAAAGCGTTGCTCGCTATTGCCATCCACATGGAACCCGACTCCTGATGCCGCTGCTCCCGTTTCTGGCTGCCAATAAAGTACCAGGAGCTGCGGCACGAGTGGCATGCGCAGATGAATGTTGCCTAGGTAGCTACCCAGCCCGACCATGGCAAGAGATTTGTGCTGCGTTGGATCTTTGCCGCATTATTCCTCTGTCAGCAGTTCGCAGCATTTATGCCCGTATACAATTCTTACCAAATCTCTTTTCCCCAAGTTTTTGATGTACCTTCAAGTGTACATATTTATTTATTTTTTATTTATTAAGTGTCTTCCCAATTATTTAATACAACAAATTTTGAAAATTAATTACTAAAAGCCTAATAGCATCAGCGACCGATGGAGGTATTTCATTTGCCCGTCCAGCCAGCTATGCCCTTTTCCCAGATAAGGAAGGATGGGTGTTAGTAGAGAAAAAAGTGTTCTTAGGTGAAAATTAAATTAATTAATATTTCTAATATATTATTTAAAAAAATACCATAAATAGGAAAAGAGAAAGGAAGAAGTTATTAATAAAGACAGGAAATTTATACTAGGTAGATAGAGTGTTAAGTAGATAGGAAAAAGAGATAGTGATGGGAAATCACAATTGCATATACTAGCTAATATATATACTACTTATACTACTTAACTTATAGCTAGGTGAACAAATTAAGTTTCACAATAATCGGAGTGTAATTGTGAGTGCAATTTTTCAGCTTTCCAGCTCCGATAATTTGGCAGTCCGTCATGCAATCAATCAATCCGTCAGTTTTATATATTATATTTTTCTGGTATTCACTTCGACCTTATCCTTTAAGCAGGGTGTTTGACAGCGATAACAAGCTTCAGGAGTTCTCTTCTGCATCACTTTGCGAGCGTGTCAAGCATTTAGGCGTTAAAAGTCTGCCTTTTAGAATCGACTGTTGACTTAGCCAATATGAAGTCCTTGCACAACACAGACACACATGTTTCCGCTGTGCCCCTCTACCCTCTGCCCGACCTCTGCCTAACCCACTTGCATGTTAGGCATTTGGTCATGCAATTTTACTCTTATCATTGCTTTATTACCGCACGCCGCACACGTGCCGGGTTCAATAGACTTTAAGTGTTCTTTTCCTCGAGATATAGAGGCATAAATGGAAGCCAACGA
Organism: Drosophila littoralis; assembly: GCA_018903485.1. NCBI lineage: Eukaryota > Metazoa > Arthropoda > Insecta > Diptera > Drosophilidae > Drosophila > Drosophila littoralis. Next base: position 820,837 of record JAEIGF010000600.1, read on the forward strand.
AGTTTATTTATCAACAGCTGTTGATAAATGGGCTGCTATTGATAGGCAGCACTTAGGCCTTATGCATTTATAATGCGACGATTGAAAGGTATTTCAAATCCGTAAAAAATTCAATGGGCCTCTCGGTTAAAGACAGCGGGAGGCAGTCGAACGTGGTCTCGGCACCCAAATGCACTCGAACGCAAATCCCTTTGAGTGGAGAGAAACGAAGCGAACCGCAGGCCAACTTAGTTGGTTGCTTGCTTCTCGCTTTCTTGCTGTTGGGCCAACTTTCCGCAAAGCAACAGCCAGCACTTAATTTACGAATAAACGCGCATAATTTTATATCTATACACGAGTCTTTCAGCCAACACCGCCAACGCTGCCTCCGACGTTGTTGTCTAAGTTTTTGGCATATGAAAAGGTTGCCAACGTGGCGCGTAATAATAATTTTTCAAACTACGCATGGGTGTGTGTGTGCGGGTAGTTGGAAAGTTTTTAACCAATGTCTACAGAACTCCTCAAGGTGTGCCTGGCACGCAGCGGCAACCGAGCGTTGAACGCCTCCTGTCTGACTGCTGGTCTTTTGTGCAACTTTTGCCAGCGCCGGGGCGCTGCCTCTGTATGCTAAAACTTAAGCTAAACTCGGCGCACACACACACACATGTATTTAGCTGCACCTGCACGCATGCGAAACCCTTTCGCATGTGCAAAACTTTTTGGCAAAGTTTTCGTTGCGAAATTGTTGATGATGAAAATGCGCGAGAAGCCAAAGCCAAAAAGGGTGTTGGTTTAGCTGGGGAGGTAGGCAGGGGTTGCGCGTTGAACCGCAACCAAGTAAAACGCGAAAAGCACAAGCAACAACAACAACGACAACAACAGGTGCAACAAATCAAGCAACAACAGCATTAATAGTTTGCATAACAAAAAAAAAACAACTAAATAAAATAGTTAAATAAAAGTCTGGCTAACCGTCGCATACTCTAAATGCCTGGCAGGATTTACAGAAAATTAATGGACCAAGAAGAATTATAAAGTGAGAAAAAATGTTACATGCAGATCTTGCAAAATACATTTAAAAATATATATACTTATATTTAATTGGGTTCGATCTGATGCCTCGTTTTTCACAAACAATACTCAGATAATTGGCTCAAGGCTTCTGCCTTCTGCCTTCTTCTACCTAAAGATATAAAACAAACTATATTTCCATATATAGAACACATTAGTAACAAATCAACATGGGCTTATCTATGTTCTGAAAAAGAAAGTTAAATATTTATATGAAAAAGCTTTATGAGTAGCCGCCAATTGCTTCTGTTGCTTAACTGGAGAATTACGTCTCAGTATTTGGTCTATGCTCGTTCGCCCTATAAACTTCGTCAAAGTATTTGCCAATTGCTGCTATGGTACAACTGGAGAATAGCTTAGGAAAAATGCAATTTTAAAGCAATCAAATCCATAAGGCCTATGGGGTATATGACCCTCCAGTGACCATCGCTTGGCATTGATGAGTCCAAGTTTTTAATCAATTCTTGATGCGTCAACACCTATTTTAGTTCAGTTAAGACTCAGGTTGGGCTGGTTCAGAATTCATTTAAAGCAACACAAAAATGTAGGAGTATTGGAATTCGGCATACGAATATAGGTTTAGTTTAATTCCAGTGTGGAGCCCTGGCTTATCAGAAATATAATGGAAATATAATATCATGTATATAATATAATACAGTGGGCTATAAAAAGGAATACGAAGCTATAATATTATTGATTAAAATCTGATTAACAGACCGCTTAGGCCTTGCAGCTTATTGCAGCTCGCTGTAATCCTTTCTTCGACAGGCAGGGCATTTGCACTTCGTTATCACCTGGGCAATATCTAAATACAGCTTGGCTTAGTCACACTTGAGCATGTTATGTGCTGTGCTGTTTTGCTGCGCAGCGGCCCGAGTTCCCTTCGGAACAGTCACACACACATTTGATACTTGACTGATAGACTTGTTGGCTGTGTTGACAGCCTTGGTGGCGCTGCGAATATAACCAAAAGCCACCAACCACCAACTGGCAACTGGCAGCTGCTCCAGTTAGTTGGATGGAGTGGTTTATGGCGTAAAGTCGTTTCAGTATCAGTTTGATTGTATCCATCAGTCAATTAAAATCATTATGCAAAGCAGACATAAACCAACTGACAGGCACACATTCTCTCTCTGTGTGTGGCTCGGGTCCATCGGACCCAACGGACCGATCAGGCGGCTGTCGGCGTTGACAGGAGAGAGAGCTGTGAGCCCGGATTAAAATGGCCGTGGGGCGCAGCAATAAGAAAACGAGACAAAAATCAGAAAGAAAGACTCATCGGACATGTGTCAAGCTCAGCAGCAGCAGCAGAAGCAGCAGCAACGGCAGCAACTGTTGCTGATGGGACTGGCTACGGTAATTTCAACGTCAATTAGATGATGTTTACTGCATTTGCAGCAAATTGACAAACTCGTCGCTGTCAGCTGGCAGCAGCAGCTCAGCATTTTCCACTGCCACACCCTTCATGTGTAGCAGCAAATGAAAATTCAAAGCGAGCAAATATGCCAAACGATGCTGTTGACGTTATCAAAAGTTGTGGGCAACCCGAGAAAAGGAGAGCTGTAGAAAATAAATAAGTAAGAAATCAAGCGAGTCATGAGAAAAGGATACAAGTAATTTGCCAAGGGCAACACGGCCACAGCGGAAGTTAACATTGAAAAGGATTACCGCGTCGCAGCCGGCCCCGCCCCCCGCCCCCTCTTTGTCAGTATAAGAGACATCCCACCCTTTGTGCGTGTCTGTCGCCCGGTTTGGGCACAGTCAATGCTACCCTTGGGTCGTTTTCACGATTTTATTTTCTCTTCCTTTTTTCCCATTTTATTGGCGTCCAGGTAAAAAGTCAAAGATTTTCAGTTGCCCGCCTTTTGCGATTTGGCATTGTTGTCTTCGACTTTTGCCTTAACTTTAAGTTTGGCTTTTTCAGCAGTTGCCAAATTGAAATTTGCATTTTGATTAGCTGCGGCAGCCGATTTATATGTGAGGCAACTGCGCTGCAATTTGCATTTACGAGCACACAACTGAGAGCACCTTGTGTGTGTGTGTAATAATGACTTAATAATCCTGTGCGTAAAGTCCTTTTGCAAATTATGACATTTACGTACTAATTTCCTTCCTAAATACGTTTCGGCGACAATGAGGCGAACCCCAAAGGCTGCCCGACTTCATCTGACGGGTATAAGTTCCTAACTTAAGCATTTTTGCCATACACGTAAAGTTTTGGGCCAGAACAACCCCTCCTTGTGTGACCAGGCGGAGGGAAATGAGAAATTTTAAGTGAACTAGATTTTTGGCCTGTTTGTTGGCTTTGTTTGCGTTTCACTTGCCTGCTGCAGCACCATTAACAACAACTACGAACACATGTAGGTGCTTGTATGTGCAGCCAGGTGCGCCTCACTGTGCATGTGTCTCGATTTCTGTTTGTGGCTGTTTGCAGCCAGGTTACGTATACGCCGCATATGCCGCCCACAAACAGACACTCGACCAGCAGAGATACCTCAAAAAGCCAGGCATAACTTGGAGCCGAGTTGGTCGAGGAGAAGAAGGGAAGGGCGAGTGCAACTAAGTGACTGACGTCCAGGTCCGGAGCAAGGATTAACCTTGCCAGTGCTGCGGTGTGCCCAAAATCGTTTGGCAAAGCTTAAGAGCTAAGCTCGTAAAATGCAGCTGCTCTACAAATGGCCGGGCTTATTAACTGGAGTGGGCGAGTGGAGGAGTCTGTGCAATTGTAGTAAACTTCCAAAAATTTAAAATATCCCTAAAATGTAGTTTCTTTTAAGGAAATAAATCACAAACGGCTTAGTTGAAGCATTCCCAATAGAAACAATCTGTGCAGCAGATAGCTCTGAGAGTTTTTAAATGAGTTGGACACAAAACGTTCGCGAAGGGGCTAATTTACCCGCCATTTAACTGAGCATCTGCTGTGCATAATTTATTGGCCATGCGAAGAGCATTGAAGTGCAAATATTTGCTTAGCCTCCAATTAGCCATGCCAACAAGTTATTAATTTGCCTGAATAGCTCTGCCAATCATACCCTGTAGCCAATGCTCATAAGGGAAGTCAAAAGGAAAAGTATGTTAAATGATTTTCGAATCACGCTAGTTTCTTTTGGGCAAAAGGACAGCTGCAATTCCATAGCTAAACACAAGGTATTTGCTAGTCGAGCACGCTCCTGTTATACCCTGAACCCGTTGCAAATGGGTAAAAAGAGTATAATGTATTTGTGCAAATATATGTAACAGGCAGAAGGAAGCATCTCCGATCCCATAGAGTATATATATTCTTGATCAGCATCCCAAGCCGAGTCGATCTAGCCATGTTCGTCTGTCTGTCTGTCTGTCCGTCTGTCCACCTGACTGTATGTATGAACGCAAGGATCTCAGAACCTATAAGAGCTAGGGACTGGAAATTTTAAATGTTGGTCCTCCCAGTGCCCGCGCAGTATGAGTTTGCCGGTAATCGATAACTTGCCCTGCGGTCAAGTAATCGATTAAAATCGATATCGAAATCCTGTTTTATGAGCAAATCTCGTAAGCTATAAGAGCTAGAGTCACCAAAGTTGACAGGTCGCTACTTGAATGGTATATATAGCATCTTTCATTTTGTTATATTTTTATTTCTTTTTACTAAAGCAAACGAGCGCGAGCTGCATTAGGTGTTGGTAGAAGAGGGTTCAGGGTATCCTCTAGTCGGTAGCTCCCGACCAGAGCCTCTTACTTGTTTTATTTTGTGTGAGTGTGTGTGTATTTACAAATTTATTTGCTTTTATTTACTGCGGCTGTGCTTTGCTCATTAATTTGGCAATTTGTATGCAAAATGCACGCAGAGGCCCCCGCCAGAGCCCCGCCCATGTTAACTGTCACTGCCTTTGTCTGTTGTAATTAGAATCATGTTAATGAATTTCATTTGTTTGTCGGCCTGTCGACGCTTTCATTTCTTTATTTTTAATTCTTTTTAATTATTTTATTTTTTGTTTTTATTTTTTTTTGCTCACTTTCGCCTTCGTTGCACGTTGCGTATGCCTAATAGCTTGTATTTGTTTATTTAGCAAGCCAGAAACGTTTCTTTTGTTGGCCAGTGTAAGCGCAAGTGATAGTTATTTAAATTTTAATTACTTGTGAGCCTAAAGTGAGTGTTTGAATAGCCCAATGAATGCATTTAAATTGTGCATTCAAATGCGAAATTAAATTTGTTGCTCTTGTCAATGATTAAGTTTTTTATATGCACATTTGTTGTTGCATTTTTTTTGTATTTGTATTAATTTTATTTCATTTTTTAACACTGTTTGTCCTTGGCAATTAATTGTTTAATTTGGTTATTTATAAATTAATGATGTGTTTTTCATATGTCAATGCACATTTGCGTTCGGCTTAATTTTATTTGTTTTTTTTTGTGCTCCTTTAATTTCGTTTTTAAATTACAAATATCGTTAAACATTCATTTCAATTATGCAGATAAGCGCAAATGTAATGAAAGTTGAACAAGCGGATTAATGCGCAAAGTTGCCAAAGCAAAAAAAAAGCTGGCTTAAAGTCAATTTAATGAGTTATAAAATGTGCAAGTCTGTGACAGTTAGTGGCAATTTGATTGGACATCAACATGGCTCAAAATGAATGCTGCATTAAGCCGCTCGGCTGCACATTTTTTTTTGCTTTTTACTACCAATTATTTGATCTATTTTTTTAGCACAAGGCAGACATACGAATCGTGTATGATAAATTGGGTTTGTCGTTGAGAACAAAAACAAATGTGCATTAAGTTTTAGAACAGGTTTACTCTCTCAAATAATTACAAATATAAAGCTTTAATAGAATTATTCTAAAACATTCTTAAAACAAGATGAAGGCGTAAAACGCGATTAAATCGAATTTATATGCAACAAATAAATATACATACAAACACATATACATACATAGATAACTTGCAAGCGCATGCAATAATTAACAAAAAAATCGACTTTATTGATATTCTTGAAAAAATTTGAAAGCTTTGTTTTCGCAAAATTGCGCATGATAAGACCCGAAAGTTAGTATATATATATATATATATATGTTTATAAACTTATATACAACATTTTATATTATATATATTGAATTTTTTAGCTGATAATTAAAACTGATAATACATTATATATATTTTGAAATTGTCTCGTATTGCTTTACAATTTTACGTACAATTAATTTCTATATCTTTTGCTTATTTTATTTATACTCAGTAAGATATTTTCATTTTGTGACATAGATCTATATGAACTCATAGGCTTTTAGCATTTAATGTTTATAATATGATGTATTGAATAATAAGCAAGACACTTGTTTTTGTCGACCATTAAAAAATAAATAAATAAAAATAAATAATAAATATATGAAAAAAATCTCTAATACTATTTGGGCCGTACGCTTTTGAACCTGAAAGTAAAAAAGTTTTCTTTCTAAAGTTGAACTCATTTAGATGTTTCGCAGATTTTTTGAAATGTTTAACTGATAAATACCTGACTTTATACCCCTTGCTGAATATATTCGTGAAGAATTTGGTATGCCCAAAGACGTCCTATCATTTGGTTCAGCTTTCTCCACATCAGATTGAACTTGAGTTCCCAATTTGGGCACTTTGCTTGTTAATACTTCTGTAGCCTCGCGAGCTGCATATTCTTTACATGTGTCACAATTGTTCTTCCCATTTTTCTCGCAACATTGCATGAAGAACTTATTCCACTTCTCGTACCAGTTAAGCACCATAGCCTTACAATCTTCAAAATTCTGTATATCAGCCTTGTCAAATTGGGGAGGTTCTCCAGAGATAATTGTCAAGAGAATTGCACACGCGGTTAATTTCAGAACCGTCTTCATTGTTCGGCTGTTGTTTCGCGACTACTAAATCACACAAAGTTTATTCAGATTTGAAGGCGCTCTCTTTTAAAAAATTCGTAATATAATTCTAATATACGCCGATCGCAGCGTTCTCTCAGTAAAAGTGTATAAAAAGCGTTTTAAGAAAAGCTATTTAATTTTTTTGGTTTGTTTTGATTATCTCTTGCGGCTTGTTGCGTGGCTAATTATGAGTAAAATATAAGTTCAAAGATCACAATAACAGATAACTACAATATATTATACAAAATCTCGTTTGCGGCGGATCATTCCCACATAATTTAATAGTCTGATCTTGATATGATTCATATATAAGGAGCACAGTGTTTTTATGCAAAAGCTGCACATGATTTTGGTTTTATTATGTCTGCTGGTTTATTACCAAAGCAATATTATTTATGCATAAAATAAAAAATTATTATAGAATTAGGACTTACTGCTTTGCAGATATATGCGTAGAATAGTGCTCGCGAGTCTTGATCTTGGAGAAGATATCTGGAAAAACTGAAAACTGTTCCTACAAAATCTTATAATCGACCGATTGTTCCTATGGATATGAATATAATAGTCTGATGTCGATGAGACATGACTCAGATCTCCTACACAGTATAATTATTGAATGGAAAAAATATGTTTATTTTTTCAGATGCAACAACGACCATTTATATCGCAGCTACATGATGACTGAGAGATCAAAGAGACCAAACTTTCATGACGATAGCTTAAAGGACAAGAGCGAGTTGTCAAAGGGACTCAGAGGCGGACATGGCTATATAGGAAAATGCGCTAATGAAATTATATCCCAAAAGGCGTAAGCATTACATATGTTATTTATTATTATTTAGGATATATTGATATTCTTCTGTGCTCCGATCGAATTTCGTTTAGCGGACACCTGACCCTGCTTGGCTATTTGTTGCGATTGGAATTGCGATTGCATTGGCTCGTCTTCTTATGATACATTGCGCAGTTTCTGGGCAAGGAGAAAGAGGCGTGGGGGTGGGAGTAAGGTGAGGGGGTAAGTAATTACGTTTTCCTTATTGCACTTCTTTTTCTCCCTCACCTGCAAAATGATAAGGGAAAAGCGAGCAGAGCAAACAGCATGTGGCTCGCATGACGATAACGACCCGGGATAAGCAGCATGAGGAGCAGACGTGGTGCTGTGGGGAGGGGATGGGGGTGGGATGTGGTTGGAATTGCAGTGGGGATTGGGGTGGGTTATGTGGGGCTAAGGCAGCCCCTGCAGTGCAGCTCAGCGCTTGGCCCATTGTTTGTTTTTACAGCTGTGATTGAGGTGAAATTGCATATTTCTGTGCGCTTCCTTCATTTCATTTCATTTTCCAGAGCACCAGACGATGTGTGTGCGAGTGTGTGTGTGTGTGTGTGTGAGTGTGTTCGCATAATAATAGCAAACGTTTTATTGAATGTCGTGTACCGTGGCCCGTCTTCAGGCTGACTGCACTTGACCGAGTTGCTCACTTGGCCCGCCCATCGCCCCCCGTTTTTTGTGCAAATACTCGTAAATGTCAACTGAGGAAAATGCTCGACAATGGATACCAATTTCCAGCTAGGCAAATTATTTGTTTAGTCTGGCAAATAAACATACAATACAAGCCACCAAGAGCTGCAACTAAGGGGGAAGTTGTGTGTCAGTTGATCTCTCGGAGTTTGAGTAACCTTTCCCGAAATTGCAATTGCTTACGAGCAGGCTGGAGGATACCTGTCAGACAGGAGCTGTTATGTGTAAATACTCGCATATTATTATCGAAGCAGTCAACAGACCGTAGCTTTCCGACTCGTATTATATTGCTTAGCTTCCGCCCCAGTTAAGTATCGATAGAACGTGATATTTGCCTTAGCCAGGATGCACAACTTGATCAAGAGTCGCGCCGTTTTTGAGATATTGAAGAAGCCGCTGCCCGAGCTGCTGCGCTTCTGCAGAGAAACTGAGAGCGAAAGCGACTGCGAGGAAACCGCCGCAGATCCCGGAGATGCAGCAGCAGAAGCAGCAGCAGCAGAAGCAGCTGCTGAAGCAGCCGCAGCCAAGCTGAATGTGAACGCGAGCGTGTTTGTGCCGCGCTCCAAGGACGCCAGCGTCGAGGCGGAGGAGGTGCGTCTGGGCGAGCTGAAGCGCCACTTTGAGGCACTGGACGTGCGTAAGCCGACGCAGCCGAAGCTGATGCTGCCCTGGAAGGGCTTTCCCAAGCCAATACCCGCCGACCGATCCAGCAAAGCGCGTAAGTACTGCGAGTAGCTGCTCCTCCCAATCGCTTCCATTTCGCCACACATCTGCAGCTTCAGCCCAGAGCAAAGATCTGAGGGTTGCAGTCATTGGTGATGAGACAAAAGGCGAGTCCCGTTTGAAGCGCGCCCAGCCGGACAAGGAGTCGTCCTCGCCGCCGGGCGGTCGCAAGAAGCAGCTGAAGGAGCGTTCCCTCATAAAGTCCGCCGTGCCGGACGAGAAGCGGCGCGAGCAGGAGCGCAAGGTGGCGCTGGAGGCGCTAAAGCTGGTCGAGCAGCGACGCATGCGAGAGGCCCTCGACCAGCCACAGATCATAGTCCATCTGACCCGTGCGCCCGTGGACTTTACGCCGGAGGAGCGCGTTCGCGTCAATCGGCTGCGCATCATCAAGCGTGAACATATCGAGAGCGTGCTGCGCGAGATGCGCGACGAGCTGGAGCTAAAGCAGCAGCAAAAGGCCGACGGCGTGCAGCCATCCAGTCGCTACATATGCCTGCAACGCGCCGCCAAGCCCGACGCCCAGTGCGCGCCCCAGCCGGAGCAGCTGCAGCCACCGCCGCCGCCGGCTAGTTCGACACCGAAGCGTTATATACCCACGGTCAAGCAGTGGGACGAGCGCTGCAAGGCCAAGGCCAACGAGGCGGCGGTCGGCGCCAACAAGGAGAACAACAACATTGCCGGCAGGACTCTGATCAAGCTCGAAGATAACGCGGCGCCGATACAGCGCGCCATGGGCCCCTACAGCCAAGGCAACATCATGCACACACCCACAGCCGTGGGCCAGAGCAAGCCGCAGCCGAGCGGCGCCAAGGATCGCGAGCTCTTTGTGCCGCGCTATTGGCCACCGGCTCCGCTGGTGGCCAGAGGCGAGCGGCGTCGCGGCAATCTTACCCACGCCCGCAATATAACGCGCGCCTTTGCCAATTGCGGCCTGTTGCCCACGCCGTCGCCCGCCTGGGAGGCGTCTGCCAAGGAGGACTACGAGATACCGCAGGGGGCGAAAAAGACTGTGAAACGCTACGGAATGGAGGAGCTGCTTCAACTGGAGCCACAACCACACGAACTGGAGAAGCCCCACATCGCTGAGGCACTCCAAAAGCTCGGATTCATATGCGAATAATTGCAGTTGCCGAGCCAAATACCTTGAGATTGGCTCTGCCTCGGCATCTGTCCGTGTTTTTAGTTCTTTGTCTATTCAGTTAGTTTGTTCTTGTTCACCTTCTTTTCTCATTTCAACCAGTTGCATTTCCTGCTGTTTAACGTTGAACTCTTTGTCTCGGCTAAAGACGAGCTTTACCATTTATATTGAGCACCTCCGGACTTGCAACTCAATTATTATTAATAATAAAGTCTATCTGCAGCAAACAACTATTTCAATCATAATAAAAATCAAGCAGCAACGATATGAATAAATGTGGTCGTAAGCCGGAATTTCTGGCAAATTATTCCTGCCCAGAAAGCTGCCAAGACTGAAGAAAGCCATATTAAAAAAAAAATTTATTAGTTCGAAAATATCTGATATAAATATAAATTAAAGATAAAAACTATATCATTTTTTTGATATTTACCAACATACCAAAGTTTTATTTTATTACTCTGCAATATATGGACTATATCTAATAAAATCTTCATAAATTATGCTACTGCGGGATTCCTTTAATACACAGCCAACTGTGCAGCTGTCTAATCGCAAGGTCTGGAAACTCGCTTCAGGCTGAAGCGTCAGTCACTTGTCCCGACCAACAGGATGTGTGCATTTGCTGGTATTTTCTCTTAAAAGGTTTCATTAAACTGATGTCGACCCGTTGATGCATCCGAGCTACTCAGCAGCCAGCTGACGGAAGCGGAAACGTCGGAGGGCGGGGGCGGCGAGAGGGGGCCGGTACAGTGAAGCCATAACTTAAAAGGCGCCCGGCAGTGCATCCTCGTGGATGTCCAACAATTAACAGCATAAATTTAAATATGCAATTAACGAAACAGCTTGAGGCTGAAAAAGAAAAATCAAATGAAAGGCAACAGCAGCAGCTACTACAAGGACGCAACTATGAACACTTTGACTAAAGTATGCTCGACTACAAAATATCCATTACCGTACTCAATTAATTTATTTACTAACTACTTCTGTAGATAGTCTTTGCTAGATTGTGCTCCAACGATTAAGTTCCACAGTTAAATATGAAGACAAATTGTCTACCTACATACTTTTCGTTCTGTCACAAAGTGTTGCTTGTTTTGCATATACCCTCCATGGTTGTCTTGTCTATAGGGCATACAAATGTTTGCGCTGGCTGCGGCAGTGGCGACAATGAAAGCCAAAGGTCATTTTAACACATGCACAACCACACACACACACACACGCACACACACAGTGAAATGTATTTGATTGTTTGTGTTTTCCATTTTAAAAAAGGACACACAACAAATAAAACACACACAATTTTACGCTTTATTTACGCGATGGCCAGCAACAATACTGGTCATGTGATACGCTGGCCAGCCCCACCAGCAACCCCCACCAGCAGCACCCACCAGCAACACCCAACACCCAACACCCAGCGACAACTGTAGCAACAGCAGCACATGTCAATATTTTAACGCTCAGCCACAAGGGAAGCCTGGCTTCTGCCACATTCACTCTCTCGTTCCGCTCGCCTTTCATTTGTGGCAATTGGAGTCGTGGCGTTATTGATGTGTAAAGTGGACGCCGTTGTTTAATAAAATTAAAACACAAATTTAATATCGCCTCCTGCTGGGCGCTGATTTCGCGCGTTAATAACAACAGCAACAACAACAGCAGCAGCGACAATAATGGTAAAAATAAAAAATAATATTAATATGGCCAGGCAATGCATGCGAAATTGCCTCTCTCTCAGTGGAGCCCAGCCAATGTCTGTCCGCCCCAAGCCTGGCTGCAAATTATATTTTCATGCCATGAAGTCAAAGTGCAACTGTCAACTGGCTCATTATCAGCGGGCTGTTAAGCTGCACAGTTAGTTAATGTGGCCTCGAATACGCTTCTTTGGGTTTTACGGCCAGCCGCAAAGACTCAAAGCAAACGAACAACTTTTCATCGCCCATCCCCCCTGGAACTGCTTTGGCTGGCTCCTGAACCTTGCACACGCTTCCTTTCTATAATCATAACATGGCAATTTTATTCAATTTCCTGCCTTTTGTGTGTGCCACAACCAGCTGAGACTCAGACCGCGAGGTAAATGAATGAACGCGGCTGGCTGGGTATTTTCGATCTACAGATGCCCTATAAAAAAACGAAGCAAAAATGTAAAAAAGTATATATTAAAAATTAAAATTAAAACTAAGCGTGGGCTAAGAGCACAATGCTTAGGGTTCGCAACCTGGGGAAACTTTATCCAAGCGATTAGTCAGTCATTTTGAGACTGTAATCTATATATACTCATAATTTTGTAAGATTATTTTTCTAGCCATTTTAACAGGTCTAAATTTTCTGTTAGCTCATTTAAATTTTACAGGGAAGCTGAAACTGGCTTTAAACGCTTCATAATTCAAAGGCCATTAAATAAGCTACGTCAAAAGCGCCATAAGTTTTATTCTTTCAACATTGCTATGAAATTATCAGGAAAAAAACGGAAAATAAAATGAGCTGAGCAAAACTATGTGGACCACTTTGTGGCAGACGTGGTTTCAAAGAGCAGCCAACAGTCCACAGGCAGCACAAAGCGGCTTAAGCATTGGCGCTTGGTCCAGCTTGTGGTCCTGGAGAAGGTGGCAAACCAGGTGCACGGCCAACACAATGTGCTGTAAGCTGATTAACGGCTATTCGCAAGACTTGTACGCGGGCTGCTCAGAAAGATAGTTCAATTGGCCAAACACTTTGTAGCCCTAATTAAGCCACTTAGCCATTTTGTGGCCTTGTCGAGCCTGCACAATCAGCACGGCGTATGCGCAATAAATATTGCAGGATAGTTCGCTCTTCAAACTGGCCCCAAGTTTCGGCCCTGCATTTGGCATTCCGTTTTTCAGCGTACAGTTTCTACGTGCGCCCGAACTTACCGGTTGGCACTTAAATTCAGCCCAGCGAAACTCTGAAAACGACGTGACTTTTCTCCCATCACAGCAACCACCTTAAAATGGGCTTCATTTTAGTTGCCCTTTGATACAGCGCGCTGCGATTGCACTCACTGCAGAAGTAGTGCATCACGCATCCGCCCCGACAACTTGGCAGCACAAACTGACTGCAACGAACTAATTCGCATTTGCCTACGAAATCAGGATATAATGCGAACGTGTTAATAAAGTGTAAAGCGCGAATATAAGAAAATTTCATCTAGAATCTAAACTGGCTCTGTTTGATTATAAATTGAAAAGATTTTGCATCCGCTTTGAACCCAACTGGTTTGAGTCCGGACTTCCAATATATTAGTTAAGAAGGGCCGAACCTTAAACAAAATAAGTTGGAATGGCACAAAAGTACTGAAAACCTAACAGAAAACATATTTTTACAATAATTGTTTAGCTTGATTCGTACGGAAGCCTACTATCGATTGGCATTCAAAAAGTTAATCAACGGAGGATAATCTCTTGAACTCGTAAGAATTGGCATTTAAGCAAATAAAGAATCGAGGGGTTGAAGAAAGTTGTGAAACAAAAAACGATTCGTTTCTAAAGTCAACCTTTCTTGATGATTTTTTGGAATATTTTGGCCAAATAATGTCGGATTTTGGAATTGTATACCATTTTGGACTCGTAAGGATCAGTACTATCGACTGGCAGCAAAAAGTGAAAATCTAAATTTTGACCAAAATCGACCAAAAATTGCAAGGGGCTATCACGTTTATTATCAAAATCGGGGCCGGTTCGAAAATCAAAACTTTTTTGATGATTTTGGTTGAATATCTCCGGGACATATTGTCTGATTTTGAAATGTTATACCTTTTTAAATGCGTACGGATCTCTACTATCGATTCGCATTTAAACAAATTTAATGCAAATAAGTAAATACCATCTTGTCGTATGAACAGGGACTTTAATCTGCCCAAATCACATCAAAATCGTTCTTATTGTTTCCCAGATATGGCTATTGTCTTTTTAAAGGACACTAAATTGGCCACCTTAAGGACACTTCTGATGACCTTTTGAGAACATGCAGTCCTTGTCCTGCCAGCTTAGAATATATAATGAAAAGGACGAAAATTTTTCCTGGACCTGCGAAGAAGAGACTTTTGTCTGCAAAATTAAAAGGCTGTAGATCGGCCGTTTCCTTGCCGTTCATAATGTCCCTTGGCTAATCGTTAGTTATCATCCCCGCAATTCTAAATATATAAGTAAAAGGACGAAAGTCCTTCAGATAGTGCAGATCTCAGTATGATTCTTTCGCAAATTAACAAATCCACAACTCGGCCGTATCCTTGCGTAACCTGACAAGTCATATGTCAAAACAATCGTATGAAGAAGGACCTTAAACTGTTCAAAGGACATTAAAATCGTCCTTCTACTTTCCGAGATATGGCTCATTTTCTAAAAGGGACATTTTTTAATTAGCCATAACTCGGTCTAATCCTTAAGGATATCGGAAGGATATACCTTGTTGAACTCGTAGGGAGCAGGACTATCGATTGGCATTCAAGAATTTCCAGGATTCGACAAAAAATTTTACTGAAATATTTTATAGGGGGTTGGTCGCAAAAGTGCAAAAAATCGAAAAATTCGGGACTAAATTGGCCATTTGAAGGACTATCGGGATGTCCCTTGGACAGTAGATAGTGCTCGTCCTCCCATTTAAGAAAATATAACAAAAAGGACGAAAGTCCTTCAAATGACGAAGTTTTAAGGATGATTTTTGCAAGAGAAAATAGGCCACAGCTCGGCCATATCCTGGCGTATCCTGACGAGTCCTGCGGCAAATTAATTGTATTAACCAGGACTACCAATTGGCCAAAATGTATTAAGATTGTCCTGATAGTTTTGAAGATATTCAAGGATTTGTGTTTTCGGTCCATTACCGTGCGCTCCGCGACTGAAATTTTACATGAAAAAATACAAGTCCTGGGGTTCTTAGATGACCCCATATTTTTTTGATGCAGATCGATGCAGGGGGTCTATGCGATCCTAACGCACCATATCCTTTGAAAATCTGCGAGGATATGACCGAGTTATGACCTTTTTCCTTGCACAAAATACCTTTATATATTTTTTGCCGTGTTTAATTTAAATGTGTTTTTATCTTTTCAGACTGACATATTAAGGACTACAATGAGCTCTAAGGACCTCCACGACTGAAAAAGCAAATTTTTCCAGGATCGGACTATAATTAAGCCAGATATACTTATTTTAAGTTTAAATAAGCTAAAATTATATTTCATGCTTGTATTGTATAATTTTAAGAGAAATAATTAAGCAAAATAACATAAAAAACCAAAAATTTTTAAATTTAAACATAAATAAATCAATTATTTAATATAAAAGAAAAATATCCTGTTTTTCATTAAAAGAATTCAAAAATCAACGGTCTTTAAAAAAATTTCAATGCATATCCAAAAGGGGCGCCTGTTGGCACCCGCTGGCTGCCGAGATTTTCTTAAAATCTGCCAAAATACCAGGCGAACAGAAATGCCCAGAAGGTCGACAAAAAATATTTTAAGCTGCCGAAAAATTTGCATTGCATACCCAAAAGGGGCATAAAAATGACGTAGTAAAAGTCGCCTGCCCCAAATTTGCACCAAAATTTCACTCAAGTACCAGGCGAACAGAAATGCCCAGAAGGTCGACGAGTGGTTCGAATAAAAATTTTCATTGCATAGCATTAAGGGGCAAAAATGTAACTCAATTAAAATGAGTGCTGCTAATTACCAGTTTATGTTAAAAGAGTGCTGTAAGCCGGCTGTTAAACAACAGCTGCAGCTTCAGCTAATGTAAAAGGGCTCCTGAAAGAAAAAGCATACATGTTTTTGGACCATTTCAATGCACATTTTGCAGGGATCTGATCCTTTAGGTTTTCAAGGACTATATCGATGGTATGGTATGACCAAGGATATGTTAGTCAACTAGAAACCATCCAGGGGGCGGGGCTGCTGCTGGGGGCGGCTGTAAAAGAAAAGCATACATATTTTTGGACCATGTTCTTGTGCATTTCGCGTGAACACGGTCCTTTAGGTTCGCTAGGACTATATCCATGATATGAAATAACCAAGGATATGTAGGTCAACTAGGTACCATGAATAGCGATAATTTGCTGATTAGATGATGTCCCTGGGCGTGTTAGATCCACGCCGGAAGAGATACAATTCCGCCGATTCAAAACCGACATAATTATTTGTTGATTATAGGTTGTCCATGAACGTTGGCAGGATTGGGCTGAAAAATACAAAATAAAGAGTATATTAGTTTTTGGAAACTAAAATACAAGGGTTTAATTACGTCCGACTTTGGAAAGACATACCTATAAGGATTCGTGAGTCTTTAAAATCGGCAGAATTCTACTCAAATGTTGATTGGAGGATCGACGCTGATTGGTAACAACGTTCATGTAACCATTGACATTCTGATCCAAATTTAAACACCATTTCGTTTAAGGTACACCCTCGGCATGAAATAACCAAGGTCCTTCGGGTGCCATCGTTATTGAATGTTTTCTTGTCCATTGCAGATTTAGCTGCAAACATAAAAAAAAAATGAATTAGTTTTGTGAAAGCTTTTAATATGGGATAAAATTACCTCCAGCGGAAGAATATAAAAATCAAAATCGACAGAGCACTAAAAAATTTTGATTTCAGAACCGACACGAATTTAGCAATAACTTTGATGTAACCATTGCAATATGTGGTCAAACCTCAGAAGTTGATTTTTTCACATGTCAATAGATATTTCCGATACGGACGATATAAGCCAGAGAATTTTCCCTTATAATATATGCAAAGCGTTTTAGTCGAATTCTGGCCAAAGTCGGCGCACAACAAACTGAGCAAACAATCCACAAACTGCAATAATCGCCGTTCAAAGGTAGATAACGCACAAGCCAGCATAAAAAGTGATAAAGTGAATAGGTGAATTGCGAAAACACACACCCAAACATATGTATGCAGAGAGAATCGCTAAATATGTGCATACATATATATGTGTATATTGCTTGTGCATTATCTTCTTATTCACCGAGCTCTCCAAATTTTTTGCAAAGTGAGGAGAAAATTACAATAAAATAAACAGTTTAACATTCGTGAGTATATAAAATCGATGGACTTCTTCAAATTTTGATTCCATTTTTGCCAAACCTTAGAATACGATTTTTGTATGGCTATAAATTCTTCCGACCCGAACAAGTCCGAAAACGTACGCAAAGTGGGAAAAGTGGACAAAAGCCGGCGAACAGCAACTCAAGTAAGCGCCGATCAAAGGTAGATAACGCACAAGCCAGCATAAGTAGATATGAATTGCGAAAACACACACCCAAAATAGGCAAGCAATACATATGCCTATCTTGCCGCGCCCACATCTTTGCAAGAGGAGAAAATTACAATAAATAAAATTAATTTATTTTTTTGTAAACTTTAGATAGAAGTTCGAAAACGTATACCATTAGGGGAGGATTTTATAAAAAAAATATATATTATATTTAAAAAAAATTTATTCACCAAACTTTACCTAAAACCAAAAAAAAAAAAAAAAAAAAAAAAAAAAAAAAAAAAAGAAAAAAAAAACAAAAAAAACAAAAAAAAAAAAAAAAAAAAAAAAAAAAAAAAAAAAAAAAAAAAAAAAAAAAAAAAAAAAAACAAACATATGTATGCAGCGAGAAACGCTAAATATGTACATACATATGCGTGTGTATATGATGACTTGTGCATTATCTTCTTATTCGCCGCGCTCTCACGAATTTTTTGCAAAGAGGAGAAAATTACTATAAAATAAACACTTGCACTCGTGAAAGTCTATAAAATCGATGGATTTCTTCACATTTTGATTCCATTTTTGTCAAACTTAAGAAAACGATTTATGTATGGCTATTAATGAATACTGCCGACCCGTACGACTATCGCTCGCAGCACAACAACATGCCATATTGACTAATAGGGCCGCACTGACACAGAACAGAGTCGCGCAGATCCATAAAAACGGCGCTCACAAAGAAGAGCACTCGATCGACCAGGCGAGAACATCACTGCCAGCAGTTATTGATTGGACCAATCAGCGATCAGGACCAAAGAGAATCGAGAGCGCGCGAGCGTAAGTAGAAAGATGACAGCGAACACACGCACGAACAGCTGGCTGCTTATCTCTGGCTTTGGCTCATCTCTGCGCATACACGCGTGTGTGTGTGGTTGTGTGTGGATGTGTATGCTAAGCAATGTGGCGCGTCGTTCTCACTCCAATTCTGATCGCTTGCTTATTATCTGTGCGCCGGTCTTTTCGTCTGCTCGAGTCACTCACAATTTAACCCTCTGTTAGTTTGAGCGCAGTATTCAATATGAACATATTTTAACTTGGGGTAACCTGAAAGGCTATTGCAGCTATTGATTTCTTAAGAATAAGAATAAGAATAAGATATCTCCGCCAATTTTAGAATTGAATACCATTTTGGTCTCGTAAAGATCAGTAGTATCGATTGGCGTTAATAGAATTAAAATTTAACCTTTGACACAAATCGAAAAATAAGCAAGGCGACATGCAAAGGTTTCAATAAGTAAAAATATGTTAATATATAATTTAAATTTAATTTATGATATACAGAGCTCATAGCTTATGGAAAAGCAACTGTAAGTCAAGGAATTGGTGAACCGAACCATGATTGTACTCTTTCCGATAATCCGTCGCCCAATTAACCGACACACTCAGTTAACTAGAGTTGAAATTGGGTATTTTTAGTCAATATTGATTTATCCAGAAAATATACTTATCGGAATGGGGCTTTTCTGTATATCGAAAGCTTTTATGCTAAGAACCTATGTATGTCAATATGTTTTTAAATAAAGAAATCTCACAAAATTGATGCTTAAGCATATTTATAACGATGTTTAACATACTTCAAGCAAGTCGTAATGCAATAACCCATTCGATAAATTGCTAATATCCTCGTTGCTTTGAATAGGCCTTGTTAACTGCATTTTTAAGCCTTTTAGCAAGTTTTAGACGAGCTGTTGTGGCTGTTGTTGTTGTTGTTGCAGTTGTGCTGTTGCTCGACTTATTGGCTGGTTGTTATTGTTAGGCAGGATGCCATCAACAACATCATTGTCGGCGCCATCAACGTTGATGGCCTGTTAAATTGCCTGTTTTGTGTTTGTTGTCTCCGCGTGCCACGTGTGGCAGAGGCAGAGGCACAGCCAGTGGCTGCGGTCGTGGCTGTGGCACGTGTGCTGCTGACTTGGTTAGCACATGCGAGAGCTGCTGTTCAGGTGTGCGTGTCGCCTACATTATGTACATTAGCGCACATTATGAGAATGTTTGCTGACCCCTTTTTGCCTGCACGAAAAACAGGCACACCCACCCACACACACACACACACACACAACTGTAGCAGTTTTCGACTGGACACTGAAACATTTCGTGACCCGTTTGGCAAGCATCCAGCGGATGACAAGCGTGGAGGCTGACGCTGACATCTGACATCTGACATGCTTCAGCGTGGAACAAAATGATTTTTGACTCAAATTAGTCGCTTTGCTTCGCCTGTGGCGGCAACTGTCTCATGCAACACGCTGCATGCTGTTAATCCAATGAAAGCAGTGAAAAATTAAGTTAATTACGACTCACCTGCCCACTACACGTTTCTGTCTGTGGGTGTGTTTGTGTGTCTGTGTGGTTAACTGACCCTCGGGCGTGCCTCTTGCTAAGTGTTTACGTGTGCCACATGCCTAATGCATCCTTGCACAGCACAGAGGCGTGGCTGCGGGCGCTTTGAACCAGAAAAACCTTACAATGCTGTCCAGCCAGCACGACAAAGTGCAACAGCATCTACAGTGGCTGCTGAAAGTTAATGCACGCTTTTAGGCTGCCACTTGATATGCATTCTACGGAGCGCATGTCCTGCATTATATCACGGATTCGGAGAGTTGAGCTGAAAACTGGCTACTTATCCGCTTCAACCAAGGATAATGCTCCTAAAGCGTGGCGCTGTGCTTCAAGCGGAATTTTCTTCAAATTCGAAGGCAGTCGTTGAAACTTTTAACAGCAAGAAGCAAGAAGAAGTTGGCCAAAACGTTGCTTGCGATTGCCTTTGGGTTCTTAAAAAGATACTTTTCCTTTTGATTAAGAAGAAACTTATCGAAGACCTGGACAGTCAGAACTGTCAATAGCTTGATTGAACTTATCGATTGCTGAAAACTTTTCTGATTAGGGGTTAAGTCCTGCTAGATTGATCCGAAAGATTTTTGTTGTCTCCTTCTAGAAAAAAGTGTTCCAGAACTTCTATCTCTTCTTTCCTCTCTTCCTCTCTCTCTCTCTTTCTCTCTCACACTCTCAGGTCATTCTTCTTTATTCCTCGATTTCCGTTTCTTCATTCCAGCATCAGGCACTTTAGATATGAGTAAATATCTGAAGTAACTCGTGAAGCTGAACTCCCCCTAGCCAAGAAAATATTTTGTACTATTTGCTATAAATTTAAGGACCCTCTTAATGCAATACTCCACTTGAATTTGTACAGTCAGCGATTAACATAAATGCACACAACGCAAAGTAATTTATAAATTGAGTCTTACAATCCAATAATTTATGTGGCAATACTTTATTACAATAATATTTATGTGCGTGCAGTCTGTTGCACTCTGTCATGTCCTTTCAGAGAGACTTGGCTTGACAGTCGCTGATCTTTTTATTGCCCACGCAATCAGCCACACGCACACACACACACGCACACACACAGAGAGACACATACACTGGAAATTGTGGCGCAACTTAATGACCAAATATTGTTGGTTGTTGGCTGTTGGCTGTTGATTATTGTTGTTATTGTAATCCATTTATTAAACATAATTTTCACGCATAAATTTAAACACCATTTGAGAGAGTCAGTTTTTATTTCTGTTATTTTTTGCCAACAGCAGCAGCAGCTGTTGTTGCTGTTGTTGTTGTTGTTTTTGCTGTTGCCTGCAGCTGCAATTAAAATTCATTGTTATGTGCGGCTCATTTTGACTTTTTGTTGTCCTGTCGTCCCCCATTGTCCTGCGAGCTGACCCAACGTGTTGAACTCCGCGTTGCCGACCAATTTTCAGTGCCATAATTATAAATACTCGTATGTATGCATTTTACATACTCAGAAAGCATGGCACATAGCCATGCTTAATGGAGAGTTACATTTAAATGCATTTAAGTAGCTGCCCCTCCCCCTGCCACCGCAAGCCAAGCTGCCTCTTTGTTGCAGTTGTTGATTGGCGCTTTTGATGATTTCGGCTTAATAAGCGATAATTACATGTCAAGCGCTCTGCAAGGGGTATGCAGAAGCCAGTCACAGGAATATTGTCTATGTGTGTGTGTAAATTGAATAACACACACACATGCATTCAAAGAAGCTTAATGCAGCCAAGCCGATCAGAAGTGCTTTATCGGACTACTGCTGCCAGCCAGGTCTCAAAATCAGTTCAGGTCATGGTAAGGGAATGTCTGAAAATTCTTGCTCTAGCTGCATATCGACTCTTTTGTCAATTATTATCGACAACCAATCCCCTTACTAAATGGCCATATCGTATTTAAAGGTGTTTAAAATCCCTAATGTGACATGTAACCAACACTCAAATAAAAAGTAATTTTGGTAAGCGCTTTAAATAGATCAGTTTTACATTAATTTTAGTTATATCCATGCCCATAAATGCCTCGTTGAAATTCGAAATGCGGTTAGCCAGCGCAATGCTAATATAAATGGATAATTGGAATGCAAATAAATATATATGTGTGTATATATCTTTAAATTCTGCAACTGTTTTTAAAGGCAACATTTACCGCATTTATATCCGGGTGAAAGTGCACACTAATGCATTTTGTGGGCAACTCAAAATTACCCTGCAACTGAGAGACAACACAACACAACATTCACACACTCACACACACAGTCGCATAATTTTAATAATAAAATTGTTAACAGAATTGTGCTGTGCTTTTGGCCAGAGAAACATGTGTTAGCCTTGTTAGGGAGTATACAAAATGCGATGCCTCTCGATGCCCTTAATGTTGTCTCTGTTGTTGTTGTAGCTGTTGTCGTTTGGCTTTGTTGCGCAATCTAAATAAAATGGTCGACGTGTGTACGCACAACTTTTGCCATATTTAATCGCATTTGCGAAGGCAACAACATTTCTAAGCGGGTTTGGAGAGCGGGGGGGATTCGGCCCGGAGTTGCCTGTGCTTTTTAGTGCCAATTGTAGCCGTGCGGCTGAAAGTTTTTGGCTTTTGGGCATTTGCTTATTATTGTTAAACTTTTTGCGCCCACAACAGGACACAGCACAAAACACAACAACAACAACAACCACTGCAACATCAGGAGCGACACTCATTGCCCTCTTTGGGTCGTTGCTGCATATGTGAGAATTTTTAGAAATTTGTAGCACAAAATTACACCAGCAAATGCAGCTGCAAATAGAGGTGGCAACGTGTCAGCAACTCTTACGTGAAACAACAAGAAATTCTATATAATGCACATATTACCTATAATAATTAAAGGTCGGATATATTAAACTTTTTTTTTAAATATACCTTGAGACGGCCAAACAAATATTATTATAACATTTATTAACTAACTTATTTAATTGGTTTTTAAATTAGAAACTGTACCTACCCCTACACAGTGACAATAACGATAACGATAGTCAAAGCGTTGCCACCTGGCCCATCTCCAAATGGAATTGGAGCACTTGCTTACCTTTCGAGTCAGAGCTGAAACAACAAGAAAATCTATATAATACAGATATTATTGGCATTTATATTAGTATGCTTATATTACACTTATTATTATAAAACTTATTTATTTAATAATTAATTTGTTTTATCAAATTCAAAACTGTACCTACTTTTCACGATAATAATACCGATAACGATAGTCAAAGCGTTGCCACCTGGCCCATCGCCAAAACGGAATTGGAACACTTGCTTACCTTTTGTGTCAGAGTTCCATTCTCTGCTGTGCTATTTTGAGTTTTTTAAGCTTGTTTGTGACTCTGTGGGATAGCTTAAAACGTGCAGCTGAAACTTTTGCCAGGATGGAAGTTATAAGGCACAAATTTATGCCACACATAGACAGAGTGAGCATGTGTGCATGGAAAGTGATTAAAAATTGGGTCAAGTGGCATATGCGTGCAGGGATTAAGCAATTTAGCACACAAATCAAAAGATTTGTCCATTTTTATGGCCCATTTAAGACATACTTCGATAGCCGAGTGACCAACTAACTTAAATTGAGCACCACAAAGAGTTGAACTTAATTACGAAACGAGGCCAATGAAATATAAGCAACAGTGTGAAGTACTGTGACTGTAACAAGTTAACTGCCGGCCAAATCAGCCGCTGGCTGTTGCCAAACCTCAGCGTTTTGGGCAAATGCAAATGCAAATGCCATTGGCCAGAACCAGCCACGAGCCGGCTCAAACCATTACCAATGTGTGCCTTTATGTGTGCACAAGGATCTATGAGCAGCACTCTCCGACTATGTTATGTATGTGTGTGTGTGTGTGGGGTGTGGGCGTGGCTGTCACTGGTTTGTTTTGGCTGCGGTTGCGATGCCAGCGGCACAACAAGAGAGCCAACATTGACAGCATCAGTCGATGCTTTGACTTGTCCACTTGCCAGTTGCCGCGTTTCCACTGTCCCGCATCAAACCGCATCTTTGTCTGCACATATTTAAAATTAAAGCTAAAATTACTTATGGCCGAGAATTTACTAAGCTATAAATATCATATTATATTGTAAATATTATATAATATATTTTGTATATTATCTAAATATAAAGGCCGAGAACTCATAAGTATTATATTATATTTTAAATATTATATTATATATTATTTAAATATAAAAGCTAAAATTGCTTATGGCCAAGAATTCATTTAGTTATAAATATCATATTATACTTTAATTATTATATAAAATATTTTGCACTTTATATATTATTTATTATGCACTTTTAAAAATTTTAATTGTTTATTGCTTGGCGCCTTTCAACTGCCTGCGAGTGCAGCTTGCTGCAAGCCGATGGAAACACTTTGAGATGCATTTGGCAAATGTAAACAACTTCATGCCCCGTGCACTTGCATATTTTATGGGCATAGTAGGACCTCACGAGTATGGAGCTGTGGAGCTCTGACCACATTGCAGAGACCCTCTCTTTGGGGTTTTAATGGCTGCTTCAGCTGTTTGTTGTTTTTGTTGGCCCAGCTTGGAGTAGGCAGATTTGTGTGTGTGTGTGTGCGTGTGTGTGTTAAACGTGCCTTAAATCACATTTGGGCTGTAATCAAGGTAAATAAATATGGGCTCGGGTGTCCAAGTGCCAATGTGCCGGGTTTTCGTTACATTTACTAAATTTAAAGTACTCTCCCTCTATCTCCCTCTCTGTCTCTCCCGGTCTGCCTGTCACTTTCTCTCAGTGCTAACTGGGTCAATTGCTGCACTAAGCTCGACTATCACGGCATCAGGCAGGCTTCGGTATGCATATGGATGTGTGTCACTGCGGAAAGTAAACTATCTTCAGCCTGCCCAACGTCAACATTCTCATAATCATCATTATTTTAATTGTGATATTTCATGGAACGGATAGATAAACTATGTGCACAGGAAGGACACATTGCGAGTCCGATTGAAAAATCGCTATAAATCGCCGTCAATTCAATTAACATAAATTGTTTGATTAATGACTGACAAATGCTAAACAGACAGTTGCTGCTCCCGCAACTAATTGACGCATAATTCCTTTATCATGGCCCTGATGATGGCGTTCTGATAGCGATAAAGATGGCGATGACGATTACATTGATGGCGCCCGCCATTTTACATTTGGCTACAAATTTGGCTCAAATAATTTTTTAATTCCCGCACCGACAGCTCTCTCTCTCCCCCTCCCCCTCTCTCTCTCTTTCTCGGTCATTAATCATGCGTTGTCTGGCCGAGCGACCATTCGACTGACTCACTGACTCGTTCAGTCAGTCAATCAAACAATTGAATACATTTCAATCATTCCACCCCTCACCCATGCCACTGGCCACTCAGCACGAGTGACTGACTAGATGGCAACATTCGGCTCTGACCAGATTCTGCCACAATTTGATTTGGCTTGTCTAGAGTCCGGCGGAAATCAAGGAGCTAGCGACACGCTCAGACTGTGCGACTTACCAGTGTATCTGTGTGTGTGTGTGTGTGTGTGTGTGTAGGTGTGTGTGTCTTCAGGGGGCAGTCACTGAAGTGTTGTTAATGACTGGCATTTCATAAAGTAAACTCCCTTAATGGTTTGTGCTGTGAATTAAAAGATTTGCTAATCAAATTTGGATCATTATAATTGAAAGAGAAGAATATTATTTGTAATGAGACGTTCAAAAATTGCACAATAAAACTGTGGATGAATTGGAAAGCATTTAAATTTGAGTGCATATTTGGCACAAAATTGTGAATAATTCTTTTAATGAGCGTATCGAATAATAAAAACTATGAGAAAGATTAAAAATATAAGATATATATTCGGAAAAAAGTGTTGTTCACTAATGTTAATTAACTTTAATATGCAGAATAAATCAGGTCGAGAAACAATGGCCAAAATGGCTTCAATAATGAGAATAAATTAAGTTTTAATTAAGTTATGTTGGCTTATAATGATAATAATATAATATAAGAACAAAAGGAGAAGAGCAAAAGAAGATCCAACTGTTAATTCACCCGAAATACTAAGTAAATAATTATATATTATAAAGTTTCAATCATGAGAATCAGTTAGGTTTTAAATTTAGTTATGCTTGTTTCATAATAATAATAATATAATATAACAATAAAATGGGAAGAGCAAAAGTACACAAGGGATAATTCAGTGAAAATACTAAGTAAATATTTAGTTATTAAACAATTAATTAATTATTTATTAAACGTTCGTTGTTTTGGCTTGCTCTCAATTGGCCACAAGGTAAATTGAACATCAATGCACAGCATTTATTCATACAATCTATGGCCTTAAAGTGTGCATGGTTGGTTTGTTGTTTTTTGCCAAATATTCGAAATTTTCGATTGCATAAATTAGTTTTAATAAGTTCGTTTATGTACGTAATAGCACGCATTATTTATGGCCATTTGAAAGATCGTTAATTTGCCAAACATTTTAGCGTGCCATATTCAATGCATTTGTCCATTATGTTCTGCCGCAACAAATGGGCCCAATCCCCCCACGCCCAAGGGTGCAAATTTATGCACAATGGCAGACTGCAAGTGCAATTGCATAAAATATTTGTGGCCAATTGAAGAGCTGCTCTGTTCTAAAATTTGGTGTGGTGTGACAATAGATAGACATGACATTGGCAATTAGCATTGCATTAACTCTTGTAATTATTGTGTCCATTTAGCTGGCTTTTAACGCCCGAGAACAAGAACAACAGGATGCGCTCGAGCTGCCCGCAGCAGAGTCGAATTAGTCGCAAGAAATTTGCATTCGAGCAGTTCGAGTAATTTGAGTAAGTTCGACAAACCTGCAAATGGCAGCCAGGCAGGCAAGCGAATGAAATGAATGGGCAACCCTTTCAATCAGGCAACAATCCGGCAGCTCGAGTTGTGTTTTTCTTGCCCTGTTTTTCTTCTTTTTTTTTCACGCTAATTTCCTGTGCGCCTCTTTTGTCAAATTAAAAAGCACAAGGAAGAAGTTTTTCCTTTGCCTTTCTACTTCTTCTTCTTCTGCTTCTTGTTTGTTGTTGGTTCATTTATCATGATTTGTTTGTCGAATTTGACGTGAGAGAGTGTGTGTGTGTGTGTGTGTGTGTGTGGGAAGTTTGATGGGCGGCAAATGTTTGTCTTGTTGTTCTGGATGCCAGCAGCAAATCGCAGCTGCCGATGGCATGCGACGACATAAGGCACCGATTGCCGCTCAACGCACCTCCCCCCCGCCCACGAGACCCGTCTACAAAAATAGCTCTTTGTTCTTTGTGTCAGCCAATTTCTTGGCGCACTTTTTGTTTGTCTTCTGGCAGGCACCGAAAATTGCAAAGTGATTACTTTTGATTAGTTGTAAAAAGAAGCGTAATTTGTTTAACGTTTCTCATCCTCTTGTTGCTCTGCTTGTTATTGCTGTTGTTTGCCTGTGATAAATGTAATTTCGCCCAGTTTGCTGATTAGAGAAATCGAAGTTTTACTTTAAAACAGAAAACACAGCCTAACGAGCTCCAAGGCAGAGCAAGAGTGCCTACTGCACTGAAAACAACTCGATGCTTTTTAGACCTTATTGTGGAATCTGTAAAGCATTTATCCATAAAAAAAGACAGCTGACACTTTTTGGAATGCGAACTGCATTGGCTTGGGCTCGAACACAGTCTTCCAGATCAAGTATCTCTCTAAAGAAAACTTTCACTTAGATCTTTGATGGATAATGGGACATATTCAGAGCTGAAGGCCTGGACGCTAGCGCTCTTTTGTTGTTTTTAAATGTAGTACTATATATAATATGAATGTATAGTCTAAATAATAATAATAAAACATATTCACAAACCTTTACGAAAATGGAATGCGCACTGCAATAGCTTGAACTTGAAAACAGTCTTCAAGATCAAGAATCTCCCTCTCTCTCTCTGCAGAAAAGTATTACTTAGATCTTTGTAGGATAATGGAACATATCCATGAAGTTCAAATAAGACAGAAGTTATTTCGAATTAAGCAATAAAAAATTAGATGCCACTAACGGGGTCGTTTGACCCGGGTCACTCTGGACATTTTTCTGCAGTTAATAATATTTCCATTCCTTTCAATATTAGCGCAGCATCTAAGGAGGGACGGTTTGATTGCTGTCTCTCTTTCCTCCTCTCTCTCTCTCTAATTGTCCTTAAAGGACTCCTTATTAAAGAAGAAGCGGCAGGCCCTGTCAAGGCTTATGCAGATCCATGGAGCGGCAACTTAATCTAACTCGGCTGTGCTTACATTTTTAAGCAGCTGTCGCTGCCTGCATGCAAAATTATTACTTAAAACGCAGCTGGGTCTTTATACTCATGTACCCCTCTGTACCCCTGTACCCCTATACCCCTTTACCCAGCCACACCCCTCCGCCCGCTCCTAAGACAGTCGACGCACAGTTGCATACATCACGCTGGCAACAAAAGGATAACATTGGAGTAAGTTATTCATTGTGCACGCAAACATTACGGAAGTCATATGTTAAAAGCACAGAGCCCAGGTACGAACCAAAGCAGCGGGTAGGCAAACTGGCGGGGTGGGAGAGGATGGAGCGGGTGGCCAAGTTTTGCTGTAGCTCAAAAGAAGGAAGAAAAAAATATGAAATATGACTCCAAGTCGAATTGTGAAAACTTGCAGAAAGGTACGAATAAGCATATCTGGATCATAAATAAAACAGAGAGCTGGGAAATTAAATTTTCGACTAGAGCACAAAACCACACACAACCGTCCCCATGTGTTTGTCTGTGTGTGTGTGTGTTGGGGGCGTGGTCGAGTTGGGGCTGTATTGAAATGAGTGCAAATTGTTAATATACGCAACGCGCTGCTAACTTTGATTTGAGAATAAATTATTTTTGTTCATTTCGCATAGCATTCCGGGCAAGGTAAAACGGCGCCAGCGCGTGCTAAATTTACAATACTTTTTATAAGCTGGCAAAAGCGGCCTGTGCGGGGGGGTTGGGCTAACCAGAAAGTTAACTTGAACTTAAAATAAAAGTTTTGCCTTTTAGCCTGGGCAAGGCTAAGAGCGGGCGGTCGCTGCCCGACTAGGGGGTGGCATTTCAGCGTCGCACAAAGTCAAACATCATAAAGTTCGCCACGCCTTTTTGCATATTTTATTTGCGCTCATTTTCGAAATACGACAACAAAAATAAAGCGAAGCTGGAAAAGTTTTGATTCTGGTTTTATGCCGTTGAGTTCTCAGTTCTCAGTTCCCAGTTCTCTCGCGGTGCTCGGCTTCTGTCAAGGTTTTTCGGCTCGCGTCTCTTTTGCAACAATTAAATTATTCAACTGAAATTTGTTCGAGTCTCCAAAAGTCACGCGCACTTGACGGCCAACAAAAAAAAATTGCACAAACCTAAAAAAAAAAACAAAAAACAAAAAGAAACTAAGTTCGACCTTGTTGTTGTTGTTGCAGTGTCTTTTATGCTCGGTTCAGGTTTTATTTTCCAAATGAAATGAGTTTCAAGTGCATTTGGTGGCAGCTCTTGTTGTTCTTGTTCTTCTTGTTCTTGCTGCAGCGCCGGCGTGCGCCTTGTTTTAGAAGTGGGCGTGGCAGCAACTTTGGCACCGGCTACGCCTGCAGCAGCAACAACAATGGGAGCAGTTGTTGTTGCTCTCGCTTTTGTTGTATTAAGCATTTTAATGGAAAAGTTTTTCAGTTGAAGGCGCTTTTCCAAATGATGTTTTAAAAGCTTTGCCCAGGCATACACAAAAAACACAAAAATGAAAAAAAAAAGAAAAAGTTGCAAAACCAATTAAACAATTTGTGAGCTTCTATGCCAAATAAAATGATTTTCCCATATTTAGTTTTTATCTCGACTTGCATTGCCATGCAGATTTATTGCACTATGCACTATGATGAAGGCCTCAAATGATTTTTATTCTCAAATTAAAATGTAAGAGAATCAAAGTAAGACTGCTTAACAAATTGGTTTATTGATGGGTTGAATACTTTTTTTGTAACTTGTGACAATAAATCAATTTTCTTGTAAGAAAATCATTTCCTTTCCAGTTTAATTATAGCTCAAAGTCAAATTTGTATAATTAATAATTCAATTTTATATATTCCAAGCTCCAACTGACTTGTAATCTACTATAAATTCAATTTAATTAATAATTAAATATTGATAATAATTAATATTTTGATTTATTGTCCAGTTGTACGAATATGTTTTTGTAAATGAACTTTGTAACTTCTGATAGTAAATAAATTGCCGAATTTGTACAATTTATTAATTTAATTAATGCTTCTTTTTATAATAAAAAAAAGTCAATACATTTACTCTTTATATATTCCAAGCTCCAACTGACATGTAATCTATTAGAAATTCCATTTCATTAGGCACTTCGAAAACAATTTGTAAAGTACACTTGCAATCTGGAAACCCTTCGGCGTTTTTCTCCTGCATCTAAAACTAACCATTGGCACTTTTCACATCCGCTTCTGTTTCAATTTTTCTGTACTAGAATTTCCCTCCGTTCGACTTGGCTGTGCTAGGCTGTTCTTGTCGGCAGGTCGAAGCATGTGTCACTCCATTCCATTCCAATTGGCTGCACGCATCTCTCGACTTGACTGTGCTGCACTTTCAGCTCCATACACCTGTTAACACGCACACACGCACACACGCACACACACACTCACATACGCGCAGACACTAACACACCTGTGCTCTTATCGCCTTTGCAGTTTACTAGGTTTTCGCCCGCCTAATGGCGCATCGTCCTTTTGGGCCTTTTTCGAGCTGTCAGCAGCTTTGGAAGCCTTTCAGCCAGCGCTTGGGTCTCTTGGCCCATTTGTGGGCGAGTGTGTGCGATATTGGCTGACAAATGAAATTAACTTTATTTGCACATTTTATTTATGCGCTTCATTAAAACTTTAAGTCCGCTTTATTTATATGCGTGCTGTGACATTAATATTAATATTAATATTTTTATGCATTCACAATACATTATCCTTGTTGTTGTTGTCCTTGTTGTCGTTTGAATGCCCAAGCAGACAATTGGCCCGACTCTGGCTTCGGTCAGACAGTTGGCTGGCGGCGTCTGCTGTCGTATAAATCGCACTCAATAAACCATACACAAGGCATAAATTATATTTTTATATAGTATTTTGTTGTCCATTTTTATTGAACGTCCGACAAGGACAGCAACAAAGAGAGAGAGAGAGGGAGAGAGGGAGAGAGAGGGAGGGCGAACAAATTAAAGTACTTGAAACTTGAATGCAATTTGAAGCACTTGCTGTCGGCTCTAGAATTTTTATGCGCTTTTGTGTGTGTGAACTGCCAACAACAACAAACAACAACAAACAACAACAACAACAACAGCAAGAAGAAGAACAACCTCAGCAATTGGAGCACTCGCAGTCAAAAGTCGAAAAAATTAATGAGCGCAATAAACATTTTAAGTGGAATTGTTTGTGAAGTTGTTAATTTTTAGTGCAATTTATTTTTGGCAAGTGTAATAAAATTGTTTAAAATTGGCTAAAATTCGAGCGGTGGGCGTGGCTGTGAGCCCTTTCCTCTCGCCTTGGCGATCATAAATAATCAGTTTACAAGTAAGTTACGCAGTTAATTTCTTTGCGCCTCCCTTTTAAACTAATTTCCCAGCGGATGGTCCCGCCCAAAAATGTCGGCCCTGGTTTGGGCATTGTCTGCCCGGCCGCCCGTCCGCCCGGGCACGCAGCCGATGCGTTTGCTTATTGTGTAAGCCGGGCACGTCACCTGGCCAAAACATTTTTGGTTTTTGGTCTAGTTCTCTGCTCACAAAATTATTAATATTTGATGCTGCCACGCCAAAAGCTGCCACACGGCGTCAGTTCTATTTGTGTTGCATACTTGATGGCGCTTTCATCTTGTTAAGTGCTTAAAGCCTTTCCTCAGCACATAAATGTGCCTGTGCCTGTGTGTGTGTGTGAGTGTGCCTGTGCTCCTGTGCTGAAGCTTCCTGTCATAATTGCGCAATCTGGCTGGCGTTTATGACATTAGCGGTAAGCAATTTGCGGACTGCGGCGCCACACACGTGCCAAACTCCAAGCCGAAATGTTCTGAATGGAAGTTGTCTTCGAATTTGGCCAGTCCGGGCATGTTATCCAGTAGGATGGCTAAGCCCTCTTTCTTAAATCGACTAAATAAGAACATGGATCCCAACACTGCATGCACTTGTAATTGACAATTTACGGTAGACGATGTGAAGGCGGGACTTGGATCGTGAATCGAACCACCGACAATTTTTTTCCGGTGAAATCACAAATGTTCTAATGTTAAGCGACTTTTTGATTTGAGAACAAAGCGACCTTCTCCCAAGCCCTAACTTTCTGATCCATTCTCAGGCCATTATTCGACCATAAATAAATAAATAAATATATCCACGAAATGATCAAATTCTGATTCGCTTTATGGCCCTACATATTCAATATAAGCAAATGCTTTGCGCTCTGCCCTTGGCTAAATATTAAAGTGTTATGCCCGAGGCAATGCTTGAGAACCTTTAAGCACCTACAACATATGGCTAAAGTGTGCACATATTTCCTCCAAGTTGACACTCAGCGGGTCGTGAACTGAGTGTCCCCTCGTGTGGCATTGTTTTGGCTCCTTCGCACGCATAGCTTAGCGCACAGTCCGTTAAGCTTTGGCGTAGTTTTGTTTTTAAGCAGCTCTTTTAATTTCTTGCCCAGCTCACACGCAACCAGCCTCGTTAAGCAAGTTGAGCCGCCTTTCCACCTGCCACCTGCCAGCGACTGGCGACTGGCGAGGCCACTGGCTGTGAGCTGCTGACGGTGTTAGCCTTGGTATTAACACTTTGTCATGTTTGCTAAATGCTTTCTGAGTCCGCCTGGCCGCAGTCTTAGAGCTCGATTCGTGCACGGGTTTGCGAGTGGGTCGGCTTAGAGTGCGTGCGCAGGCGGCAGCAATTAGTAAACCGGGCTGTGTGTGTGTGGGGCACAGATTTTGGTATTGCCTAACACGGCCTTTGATTTCATTGCTGATGGACTTTTTTCGTACTCAATAATATTTATTTATACATTTATTGCCTATCACAGCAATCGATGGCAACGGTAGGCCAAGAATAAATAAGGCTTAATTGGGTGTAAGCCTAACGGAGCCGGAGCTGGCCCCGAAAAGGCTGCTTTACGGCTTGCAAATGCGGGCCAAAACCATTTAAAGGTTATCCACGGCATTATTTTATCAAAGGGAATTAACACGCATAAACAACAGCAGCAACAACGAGCTCGGCTCTCGGGTGCTCGCTTATCGCGCGTTGCAGCACGCGCCCGCATTGCGTGTCCCAAATGCAGCCAGAGCCGCAGCCCGAGTCGCAGCCCCAACATCACGCATACGCCATGTGAGCTCTGAGCTGTGGCCTGCAATAAAAGCGCAAATAAATATTTGTGCCCCACACCTGGCAGGCAGGCAGCACGCAGCTTTCAAGAGGCTTGTCTATAGTTGCAAAGACCGAGCCGAAGTAAACACAATTTTATAAATCGAATTCAACTGAGGCACAAGCTTTTTCTTTTAAATTAACGTATTTCGTTGCGTATACGCCCCGTTTTAACTATGCTAAGCAGACGCTCGCTGCAGCTAAGCTGCCACAATTTATCATAAATAGTTGGAGACCTTTTTGTATGCTCTATGAATTTGTTTAAACGGGGCGTAATGGTCGAGGCATCTTCCTCCCCATTGCTCAGGATTAACTTGCTCAGCTTTAACAATAGAGTCGATCTAGACATGATCGCTCCTCTGTCTTCATGTATGCCGAGTTGATCTCTTAGACTTTAAAAGCTAGAGAATTGAAAGTTTTAACCCCGCTCCTCCTATTGAGATCGAGTTTGTTTCGGACAGTAAATGAAGTTAATCACGAAAGCATTTCCAGCTCCTCCTATTTAAATCAAGTTTGTTTCGGGCTCTCGTGGAAAATACCAAAAATTATAACACAATAAATAAAGAATGGGAATATGGAACAAATCTATAATGATTCTCAAGGCAGCAAGCTGCTGAGTTAAGGGTATCTCCTAGTCTTACACTCCCCACAAAAGCAAGTTCACTTGTTTTGGTTTTTTTTTTGGATTTTGCGTGTTTAGTTTGTCATAAGCAGACGTCGCCTGCCAGTTGCAGGGGCGTGGCAATCAAGAGCCGAGTTGCCGAGATGCTGCTGCTACAAATTGATCATAATCTGTGCGCCATTTATCTTGCGGGATAGAGGGAGGGAGGGGGGGCGCAGTATTGGCCGGGACATCGACTGGTTGGCATTAGATGAATGGGCACGGAAGCTCGCACGATTGGGCAGCCGTATGAATGACACGCTCTGAATGGATGGCTTTGTTTGAATAGATGAATTGCTTGGCCCGCAGCCGCCGCCGCCGCCGCCGATAGCCAGCCAAGGAACAAGCCCAACCTATCTGTTATCCTCTTTTGGTATTCCGCTCTTTTATCTGTTTTCGGGTGCGATGTGCTAATTTGGCAATTTGTTTATCGATTTGTTGTTCTTCAGATTGTTGTGGTCAGCGCCCAAGGAGCGATAGGTTCCAGCGTTAAGTGACCAATAAAAATCACTTAAGCTTAAGTGCTTGTGCAACACAAACTGTTGAGCCACAAGTTTTCGCATCGTCATCGTTCAAAACTTGTGCTCATAATAATCCAAGTCGTTCACATTTCATGCCAAATGAAGGCGAGCACTGCAGAACTCAACGATGCCCGAGCAAAGCATAAGCTCTTTTAAGGAGAATACTTCTTGAAGAAATTTTAAACCAAAATATTAACTAAAAATGTTAGATGACACGTAAATAGTTGGGCAAGAAAGCGTTAAAATTAATACTTATACTTTTTTCCAGAAAAAATGGGTAAATGAATCAAAGTAAGGCTGAGTTATTTCTTCTAGTTTCAAATATGCACAGCTTTGCTCATGGGAATTGTATAAATAATACCTTTAGTTATTTGTTGCTAAAGCTTTTGATGATTACAAAAATATTGCTTATCGCATCGAAAAGCAATGGAAACACTTTACTTAGACAAAACCTGCTTATGTGCTGGTGTGTGCTCGTTTAATATATATATAATAAAATCATTATTCCACTACATTTGTTGCACTTGCTGCTGCTGTTTCTGCTGCTGTGGAGCTGTGTGGCGTCAGCTTGTGTTTATCCATGAAGGGTTGAAACTGAAAGGTTGAAAGCTCGAAGACGTGGCTCAGTTTTGCAATTTGCCAGCTTAGCCAGCCTCTTGACCCAACCCGAGCCGAGCCGAGCCACCGAGCAACATTGTGTGACACAAATTTGGCGCAAGAAAACAAAGTAATACACAAAGCGGCGATGTGGGCGGCATTTTATGAGCACGCTATGCACATATTGATCAAGTGACAGGCTGAGTGACAAACAACATGGCAACGGGCAACTGCCAACTGAGCCTGTGCTTATTATGCAAATGTGCAGGGCAAATTGAACTGTGTCAGCGAAAGTCGAAAACAAAACGCGGCGTATGCGCAATTTCCACAAAGTGGGACCGGGAAATGTATGCAAATATAACGCGCATACGCCACGTAAACAATATAAAAAGCAAATCTCACGCTAGGCGAAAATTGAAAAGAAATTCCACAAGAAATACCTGCTGCCGTGAGCCAAATGGAATGATGAAACTTGAGGCGCACCGCCAATTGGCCAACAAATCGACATCAACAGACCCACCGACCTCCACCTGAGCTTCGCCTGAGCCCCACCTGGGTGGCTATAGAAATCTCGGCTTAAACTAATTTTTTGCTTGTTGCATTGCGGTTGGGGTTGTTGCTATTGTTGTTGCTGCTCTTGTTGTTGTTGTTGTTGTTGTTCTTGTTGGTGTTGGCAGGCAACCGAAGTCGCTTTTGAATATTTAATAAGCCACGAAAGCCAAAAACGCGAGAAAACCGGCAAAGCGAGAGAGAAGCTATGAAAAAGCAAAAGCAACATATTTTTTAGTAAGCCGCCAAAAACTTTACCCTGCAAATGCGAAGAAGGAAAATATGTAAGATAACTACAAAAAGGAAAAAGAAATAATGCAAATATATCTGGCTGTATATCATACTCTGATTCATTCAATTAAAAATCGGTATATATATATACACGCATCTGAGCTTGAGCTCGAAAATCATCGATAGTTCTCAAAACATCGATATAATCGATAGTCCAATCGTTTGTTTTCCAGCTCTAATCAGAATAGAGAAAATAAACAAATTTTTATATTTGCAATTTTGCAATATATTCATGTATAATATCTTCTTGCGACTCGCAAACAAATCTTTGTTAATGTTTACAATCTGTACAATTCGTAAAATCTTGAACACGCATTACTCGACTTATCGCAGACATCCTTAAAATGCAATAACACCCCATTTAGCAAGGGCAAATCGACAACAAAGCGTTGCGCAAAACTTGTAACTCCCGTACAAACACACACACAGACACGCAGACACGCACACACAAATGTCCTGGGGGAAATATGAATGAACGCGCAAGTTGGCAGGTAAGCTCCCGGTCCTGCCATTGTCCTGGCCCCGGCGCCGGCCCACGGCTTGTGTGCATTGGCAATGCGTGTTGTTGGCTTGTTCATGGCCATAAAGGGACGCCCAGCCCCGAAAATGTGTTTACAAATTATTGAACGCAAATAAATATATGGGCAAAGTTGGCGGCCAGGGCCGCGACCCATAAATAAATTTTGCGACAAAATAATTATAAAAAACGCAGCCAAAGAAAAACCCCGAAATAAGAAGTAGCTGTGGTCAGCTTTTTCGATTACAACTTTTGCAGCGCTCCTGCAAAATAGAAATTAAATTGGCCGCATTGTGCACGCCCACGTGCTCCACATATGTGTGTGTGTGTGTGTATGTTGACTACCTACACAATTTCAACTTAATGACACAACAATCAGAAATGCCATAAAACATTTTATATGTTATATCCCACGTATGTGCTGTGTCTGTGTGCGTGTGTATCTGTGTGTGTATTTTGTTTTCAAAAACTATTTTTGGTTGAGCGAACGCTGCGTGAATTTTTTTTTTTTTTTGCCTTTTTTGTTGGCCTGCTCGTGCACATTGTTATTGCCGTTTGGCTTTTGGCTATTTGCACTGCAAAGTTTTTCTATTATATTCAAATTAAACTTTTTCGCCCCCCAAACTCGGCGATCCCAGCAAAGAAATTGTTGCTTCAGGCGACACGTATATACGTGTGTGTGGAGGTGTGTGTGTGTGTGTGTGTGTGGAGGTGTGTCTGCGTGTGTGTGTGTGTGTGTGTGTTTTATTGCGCCACATTAGATTGTGATGCCTGTCTCTGCACAGGAAGCTGCGGCACGTTCCGTCATTAAACTGCCGCCTGGCAACTGGCTTTTTTTCTGCCATTTGCAGCTTTAAAATAATAAATTTTGTGCACTTGCGCGGAATTAAATATACAAAAAACAAGAAAGAAGGGCTATCTTAGGCACGCCGAAGATTTAATACCCTTGCAGACCCAACCTTTTCTTAACGCTCAAAGTTATTTGCCTGTATTTAAGAAGCGCAGAGAATATAATTTGGTTTGATAAACAAAAAATGGTTCACCCAAGAACCTACTACAAACGACCGATCGTTCCAATGGCAGCTATCTGATATAGTGATCCGATCCAGCTGCTGTCCACATATGTACTGCGTGCAATAGAAAGAGGCACTTCTGCAAAGTTTCATAAAGAAAGCTTTAAAACTGAGCCTTGTTCGCATAGAAACAGACAGATGGACAGACATGGCTATATCGACTCGGCTGTTGATACTGATCAATAATATATACGCTTTATGGGATGTCTCCTTCTATGCGCTACACATTTCATGACAAAACTATAATGCCCTCTGCAAGGGTATAAAAAAAGAGGAGCTGAAAAAATTGCAGGCTGTGCTAAAGTAGAAAAGCGGCGCATTTAGCAAGTTATCAAGCACTTGACTGTAATTCTGTTTATTGCTGCATTCGCCATTAAGCTCTGACTACGGTGTGCACTCGCTAAATGCGCTGCAGCAATTCAGTCGGCCATTAAACGGGACATAAACAAGCCAAGGCAACTAGTTCGAGTCCATACTTAAAGCTCAACTGATGAATTCGGCAGATTAATTCTCTCTTTGATATATATTTTTACAAAAGTTGACCAAACGTTCTGCCAGCTGGGATGTTAACTCGGCCCAAAGGCCTGGCCCTGGCAATAGCTGCTGCAGCTGCAATTTTAACTGCCCTTTTCTCTAATTTGCCTCCCTCCTCCCTTCTTTGTATAGGGGTTTTTAGCACTTGCGCTTTTCTTTAACTACAGCTCTCTCTCGAGAATAGACGACTGCCAGCCTCAGAAGAAGTTTATTTAGTTGGCGAGCAATGCTTCTTTATACACACACACACACACACACACACACACACACACACACACACACACTCACACACACACAGGAGTCACTTACACTGACAGCCGTTGTCCATATTTCTTATTGATTTATCTGTTAATTAAAATTCTTAGCACGTAGCTGGGTGTGCGGGGAGCTTAATGGCAAACGTGGCAGTGGGAAATGGCATTGGAAATGGAGATACATACAATATGAAGTGCTCGTCGTTTCTTGTTTTGCTGGCCCATGAAACAGGCAGGCAACACGAAATACGAAATGCATTTCTGCTGCATGTCTTCAAATTGCAATGCCAATGTCTACGCACATTTATTTATCGTTCTGTGTGGAGGTGTATGTGTGTGTGATCTGTGTGGGTATATAGATACCATACATTGGCTGGCTTTTAATTTGATCAAGTTATACACCCACAGGCAGGCAGGCAGGGGCAGCTATTTGATTGATTTCTTAAAAAAAAGAAGGAAAACAACACACACACTCGCAGGCAAAACCCAACGCAATAATAAATAACATGCTGAAAACTTTCAACTGCTGACAAAGCAAATTTGCTTACAAGACCCAACCAGATCCTGCCCCCTGCACCTCGCTGTATCTAGCGAGCTCTCGTTCCCATTTGATAGTCAGGCATAGCCATATCTGCAGACAGGCAAACAGACAGAGACATAAGCATATTACAATATTACGCTGTCACCGGAAGTAGCAAAAAAACGAAGAAGAGAAAAAAAATGAAAGTAGAAGGCGAGGCAAAGAGAAAAACCGAGAAAAAGAAGGCAAGCAGATTGTATGCGACAAATGGCTGATAATGTTGCTGGTACCCAGGGATTGGCATTGCGACTGCGACTGCGACTAAAACTGGGTCTTGAGTTGGGACACGATTCCGACGGCCACGGGCTGGGGGCGGGAACTGGCGGCTGGGGGCTGAGGGCTAGCTGATGAGCATGTGGCGCCCCAAAACCCGTGGCGCATGCAGAACTGTTGATGCGGGCGCTGGCCAAATAAAGACAGCCTGTCTATGACTCTGGCATTATTTTAACATTTTATGCTAGCACAACGCTAAATCTGACAGTTGACTAGCGCAGAAAATATGCTACACACACACAAGCACACGCGCACACACACACACAGGCACATATATTTCTAAGGCTGACACATGGCAAATATTGTATTACATGCAGAAAACAGGCGGAAACGAGTCTCGAAAGTGTTAACTGCCAGCGTTGGCCCTTTGTGTTGGCCATGCTGGCGTTCATATTCAATCAGCGGCACTCATGCTTATATTCATCATCCCCTTCATCATCATCATCATCACTGTCATCATCATCATATTGCCTGCATCTGCAGCTTGGCTTCTAGTAATTGGCCAAGCAGCTCACGTAGTGAATCAGTGATGAATGTTTTTATGCTTATTGTTGAGTTCACTGAGCGAAATGAGTTGTTTGTCTGACAGTGTGTGTGCAAATGTGTGTGTGTGTGTGTATAGGTGCTCGCAAGTGTGTCAATGTGTGGGCATAAAGCATCAGCCTGGCTCATTACCTGGGGCCGGGCAAAGGTTGCGTGGCATATATACAGATAAGATTTATAAAGCTAACATATAAGTTACACATTTATATTATAGTAAAGGAAATATATGCTTGAGAGAGCATTTAATATGTTATTAAAGGTTGTGCTTGAACAGATTTAAAGTATGCTGGAAATGTAATCAGAAATTTGTAACTATTATTAAATATTTGGTTGCCTGGCTCGATGTTCCAGCTAACAAGATATTTCAAATATGTAAAGGTTGACAAAACCAGCAGTATTCTCAGAATTTTTTATATTCTTTTTTTTTAAATTAAATTGTTTTTGTTTATAATGCTAGCATATAACTAACACATTTTGACAAAAGCAAAGGAACAAATGCTTGAGAAAGCATTTAATATTTTTTTTTAATATTGTGCTTGAACATATTTGATGTAAGCTGGAAATGTGTTATCAGCGCTTGCAACTACGTTTCAATTTAATATATACTTTTACTTAAATTAAATAGTTTAATTCAATTTCCC
Source organism: Drosophila littoralis (assembly GCA_018903485.1). Taxonomy (NCBI): domain Eukaryota; kingdom Metazoa; phylum Arthropoda; class Insecta; order Diptera; family Drosophilidae; genus Drosophila; species Drosophila littoralis. The sequence continues at coordinate 861,193 of JAEIGF010000600.1, forward strand.
GCCATTAAAAAATGTTACATTTGGTGTGTTCATAAATCAGCCGAAAATAATAAATAGTCAAATATCACGCATACGCCCCATGCAACACGCGGCACACAAATGTTGTGGTTGAACTGTTGGCAAATGCACAAAATATTACTAATTGTCATTACCATCGACTGGGGATGCTCGAGGGCTTACTCTGTAAATGGCGAAATGAGCCCAATAAAATAGAGTTGCCGCAACAATTGTGGCGGGTCGCAGCTGCGCAGCTGTGCAGGTGGGCGGAAAGGTGCAACAGCAACTGCAATTCGCAGTTATGTATTAATATTCATATTGAAATAGCGGCAATGTTTGCGCCACTTTACGGCGTGTTGTTGTTGCCACAGGTGGGTTAGGGAAGACGGGTCGTGGCAGGGTCTGGGCGCGGGGTAATAATAAATTAGGTTGATTGCCGTGAGGCTTGCACTGCAGCTCTTTGAGGCTACCCTTGTACAATTGCCTGTGATTTTTTTGTGTTTTTTTTTTTTTTGATTTGGAATAGGTCACAAAAGTCACAAAGCAATGGAAATGAGAAAATGGTTTGTTTTGCGGGCACGCCCGCACAAAAATAGCTCACAAAAGGCGAGTCAACTCTTTTGGAATTTGATTACCGAGCCTCGTCGTCTCCTCGTCGTCTGCCCAACATCAATTATTCAGGCGTCATCAGAGAGCCGACCAACTGGCTGGCCACGGGCAACAATTGCAATAATTAGCGCATGATTTAAAACCGTCAGTAATCATCATTACCGTTGTCGTCGTTGTCGATGTCGTTGTCGATGTCGTCCTCCTAGTCGCAGTCGGCGGCATCATTAGCCAAGGCGGCGGCGCCGCAGGCATTTCATTTTCAACTGGTGAAAATTTCAAGTGAAAATTCGCTGCGGTTCACGCTAATGACGATAAATTGCGTCGCTCGGCCAACTATAAATAAGTTGCGCTCGGCTTACAGTTGCCATCCCTGCCTTTCCTGCCAGCCCTGCCCGCCATGCCCGCCATGCCCGCCTTTTCCCGGACTCTTCTCAACCGTGTCCAGAACTCGCAATTGCTGGCCAACCGCCGAGCCAATGCGGCAGTTGAATGCATCAGAAAGCGGCTTAAAAATGCCTCGCAATGCGTTTCCATTATTGCCCTGACATTGCATTAGCCCAACAAATTTCGGCTCAATTTAATCAAATTCTGCAGCAAACTTTACATTCCAATTTGGACTTTGGAAATTGTGTCCGCAAAATGTGAACTGTTTTCTATTGAAGGTTAAGGCACACTCTTCATTTTGAACTTTGATAAATTGAATAATAACAATTTTATATATTTAATAATAATTCATGTGCCTTAACTCAAAAGCCTTTTGTTGAAATATCATATTTTCCCTGGATATATTGAAGGTTGAAGACACACTCTTCCATTTAAACTTTGATAAATTGAATAATAACAGTTTTATATATTTAACGTTAATTTATATGCTTTCACTTAAAAGCATTATTTTATAATTTTTACTGAATATATTTTTCTGATTTTGTCTGGCGCGACTTTTCAAATATTTTACCTAGCTGTTTACTCGCTCTCTCTCTGGAAATATTTGTTAGCTACAAATTCCAACAGAAATTCTATAAATAATTAAGTTGAGTTAAGCCCATAGCCGAGCTGACAGTGGGCAAATTTCATTTCAGAGACTTTCCCTTCTATTCAGTGGCAACTTTTTCATTTCACACATTCCAAGGCGACGGCGACGGCGACGGCTCGGTGGCCACTTCTGGCATAGCTGAACACTGTGGATGGGATAAAATTGATACGCTTAAGTCTATTAGCAGGGCATCATCGTCACTCCCCGTCACACGTAGTTCCATAAATCGCTCACCAAGGCAACGACAACGGCAGCAACAACGAAGGGCGTTTGCCAACTTTATTTAGCTACTCAATCAGGGCCGCAAACAACACTTCACAACACTTGCCGGCTGTTGGCCAGTTGGCAAATGGCAAACGGCAAGCGGCAAGCGGCATGCGGCAAACGGCAAAGTAAATAAATGAAGGCGAGCTTCGCACTTTTGTCACAGCCAACCGTCTGAGTCGACCTGCCCGCCCAAACTCTCGGCGGCCGACTCTCGGGCGAGTCGGGCTCACCGTCACCCACTTGGTCAGTCACTTGTGCTGCACATTCAAGTGTCACTGATTTGAGGATAAGCACTTCACAGGCAACTTGATAGCCCTGCTGAATGGGCCTCCCCCACCCCTCGCCGGGACCAGTTCCGTCAGTCACCCAGTCACTCAGCCAGTCAGTCAGTCGTAGTTGAAATATATAACAGTTGTAGTTGTCGTAGCTTTTATTCGAGTGGCAACTCGTGCAAAACGAACTAATTTGAATATATAAAATCAACAACAGCAACCGGGCTAAGAAGCCCCGCAGCAACAGACATCCAGGCAAAGGGCAGACAAGAGCAGACAGCATAGCAAAATTGATGAAAACAAAAGCAGTTTTTATACTCGAGTGTCCTTTGTGCTCATGAATGGTTCAGTTTAATTGCTTAAATTTAAACAGTCCACACACACAAGCACATACACACATGGGAGCCAGTTCATTTAACTTGAATTCATAGACAATCAATGACTCAGTATAATAATATTTAGAAGGAAAGAACTCTCTTCGGCTAATCATAGTCTTTCTGAAAGGGTATTCTACACTGCAGACCCTGGCTTGAGATGGACGAGACGTCTGAGAATATTCTAAAGAACTGTTCGGACAGACTTAGTTTATAGGAATTGAGACCCAATATCTGGCAATGAAAGCATCTTCATGTAATAGTAATAGCCCTTCCGTTTCCAGAATTTGAGCAACAAATGTTGATAGAGATGAATTAATTCAAGGCATTTACCTAATAACCTCACCAAATTGTATGCAGTATAATTTATTGATATTCATTGGAAAATCAATTTGAAAGGAACCACATGAAAATTTCTGACGAAAAAGCTTCGAAATGCTGCCTAAATGTTCTATAAATTGCTGAATGGTGCGCTTTGGCGAGAATTGTGCACGATGCACGATGCAATATCTTTAATTGTAGTACAAAAGAAAATATTCTCGGTGCCTTCCAGAGAGTTTTTCTATAACCCATGTATCATGGTGTACATAAGTTTTAGGATCTTTAAGATATAATTATTAAATTTTATAATTTGCTTGTATTTCCTAATTCATTATTGAATTAAATGATTTAAATACATACAGTTAAATCAATTGCCTGTTAATAGTTAAGTATATATAAATGAATTATTCTGCGACATATTAATTTAGCCTTTCATATTGGGATTAAAAGGCACATAGTACATAAATAAGCGCAAGTTATTTGTGTAATTAACTAAAACACAAAAAAGGGTGCCCATTAGCCATGAGCTTTAGCCAAATGCACCGAGCCGGTTAATAAATTGCCAACATGGCTAAATGGTAAACAGCTAACAGCCGGCGGCTCTTTAGGAAAGCGGCGCATAAATTTATGCGTCTAACGGAGTCGCACATGCAAATTAGCAGTACGAATGCAAATATTGAAGCAAGTAGTGAGAGAGAGAGCAAGAGGGAGAGGGGGGAGAGGAGGAAAGACTCATAAAGAACCCAATAATGGGTTCAAGTTGGGTTACCAACTTGGATAATGCGGCTCTGTGGTGCAGGCAACAACTGTTGACAAAATGAAATCAATAAATTTAGCGCAAATCAATTAAAATACTCGTTAGGCGTGTGTGTGTGTGTGTGTGAGAGAGCGAACCGGTGTGTGTAATGCAAACTAAAATATTTGTCAATTTGCGGTTTGAACAAAATTAAATTTGTCACATATACACACAAACCCTACGTACACACACACACACACACACAGACACCCTTGGCAATGCCAAGCGTCAGGCATAGTTTGCCATTTGCATGTCAGACTAGCTCTATATGTAACATGTATGTGGATTGGGAAATTTATTTAAATTCATTTATATGGCTTATTAAAATTGTTGTAAGTGCATTATTTAATTAAATTTTTGTCAAATTTGATTTGCGAAAGCAACGCAAAGCCATAAATATGCAAATAAATTGTTAAGCTGACAGCCAGACGAATGAAAACGAAATTGTTTATTTAACCAGATTAAGATTACCTAAGACCTGCTCTGGAGCTATGCTTAACAAGTACGTAAACTTAATCGAAACAGGTGCGAATTAAGAGCAGGCAGTGAGCATCGAGAGGTCAAACAAACAAATAGTGTAGCATACTTTCACGCGTTCTGGAAGTGCAGGTCGAGTGGGCTTTCAATTTGGAGTTGTATTTTAGGTAGAAGTGATCTTGTTTACAATGAAATATACATACATTTAAAAAAAATACAAATACAGGCCAGAAATAAGAGCAGGCAGTTGGGGAGCCTCCTCGAGCCAAACAAACAAAATGTGTAGCATACTTTTGCGCGTTATCGAAGTGCTTTCAATTTGCAGTTAGCGCAGCTGCCAGGCTCTATGCGGCAGCTGTTTTTGATAACCGAGACCTGCTATCATCAGCTTGGAATATTCAAATACTGGCAATGCGTGTCGACTTATTAAAATAAAATCTCGACTTGTGCATAATTAGGCTACCTTGGCAATAGTAAATTTTCCACACACACACAGTCGGGTGTTGCCCCTCGACTGCGCTCGTCTAATTGAAAAGCCATTAAAAAGCTTTCAGCTGCTCATTATACATTTAAATATTTGTGTGTTTTTATTTCAGTGTGCTCGCAGCTGACTGCCACGCCCCTCGGGCCAAGCGTCGCTTATTTTTAAAGTTTATGTACATGCGGTGTACAGAAAAAAAAACACTCACACAACTAAACAATTTACAGTTGGATATGGCCGACTGTGCAATACTCTGTTCACTGCGGGAAAAGGATTTCGGAACTATAGCTCGAAAGCATTGTCTGTAAGACTTATATATCTATTGATAAGGATATATAATATTATTTATTTGGATATGGACGTACATCGAACGTTTTAGACTGTAAAAGTTGGTAAGTCGGGGTATGTACACAGACCAGCTTTTAATAGGCCGAAATTACGAAAATAAACTCCCTTTACTTTATTTTATTGAAAGGGTATGAAACCAAACAGAAAAGAATGCACGTCGCTTAACATGCAGCAGTCGCATTTATTCAGAGGCTTCACTTTTTCTGCTACACATTTTGCTAATTGCATAGAGAGTGTAGCTGGTTGCGGTTGTGTGTGTGTGCGGGCAGGTGGTTGTTCTTATGCATAAATTTGGTTGACTTATATATAAGAAGATTAAATTGTGCCAAATGTCTCAAAAAAAAAAAATATGAAAAAAGAACTACGAAAATTACATTCAATTTTAAATTAATTTAAATTAAATTAATTAAATCAATTAAGTTTCACTCGAGTCACAGCATATTCAAGTGCAGACGGAGTTTGTATTTTGTACAGAATACAAACTCTAAGCCACATTTCGCAAAAGCACTCTTTTTGCTCTAATGCAGTTAGCAGCCAAAGTTTTAAGCCTGCAGCTGGCTGGATGCAGGGCAAAAAGCTAATGCCAGCTGCCAGCTAGAATTGCGAGACGTCAATAGCTATGCAAACCTAAATGATTAACCCACAACACATCAAGCAAGTGGCATGTGGCATGTGGCAAGTGGCAGGCGAATGAGTCGCGCTCAACAGGAGCAACAGGAGCAAGCCAGCAAGTAGAAGGAGAAGAAGGACGAACATTTGGACATCAAGAATGTATGCGTGTGGGCACACATACTCGTACAAAAACTTAAGCAACCAGCTGCTGCTTAAATTCGAATTATTGCACTCGTTATTGAGGTACGGCTAAGAGCTGCAGCTCCTAGCTCCAGCGCCATAATCATTCGTTTCTTGTGTCTAAGTGCGGTTTGGCAGCGCCTTAATGCCGAGCAATTTGCGTTGAATGCGAAAGAGATTAAAACAATGTTGCATTTCTAATTGTTTTAAGCAGCCAGCGACGACAACCGCAACGAACGACTGAGCCACACATGGCGTATGCGCAATGCTCCAGTCCCCGGCAATTGCAATTTAAGTATTTCCTATTTATTGCACCAGACCCCCGTCCCCGCCCCACAGCCATGCACGCACACAGACACTTGGTAGCCATGGTATTTTCGCAACCAAAATCAAGTGTTCCAATGGCAATGCCAACGCCCGGGCAAACAAACATATGCAGCTGCTTCAACAATCCGGCTCGAGACTCAATTTGCGCAGCTTAAGTTTCATAGTTGCAATTATGAGATTATTAAACGCACAACGCTCTGTCTCTTCCACTCTCCACAACTGCCCCAATTTTCGTCTTACTGTGGTTTTTCGGAGCAACACTCAAATTGCTTTTTGATATTAATGCAGCTGGCGTCTGGCTGTCTCGTTGTCCCAGCATTAAGCATACGCCATGTTGGACGCTCTGCATGCCAAAATCTGTAAAATGGTCAACAAAAGAGACTCCAATCAAGCGAGTTATGAAAAGTCATTCATTGCTCCTCACAGATTTGTGCCAGCTCTTTCCGCACTTAATTGAAATCATTTCGATGTTAATCAAATCTGACAAGGGGTTGCTTAAACTGAACAAAAGTTACCAGTTTGAAAGGAATATTGTACAAATTATTACTAAAAAGAAAAGAAGAAAAAGAAGGACTAGGAAATACCATTAGAATTTGTTTTTGGTTTAGCCTCAAAGTACAAATAACTTTGACCCTAACTATTTTATTGATAGACAACAATTATTATATGACAAATCAAGATTTGAGCCAAACCAAAGGGATGTGATTCCTGAAAGGCCAAGTAATGTTTTCCAGCTGAACAATTGATTTGATCATAACATTATTTGTTGAGCTTTTAATTTGTTACAGTGCCCATTAGAGGCCGACAGAGACAACCGACAGCGAATGGCTTTTAATTATGCTGGCCAAATGCTGATCAAATGTCATTTAGTGCAGAGCTGCAGAGTGAGCTGCACTTAACACAGGCTGACCGCAGCATTTGGAAAGTGGTCGATAACACATTTTGCCACAAATTTATGAATTGCTTTGGTTTTCCGGTTTGTGCGGCTTGATATGTGGCAATCGTTACGAGCGCCGATAATGAATAGGCAAAATTAATTGAAGCAATTTATGTATATTTTAAGGTGGTGCGTTGTCAAAGCAAATCAACATAAATGAGCTAATTACAAAGGCGTGTCTCTGTGTGTGTGTGTGTGTGTGTGCAAATGTCCAACTCTGATTGACTCAAATACAATCACAAATTTTGCTAACCAGCCATGTGCGGTGACACAGATTTGAGGTGTGAGAGTCGGGGCTAACAGGCAGCTCAAGCCAGCAACTGATACGCTTGGTTAAGCATTACTATGCACACACACACGCACACATACCTCTGCAGTTGACAAGCATGTTGCATGCAAACAGAATTGTTTTGCAAGCATTTGAATTAAGCAAACCACCAGTGAGGCACTCTATGAACGCCAAACAGCCTGAATTATGTCCATAAAGCCTATTAGGCTTACTCAGGCAACTTCCCAAGCTATGCTTTATTATCTATTTATTAACATTTGGCATATAAATGTTGCAAAGATCTTGGAACAATATAAACGCTGATATTACAAAAACCCCGTCTTTCTATCTCTCAGAAACTTGGGAAACTTTGCTGCAGATAGAATGCATAATTTATAATTGCCAAAGAAAAATACTGTCGGAAAAAAATTTCTCCTCTGAACAACCGTTCTCCTTCTATCAAAATCTGAATCAATTTCTGCAAATAGCGGCTTGACACATGATCAAAATCTAATCAACAATAATGCATCGTAATAAGTCGCAAAGGGTATTTAAACTTCGGCCCATCGAATTGATAAATAAATAATTAATTTAACTCATGCTATTGTTGTGCATTTGCTAACAAATTAAAATTGCTAAAATACTCAGAAAATATGTATAATAAATGGCAATTTAAATAATAAATGCCCTGCATTAGTTGACGCAGGAAATAAGAAAATTATACACAGAAACTTTTGTCAATTCAAAATGGTTAATAATGTAGCAAAGTTAGCTTGTAATTTGTTGCAGATATTGCCAGTCAGTTGCATTCGGACGTGTAATAAATTGAATTCTAAATGCAGGGAAAGGTCAACAAAGGACAGTCTGGTACATGTTGCACTAGGGAGCAGGCAGCTCCATGCTGAGTAAAGAAAGCATGACTGCAAACAAAATAATGCGGTCTAGGTCCCAAAAATCAAAGCAGACAACATAGACACACATAGAGCACATATCTCTATGCATATTTGATATATTTTCTTAAGCTAAGAAAATGTATTTAATTTGTGAAGCATAAAATAATGTGGTAAGCAGCAAACTTGCGGCTTTATCCGAAAACCTCAAAAACTTATTGCATACCTATTTGGGCAAAATGTTGAACAGTTTGGCCAAATCGGAAACGGGGCCTGAATCAGTCAGCAAACAGCCAACAGTGAAGGCAAATTAAATTGCGGCACTTGAGTCAACACATTCAAAGTTGAGCTTGGGCAAAAAGTGAAAAGCATTTGCGAATCGAAAGAAAACTTCCTTACAAACGAACTCAAACCGAAGCAACTGATTTTCCGCACAAGTTTCATTTGATGCTTTCAAAGAAATGAAAACTTGAGCCCAGAAAGCGAGAGCGCTCTAATTTTGCCGCAACCAAATGTTATTAGCCTAGTCTTTAAAGTAACTAGGCTTTTATATTCGAATCGTGCTGAATGAGAGCTCTAAATACACCTCATTCATAGGTGAAGAGTGAAAGTTCAATTCAACAGATAAAACAATATTCAAAGAAGATGCCAAGGCCTTCACTTAATATAGACTCAGGGAGAGAATTATTGAGTCGAAGATTAAATACCCTCGACTGACAAAAACTTATAGTATAAGAGAAAGAAAAATAAATAATTAAATAATTTAGTAATTATTATAGGGCAGCACAGACAATAATTTTTAACTCTGCCTCACGATATTTATCATTTAATACAAATATCCCTTGTTGTCTGTATATTTCTTTGATTTTCCATCTAGCTTTAGTTTCAACAATATTTTTCTTCTATGTCACAATTATTGACTCTGAATTGTGGATTCTCTTTGGCTGCAGTTCACAAAGAACAGAGCTATTAGAAAATTAAAAATGGGAGCGGCTGACCGACTGGTATCTGAAAAATGTCTGCAGCAATTGCCAGCTGTCAAGTCATGCTGAAAAATGTACATAAGGATAATTGCCTTTAATTTAAGAGGCGAAAGAAATAAAGAAAGGAATCATAATTGTCTCCGAGCATACATGACTGCCACATGCCGCACACTTCGACAGGTTCCACTCAGGCTTTATTGACTGCTGGCTGGGTCCTTGCCGAGGCATCCTGACAATAAGTTGAGCTGTTGCTGGCGAACGCAAAACTGGGGCTGACAATGCTGTCGTCGCCGTGGCTGAAGCATCTCATTCATGTCGATTGTCATGTAGGGATTTAATAATCTGGCCGCTTTTCCTGCTCGCCACGCCTGACAACTTGAATGCCTTTTTCATTCTGTTGATTTACATTTGCTTATTGTTTTCGCTTCCCTCAACTCGCGCCCCTCCCTCGCTCCCTCCAACAGTTTAACCTTGCGCAAAAGTTTCCCTTTCCTCGGAGCAAATAACGGAAATGATATGAATTCACTTTTAAATGATTCATCAACGGTGCCAAGGACAAAATGACGAGCGCGAGCAAATTGCCCTGGAAAGGTCAAATGAAAATCAACCGAATACGTTAAACATCATAAAAAATACATATCCATAATTGGCATGTGTCATTGAGACACAGCCAGCGCCAAAGGGTCAGAACTGATTGAGTTACAGTCAAAACAAAGTCGAGCGAACGGCGGAATCGAATGCCGAATGTGCGCGTAATTTGAGGAGAAATGAGGTTATATTTACATACATTTCACTTTTTTACCTGTCCACAATGTTTTATAATTTATGGGGCGGCCATTAAAGCACAGGCCAAGCCTAGGCAAAATTGTGTCATTGTCTTAAAATGAAATATTTCAAATGTGTATTAAATTAGCTTTCTTGAAGGTGTAGAAATTTAAAACATGCGGGCCATTTGCATTGGGAGAGAACACATTAGAGCTCTAAGCTACCTTTGAGACATGACTTAAAGTTAAAGGCTTGTCAGGCTAGCCGAGGCAAGTGTCATTGGCTCCTCCTTCTGTAAATATTTGAAAAGTTCAAAACCATTTCCAACCCAGCCAAAGCATGCGAGCCACTGCAGCGAATGCGTTCTATTTGGCCGGAAATTGCCGTGGACTTTCGAGCATTTCATAGCTATGCAGCGCACCGACGGGCAATTGCAAATGCATTGGCTTTTATTTGGTCACCAGCCGTAGCCGTAGCCGTTGGCTGTCCCATGCGGCGTATACGCAACAAATTGACATGTTGCGGGCAGCCGTTAAAGTGCGTGTGCCGAGAGTTGTGTATACACTGTATATATTTGGAATTTCGGGGATCTGTCTATTCATTGATGGAACGCCAAAAGTGCCGCACAGTTTTTGGTGGCATCATTGGCGCCTCCTGGACATGGGAGCCTGGGTGGGAGGCAAAAAGAGCAAAAAAGGCGGCGACGACGAGCTTAACTTATTGTTGGCAAAAAGTTTGCAGTCACTTCTGACAGTTGCGCTGTTTACATTCAGGTCTCGGCCACAGCCAGTGTTGTGCTTAAGTTTGTGGGCGAGAACCTTTGAGATATTTTCCCTTCACACTTGTCGGCGCAACCAAGAAAAGTAACAGAAAAGAAGTGTGGCTACAAGAAACAGCAATATAAATGTTGATTCTGTGAATAACTTGAACAAAGTTTGCCAACAGTGTTGCAAAACGTTTCGAACTGCAAGCACCGCATTGATCTGACCTACATATCGATTGTTAACTAGCCTCAATCATCAGCAATTCTTCTAAGGTGCAACAGAAGGGAAATGTGGCTACAAGAAACAGCAATACAAATGTTGATTCTGAGAATAACTTGAACAAAGTTTGCAAGCAGTGTTGCAAAACGTTTCGAAGTGCAAGCACCGCATTGATCTGACCCACATATCGATCGTTTACGGCCAGCAATTCTTCTAAGCTGCAATCAATGGCAATTACATTCAATTTTGCCGGCATTTTAAAGCAGGAAACTGACATTTATAGTGTATGCAGCCAATTTGACGGCAATTTATTTTAATTAAAATTTCACTAGCCTGCTAGGCTCATTTGCGTGATTAAAAAGTTGGAAGGACAACGACAACGGAACGACAACTGCTTCCGTTTCAATGTCATAAAAATAGCTCACGTGTCACGCCCATAAAAGTCACACATAAAACAACAAAAGTTACTATAAACACGGCGGGACAACAACAAAAGCAAATTTAATTACAAACAAGCAAACATTAAAATTTGTAATTCCATCATAAAAATGTTTTTTTTTTTTTGGGTAGGAGCTTGGGGTTGGCTAACGCCACCTGCTCTCCGGCAGATATTTACATTCAGCTACTTGTATTTCCTCAATAAAAGCGCTGCAGATTAGCCAATTCTCAAGGGGGGAAGGCCCTCGATGGGTCTGGAAATTGCGGTTTTTAATTACTTTATTTTATTGCGCAAGTTTTTTGGGGCTCTGGCGCATTGAAGATTCCACAGTACATAAAATCTACGCGGTGTGAAATGGCAGCCAGCCGAACCGGACAGCGTTAACATGCCACTTGGACATGGCACTTGCCACGTTTCCCCTCACGTTTCCCTCATCTGTTGTTGCCGTTGTTAACTGAAACTTGAAAGTCGTCGGCAGGCAGGCAGCAACTGAATTTGAGTTGTCCGTTGGCAAGGCTTTGTTCCATGCGCAGTTCATTTTACTCAGCACTCGCAAAACATGCGTTGGCATTTGCTTCCTGCTCCTTCTCCTTCTTCTGCTCTCTGTGTCTGCCTCCGTGCCCCCTTCTGCCAGTTGCTGCAGTGCCACATGACACGTGTCACATGATGCCGCACCCACGGACAGACAATCTCTGACTTTACACCAAAAATTTGTTAGCAAAGAGTTGATGAGAATGGCAAGACAATGGGAATAATTTGTTGCTTAAGACAGTTAAGGATAAAGATTAACGAGAAAGAAGGGCTATCTTCGACACGCCGCAGATTTAATACCCTTGCAAATCCAACCTTTTGTTAATGCTTACAATGCTTTGCCCGTATCTAAGAAGCGTATGGAAAATATTGATTACCGAGTATGGTTAAGATATCTTGAAAACAAAAAAGTTTTCCATGCAAGAACCTTCATTTCGACCGATCGTTCCCATGTCAGCTATATGATATAGTAGACCGAACCAGCTGGTTCCTACATATGAACTGCGTACAATAGGAAGAGGGAGTTCTTTCATGACGATAGCTTTAAAACTGAGAGACAAGTTCGCATAGAAACAGACAGACGGCCAGACGGAGTGAAAATGACTATTATGGCCCACTGTACAACTCGAAGCTTAGATGCTGCACACACACACATATACACAGTCTCTTCAGTTTTACTGTTAGGCTTCCTTGCGAGACTTCGACTTGGTAACATTGGCAGCTGCCAGTGCTGTGTAATGCATACTCGGCTAGCCAGCAGCTACGTCGAGGTATTTGTCAATTAACGCTTATTGTCTTGGACGAGAGTTTTAATTTCGTGCTTCATTTTAAATTGTTATTCCCATGAGTTGTTGCCAGAATTTATATGTAGATAAGGCAGAGTATGGGGCGGCGTTGCCAACATGAAAGATACGAGGAACGGGCAACTGCAGCGTTGCATTTCAAATTTCAATTTACCGACAACTGTTTCGATTGTTTACATTGATTTATTTACGTAGTTGTTTATGCGGTTTCGCATAGTTCTGGCGCTTTTGTGAGTTCGCTGCACTCCCTAATCCACTAATACTCTCAAATTCGCAGCGATTCATATCGATTCGGATCGGGTTTCGGTTACTCAATATAACATTTTATATATTTTTCGACTCTCTCTGCAGCTCTCTCTCTCTCGACGGTATTGAAATGGATTTATTTGGCCTGGCAAAATATTTGGCAAGTCCCGATGCACGGCATTTTTATTTTATGCTCCGTGTAGGGCAACGGTTTTACATGCAATATATCTATGTACAATAGTTGCTGTTTACATTTGTGGGCGTGGCACCAAAAGCAGCTCAAACAGCACAAAAGCATTAAAACCAGCTGCATTGTGTCCTAGTGGAAAACCCATATATATGTATATATACAAAAGAATATTATTTAGTTCAGCTGGCAACAATGGCGCAGTCAATGAACACGATTTCCGAAAAAAATATAATTTGCTGAGTTTCACAATTTCTATTCACCTGAATGTGGCAGCAAATTCTAAGGATATCAGTTTTTCGGATTGTTTGTCCAAGTGATTTCATTAGAACAATAATCGAAATGAAATGTAGAGCCTGGCGGGAGCTTTATGCTCAAATGTATATAATACTCTTTCCTGTTCGTATATAGCTTTGAAATTGTGCTCAAAAATTGTGAAGAATATGTAACTCAAATGTAAAACAAATCGAATACTTTTTTTTTGTTAAGCTCCCAAACATTGGGAACTTGAAGCGTTTCGAAAAATCGGCAACAAGGGAAGTGCGTGCAGATTGTGATATCATAAGGCGCACCTATATTTAAGGATTTAAGAGTCCTTAACACACTTGTCTATTTATATATATTCGGGGTAACGTGTCCTTGAAAAAGCTGCCAACATTAGCTTAGGGAGAATTCGAATGTAAGTAGTATTAATTGAAAATTTTTTCAGAACTGCAAGCAATAAGAATTTAGGAAGAATGCGCAACGATAGCGAAGGGATTGATGTAGGCACAACCACCGAGGTGGACGAACGTTCCGAGGCAGAGGGGGGTGGTGTTGTGTCCGAAGAGGACGAGGCCTGCGTCCTGCCCAGCGGCAGTCGCACTCTGGACAAACGCCTAAACCCAGAGGCGCCCGACTTTGTGCCCGGCGTAACAAACCGCTTGCTGGCCGCCAAAATAGTCGAAGAATGTGGGTAGCCTGCCAATCTCTGGGTTATATATTTTATACATATATATATTTTCTCGCATTTGCAGTGGTGGGCTATACACGCTGGAGCAATGCTGCAGGCGAGGACATATCGTACGGAGCGCGTTATGATGGCATCTGGAGCGAGAGCTGCATTCAGTCCCAGACAGAGGCGCAGCTGGAGCTGGCTCCGCGCGCCGAGCATGATGTCACAGGCATGCAACAGCTGCCCAATGTCATCGAGACTGTGGGCGACCTGGAGCGGCAGCCATCGATAAAGAAGAAGCGATCCAAGAGCCACAATCAATACGAAGTCGAGCCAGTTGCCGAAACTACACCGACTGGTCGCTGCTGTGCCTGCGAAATCATGTAGTTGTCCTTGTGTTCCTTTTATCTATAATAGTTATACTTATTAAAGCATTGTCTCACTATATTTAAGAGAATAAACGCCTAACTGACACGCCCAACCGATACCATGGCATAAATCATGGCCCACAGTCAGCCAGTCAGCCAGTCAACCAGTCAACCAGGTTACCTTGTCCTGACTTTCTAATGATGTTGAATATGCATTGAAAGTTTCGCCTTGACGCGAAAATTGCAGGCACAAAACTTGGCTTCTCGCCTGCTCCGCATCGAGCCTCACCTGTCTCCAGGTGCCCGCATCCTTGACTTGGCCCTCAAGCAGGCTGCACTTGCATCCCCGCTGCCTAGACCCTGCCTAGATCCTGCCTGCACCCTGATTGTATCTGTGCGACAAGTTAGGTGCTGGCATTTTTGTTTTTGGGCGTCCATAAGTGGCTTATGTGTGTGTGTGTGTGTGTAATGAGAAAAGTTTCGTGTCTTTTCATGTCTCATTTAGAGCTGAAAGCAATGTACGCTGAATTGTTGCACAACTTGGTTAAACGACATCAGCGCGTTATGCACAAAGATGAGAGGCCCCGAAAATGGACGCAGCTGCCCTTTTGGCTGACGACCCGCTGACTTTTGAATGATTAAAATGGGCCCGCGGCCATAATTGCACTCGGTGCGGGGCCAGCCATGTGAGCGCAGCTGTAGAATTTGGCGGAAACAATTACCAACTTGTATGCAAAAGTGAAAATTGCCAGCAAGCAACTTTGCTCAATGTCACACACACACGCACCCACACACACATAGACACTTGCAGACACACTGAGAGAAAAGTCAACTAGAATTTTACAAACATCACATATATTAAGCTTATCAGACAAGAGTTCGAATTTCTTAAGCCAAGATCAAAATTCCTACTTATTTCTTTCTTCCATCTTTTGAACTTAATAAATTTCCATAGAACTTGTTTTTAGCAAGAAAATTCTTGAAAAAATATGCCCACCAACTTGATCTGAGTTTTATAATTTTGAAACAAAGAAAAACTCATGCTTAATTTAAGAATATTTTTTCCCATTAATGCTTGAAAAATGAAGTACAGCTGAGTGTTAATATACTTAAACTGAAATTCCGCACATTTCAATTAATGAATGAAATGTACTTGGAATAAGCAAATGATTATCCCCTTTAATTGCCTTAACTTAATTGAGGTACATTTTAAAATGAATTGTACTTAAGAGAAGAAGTCCGACATAATATGCCTGTTGTCCCAAGACAAGAGATAGAATGTCTTAAACTAAGAACTAAATTCGCAATTATTGCTTTCTGTTATCTTTCAATTTAAGAAATCTTGTATTTCTTTTGAGCTAGAATATTCTTGAAATAATATGCCTACAAACTTTATCTGGGTTTCATAATTTTAAACATAGGATAAGTTATCCTTCATTTAATTTTTTCTCCATAAATGAAATAGGAAGTACAGCAGAGTGTAAATAAATCCCTCTTCAACTGGAATTCAGCACATTTCAATTTATTTGTACTTGGAATAAGCAGATGATTATCCCTTTTAAATGCCTTTACTTAATTGAGGTAAATTTAAAAAATAATAAGAAGACCCATATAATACGCCTGTTAACCCCTTCAAAAACAAAACTCAGTCGGTTTTCTCTTGCTGTGTAGCCACACGACCCAATGAGGCACCTGAGCCAAAGGCATTGTCAAAATGTGTCCTGCAGCCGTTGTCCTGTCGCTCCTCTCTGTCTCTGTGTCTCACCGTCTCTCTGTCTGGTTATTCGCCACCTACGCTGGCAATTTCCGTGCAGTTTTGCCTGCTGTTTGTTTATGAAACAAGTCACGTAAACGTCGACGCTCGCTGCGGGGGCGTTGAACTGAGCACACGGTCTAAATGGGCGTGCCGGCACCTTCTGATGCCAGACCCAGTTGTTGCCACTTTTCGGCAAATCGAAAACGTAGCAATTGTCAAGTGGCACGTCACCTGCCAGGCAATTGGCCATGGCAAATGGAAGAACCCCTCCCCAGCCGTCACATTTTTTCTAGGCCAAAAAGTTTGGTGATCTTTGGGGGCCCCGACGCTGATTGTTGACACTTGGCTGTTTGTTTCTTTGTTCAAGTTGTCGCTGCATGCATATTCATTGGGCAAATATTTTTGTTAGCCACCGACCGACCATGTTTACAGGCCGCAAGAAAATAAAAATATTTTCGCAGATGGCAATAAATGCCGCCAGCTAACCGACAATGACACCATTCATGATTTATGCATCGATTTCAAATCACAAATGCACAAAAAACTCGCCAACCGAATGAAACGAAAAATCCGAAACCGAAACGCGCCAATGCAAAATAATGTTTAATATATGTATATAAAAATAAAATCGAAAATATAAATATGTACATTTCTGTATGATAAATAACATTCGTTTAAATGACAACCAGTTCAATAACCAAATAGTTTTCTACTCGCTGGCCAATAAGCCATTAAATGGGTTATATTAGTTGATGATTTATTATTTAAGAAATCTGCTCAGAAATTGTTTTGCAATGTCGCAAAATATTTGTAAGCTTGACTTTAACTGGATTAAGTAATAGTAATAATATACATATATACCATATATTGTGTTTGATACATGTATATATATGTATATATATTATTATTATTACCATAATTATCATTATTATTATTATTATTATTATTATTATTATTATTATTATTATTATTCTTATTATTGTTATTATTATTATTATTATTATTATTATTATTATTATTATATTTGTTATTATTATTATTATTATTATTATTATTATTATTATTATTATTATTTTATTATTGTTATTATTATTATTATTATTATTATTATTATTATTATTATTATTATTATTATTATTATTATTATTATTATTATTATTATCATTCTCATAATCATTATCATTATCATTCTCATTATCATTATTATGATTATTATTAATTTGCAATAGATGACTGGCTTTTGGCAGGGTATCTGCTTAGTCGAGCAACTGCTTTGTTCGATATATTTGTGTCGACAGACAACGATGCCGGCAGTTTTAGTTAAATTGAGCAACAAACACGTTTGGCAATAAAACTGATTCCACTACCCAAATGTACTCACCCCTTGCTCCTCCTGGGAAAAGCAGCCCTTACCTCGATCCGGCTCCAGCTCCGTTTCCAGCTCCAGCTCCGGCTCCATCAATAGTTGCTGCACCCCGAAAATGGACGCCGCAATGCGCTGGCGGAGTTTTGCACATTCTAACAGATTTATTTCACTCGAAATAGTTTCATTTTAGTTGCATTATTGTTATTGTTGTTTCTTTGTAGTTGTTGTTGTTGTGGCTGTTGCTCTTATTGCCGCCTTTGTTGTTGTTGTTTGCCAGAGCGACTGTAAAAAGTTTTTCTATTATTTTCAAATTTAACTTTGCCATTTGTTTGAATTTCGTGTGAGTGAGCACGGAAAAGGGTAACAACGGCCATCAGAGAGGGAGAAAACGAAGGGCTGTAGCAAATACTTTGCTATCAGTTTGTTTTCGTATATGAATTATACTTACGTATTATTTATAGATATGCTAAACTTTTAAATGCACTCGCATCGAAGTGTCCAAAATGTATGAGGATAATCTTAAAATAAGAAATATATTTTTGATTAAATAAAAAGCGCAGCTTTAAAGAAGAAAACTTACTTTAAGGCAAAATACTTCTTTGCAACAGCTTTCAGTTCTTCTCTCCTTCTCGAGGCCTTTCAATTCATTCGTTTTAGATTATAGCTCTTCCTTTAAATGCACTTGCATCGAAACGTTCACAATGTGTGAGGATAATCTGAAAATAAGAAATATTTTCAGATTAAAGAGTACAAAATTAAATAATAAAAAAACAGTACCTTTAAGTGAACACTTGAAAGCAAATAATTCTCTGCAACAGCTTTCAGTTCTCTTCTCTTCGTCTCGAGTCCTTTCAATATTCATTCGCTTTGGATTAAAGCTCTTCACATGTTGTAGCTCAGCTCGGGCACACGGCCTGTTTACAGATTTCAGTCGCTTGAATTTGATAGCACTCCTAACCCCTAAATCCCGGGTAACCCTGCCCCTGCTCCCCTACTGCTGACACGCGTCCCTGGGTTCATTTGCTGCCCAAAACAAACACAGCGCAAAGGTGCCCAAATTACTGCCGGTTCGTGTTGCTGTTGTTGTTGTTGTTGTTGTTGTCGCTGGTGTCAGTGTTGCCACCTTGTCGTACAGAGCATAAAAAAATAGGGGAAGCTAACAACATGGCCGCACAAACAGTTGCAAATGTTGCATTTGCATGCATGGCCAGTCGCCCGCCAGTAGCCACGGCTACTCCACGTTCTCGTCCCCGTCCCCGCCCCTTACACCTGCGCACGAACACAGGTGAGCTGCGCTGCTATTTGGACAAGTGACATATGCGACACACACACACGCACACACACACACACGCACACACACACACACGCGGCTCATGCAACATGCAAAATGGTGTGTCAAAAAGGAAAGCTGCGCAGATAGCAGTCGACTTTGGCGTCGACGTTGCGGCAACACCTGCGGCGCTGCTGCGCTTAAGAGGAAGCGCTGGCTGCGCGCAAATTGCAGGAAACCGGGCAACGGTGAACGGCGAATGGTGAATGGCAAACGGCAAGCAGCAAACGAGGAGCGACAAACAAACGAGCAAACAAACAGCAGGCAGCAGGCAAACTAAACAACAAACTGTGCGCACTCTGTTTTTATACCCTGTAGCCATTGATAATGGCAAAAACTGGGTATATTGCAGTCGTGCATAAGTATGAAACAGGAACTCGGATTCGTCTTCGAGTTTGAGTCGAGTCGATGTCAGGTCATGTCCTTTTTCTATCCACACGAAAGTAAAGTCAACATTAAACATATAAGAATCTAAATCTGAATCAATTCAAACTTAAGAAACTATTTCTTGAACCCTGAATCGGAACCCCAAATATAAAATTTGCAACCTTGATGAAGATATTGAAACGGAATATAAGTTCACATAGGAAGAAAACGAATAGGTTTAAAACACTATTTCTTGAAGCTTGAATCGGACTCCCAAATACAAGGCTTGCAACCTTGGAGGAGACCTTAAAGTGGAATATAAGTTCTTTATGAAGACATCCAAATGGAGCATAAGTTCTCATTTAACCTACGCAGCTCCAGTCAATTTTATTTTCTCAATTATTCCTTCCTATTCTTCAAAATCAACAACAATTAACATATAGTATCTTATTTGACGGCCGCTTTGGGGCCAGCTACAAGGTGCTGAGTACCTCCAAGTCGGACACTCTCGACTCGACTGACGCATTATTTCTTGTTTTTTTTGCTGCTTTTCTTGTAACTAGCCCCTGTGCCCCGCTGCCCCTATGTTTTGACACAGTTCACATAACTTGCAAGCGCAATTTGTTGTTGTTGTTGTTTTTTGCTGTTTTTAGTTGCAATTAAACATGCAACTGCCACACAGAACGGGCAAATGTACAACTGCAGCGGCGACAACCGACAGACGGACAGACGCATCCGACGGAGCATCGCTCATCAGTCCACAGTCCAATTTACATGTGTGTGTGTGGGCCTGAGTGTGTGTGTGTGTAGCCTTGCGTAGCTCTGTTATTGCAACTGAGAAGCGTGAAAAAATAAAAGAAATTCGTGTCAAATTTTTGGTTGGCTGCAATTGAATTACGAGCAGAGCCAAACTAACTGATAACAAGAGCTGGGAGAGGCGGGCGCGGAGTGTGTATGAGGCCCCAGTTTGACTCTTAAGTTAAAGCCCAAAAAACTGGCAATAATAAAATTGTATATTATTTCCTTATTATACACAATTGTTCACCAATAAACCGAAATACACACTCGTGCGTCCTCTCTGGCTCTCGAGTATCAAGAATAGATGCATTAGGTAACAAATTATTTAGCCGAAGCTCGGTCAATAAATTAACATAAATTTGTGTGCATTTGGATGCCCGCAAAGCAAATTGATTTAAATAACGATAGATCATCGCACGGGGCCATAGTTCATGTCAGCATTTGTCCGTCAACAATTTTGCCATTTGACACATTTCAATTAGTGCTATTATTTGAGTACAAATACACGTAATTCTTATACATTATTATGGTATTAAATTTCAATTAAATGGGTCGTTCATTTGTACAGAAACTCAATCAATGTCCAATTACAGGTGCACTACGGCAAAATGTGTTCATAAATAAATCACAAGCTATTTGTTTGCAAAAGTAAATACTAAAAATAATACCAAGCTTTAACGCTTTATAAATAATACTAAAAGTAAAGCCAGCTGCAAAAGTATATAAATAATTTTTTGGATGGAAATGCGACAAGCCTTTTAAATATTTCTGCACTATTTATTTGTCTGTGGTGACGGGCAATTTGTAGGACATGTCCACACCCGCCGTGTGTATCTGTTTGTGTGTGTGTGTGTGTGTAAATAAATATTTCAGCTGCCCCGTCGCCCTTTGTTACTAATTAATTTATATCAACATTTCAATGCTAAGCCAAACAAAACAATCAGCTTAATGTCGGCCAAAGTACACACACACACACACAGGGACACACACACACACGCACACACACGTACACTAAATCTATGTCTTTCCTTGTGAGTGTGGTCGTGTTCGTGGGCTGTTCTTAAAGTTTACCCAGCCTAAGTTACGTTACTTTCACAAATTTGCTTATTTTACATTTGCTTAACATTTCGTTATGTTAATTGACTGTTAATTTAGCAGACTGTTATTAACATTTGCGTGCTTATATATGAAGAGCAAATGAGAGACTTTTATAGTTAAAAAAATTGATATTCAATTGCTTTGAAAAAAATCTGAGCATATGTCACAAAACTGAATATGCATTCTGATTTTCTTATAATATACATTTATTTAAAGTGTTTTTTTTTTTGGAAATTTTCTAAAATTTTTAATTATTCACATATGTGAACATTTTCGTCTTATTTAAATTTTTCCAATAAATATTCCTTCGATTTGTTGAAGCTGCCCACGATTGGGCTGGCTGTGATTGTATTTAAAGGATTAACAGCCTCAAGGCTGCGGCTTTTGCTACTTTCACACGAATGCAGGATTAGCTTGGTGGACGGCGACAACGGAGACGACGACGACGACGACGACGATGACGACGCCTTCAATGTTTATCTTTGCCAAGAAGCTTTGGCCTGGCTCATTTCTGTTGTTGTTGCTGTTGTTGTTGGCGCTCTTCAAGCTGTTGTCTGTTTGTCTTCTGGCTGACTGTTTAAGTTGGCGCCCTGTCTAGGCCCGGGCCGCAAAAACTTTCGGTCACACATGACGCCCCTTGGTGTGATTTAAAGTTTCATTGTCGCATCCGGTTCGCCCCGAGGAAATCACAAATTAAATTATGGTCTTATGTGTGTGCACAAATCGATCATAAAATACTAATTACTCGGCGAACTAAGCACGTTAACACGCTCCCGCACAGATGAACGTCAGGGGCGGCAGGGCGGGGCGTGGCAGGGCGATTAAAAGCTTAATTATCCCATTGCGACACTTCATTAGTTTGGGCGTGCAAGGATCTGGCAATCCTGCACACTTATCCGGCTGTCGCTGTCGGCGTCACAAGTTCTCGCCACGTTTATTGCAATTAATTTTCTTGAGTTCAGTTTCAGTTTTCGGTTTTCGGTTCTAGTTTTAAGTGCTTTTTGCGCGTGTGTGTGTGTATGTGTGTGTGCTGCTGGCTAATAAGCCTTCGGTGGACGCTCCGTTGACTTTTGGCCAGCTGCGTCCATTGCTCATGTGGTCAGCTCCTCCATCCCTCCCCTGTGACCAACCCCCTCACACGTAAAAACAGCAACAAAAAAAAAAAACACACTTGCTGTCATTGCTCAATTAAGTTGCGAAGCAGCCCCTGAAATATTTAGTTCCATTGTTTGGCAGCTTTTCTTCTTTTTAATTTTTTATTTATTTTATTTTTTTTTTTTTTTTTTGTATACGCAGCTAATGGAAATTTCCTGTGCTTTTTATTTGAACAAACCAAAACAAAAAAGTGAGGAGAAGGAACTTTAGCTTATTTTCTTTCAACAGATTCAATTTGAAACGCAACATTGAATTAAATTACGTGAGAGCTGGAGTCAGACTCTGAATCGGAATCAGAACCAAAATAAAAATGATGCCAAGTGATGGCATTGAAGCGTGGTTAACTGGCAACCGTAACAATAATATGGCCCACAAAATCGCATAACAATGAAACTGGCTAATAGTAAAAAAAGCCCTGGCCAGAAAAGAAGCAATCAAAAACTTTTTAACCATTTCATGGAACTAGCGAGTACACTGCTTCACGCTTACACTGTCCAGCCAAGTCTTGGAAAGGAGCAAGAAAATAAATTGTAAAGAAGGTCTCGACATATATGATAAATATGATAAAATGGTTTAGCGCATGGTATAAGAGAATATTGTCACAAAATGTATTTATTTGTCAGGATGACTTTTCAAACATTCCCTGACTTTTATTATTTATGATTATTATTTATATTTGATATATATACTTTCAATTTATACCATCTTTTTATGAGTTCTTGAATCCGCGGTCTGCCCTGCTCAACATCACAAATCAGACTATCGATGTGTGTCTTAAACTTCTATCTCTTACAACTCTCTGTCTCTCTTTTGACAATATGTATCTCAAATATAAAGCTGAGAGCTTTTATACTTTTCGAGATCGACCAGCTTGTCGTCCTTATCAAGCAAATATATACTATATGGTGTCGAAGATGCTTGCATACAAGAAGGAAATTATTTTTTTTTTAAATAATTTATTATTTTTGCAAAAAGTTCTCTATATCACGCAACTCTGTCCGACGTCTAATAAATTATTGAGTTTATCCTCAACAGAAGGGCCAATTGTTTGTCGTCTGGTGCATTGCAAGGGAAATAAGTTAATATGCTTAGACCCCCAAATTGGCCGACAAAAATCAGACAATTAGCCGCATTTGCTCAAGCAACCCAATTGGGTTTTCATCTTTTGCGCTTGCGAACCAACACAAAAGTCGACATAAATTATGAGCTTCATGCCTTGCCCAGTTGACTTTTTGCATTGAAACGCTGCATAAATCAAAAAATGGTAGCTTAACTGGCACACACACACACACACACACATAGTCGGTCGCAGTTAGTGGGTTGCAGGTTCGACCCTCACGTAGTTGCACGTTGTTTTTTTTTTTTGTAGAGCCGCAGGAGCTGGCCGCACAATTTGGCACGTGTGATAAACTCAAAATTGTTGCTGCCAGCGGCTGCAATTGGCCGCATGCGACTGCGACTGAGACTGAGACTGAGACTGCGACTGGAAGTGTCAGCATTTTCCCGGAAAACGGCTAAGCGAAAACTTTGCCAGATTTTTCCGTTTATCTGGCGCATGTAGTTGACCTTTTGGGCGGCGCAAAAGTTTTGCCATTTTGCCGCACGTTAAAAACTATTAGCTGCGGGCCCCCAAACAAAAAATATATCCCAGCTCGCAATGGGCTGCCTTTTGCGTAGGATCGAAAAGCATGACAAATGTTTTTTTTAGCAAGCAAAAGCAGTTAAACAATTGCAATTTTGGATATTCAGTTAACAATCTATGCAAAGAGTTTTTGTCTGATGAAAATGTGTTTGACTTATGGCAAGGAGGAAACAAACCAAGAGCTTAACTAAAAGAAACCGTGTCCTTTATTAATCTACAGCGATTGTTATACCCTGAACCCATTAACAATGGCTAAAAAGGGTTTAATGTGTTTGTGCAAATGTATGTAACAGGCAGAAGGAAGCATCTCCGATCACATAAAGTATATATATTCTCGATCAGCATCAATAGCCGAGTCGATCTAGCCATGTCCGTCTGTCTGTCTGTCCGGCTGTCCGTATGTATGAACGCAAGAATCTCAGCAAGTATACGAGCTAGAGACTGCTGCTCCTAGTCCATGCTCAGTACGAGTTTGTTTCTAATATTCAATAACTTTCCGCGTTTCCAAGTAATCGATAAACATCGATATCAAAGTACTGTTTATTGAGCGAAGAGCTAGAGTCACAAAATTTGACTTCTAGAACATTATATATATATGTCGCTTAGAAGAGGGTTCAGACTATTCCGAAGTCGGAAACTCTCGACTAGAGCCTCTTACTTGGTTTTCCATGTAATTGTTGCTGATACAAGAACTGTATAAACACACAACAAAGATATTTCTGGGCGATAGCTGCCCTGTTGCCCTTTCATATCCATATCTTTCTATCTTATTTACATGACTCCGAGTAGGACATGCATTTGCTGCGCGTCCAATGACTTTCTGTAACTGCCAATGGATTTAGAGCTCGCGCCATTATTGTGCCCCAGGCAGGCAGCATTTAATGGCAACATGCGCCTGCATGCGCTTCAATGCATAAACGAAACATGTCGCCATCAGCTGCCAGTGCAGGGCCTGGTCGTAGACTGGGAGGCGTGTCTCGCATGTCGCACTTGGCCCTGAGGTGTGCGCGTACTTAGGCCAATTACAGTTGGCCGGCCAGGGCAGGGCGTGCGATAACCCCTTTGATAGCGAAATCTTCCCTTGCGGTTGAATAAACGACGCAGCCGGACTATATACGGCTTGTTTGCCTGGCGACTAATTAAAGAACGCGCACGTAGCAGGCAGAGGCAGAGGCAGGGGCGGGGACAGCGGCAGAGGCAGAGGCAGCTGCATAGATTTCATTTTTGGCGACGACTAATGGCTGCACTTTGACCGCAGCTGCCGCCCGGAGTGGTGGCAGCATTATAACCCCCTTCAGAGGGTTTTGTGTGCATGTAAAGGTTGGGCGGGTGAAATGACGACGACATGCTGTTGTAATTTGCAACTTAAAACTGTTGACCAGCGAGCTGGAGCTGGAGCTGGATGCGCTGCTAATGCCAAGTGCTGATGCAGCAGCAACGCGGCGCGTTATTTGAATGTGATTTAATGTGAAAGCCAGCAGAGACCAATGCGAAAACCAAGCCAAAACCCACCATGAAAATGAGTCATTACAGATATGCAATCAGGCGGCGACCAGCTCGCTGCTGTTCCTGTTGTTGTTGTTGTTGTTGTTGTTGTTGCTGTTGTTGGTGTTGGTGTTGCCCACAGCGTTGGCAAGGCGCCGACCACATCGAGTCATTTGTTAACAACCAGCGCGCGGTTTTGTTACACCAAATGCGCGGAAGTGTGTAGTCGGATGTGGTCAAGCATACGCCATGTTGCCCATCAAAATGTATTCTTTTTTTCCCCCATCCAGTGTTCTAGTTGTTGTTGTTGTTGTTGTTGTCATGCCCTGTCGATCCGTAATGTTTTTGTTTTTCTATTTGTGCTGTTGCTTTTTGGCGGTTTTTATTAACCGAAATGCATGGGAATCTATGCACGAATAATGCGAAATTTATGGCACACAAAACGTGACACTCCCCGAACTGTCTGGCCAGCCCCGGCCTCCCCGTCATCCCCCCACCATGATTTCACATGCACACAGCTGGGCATATCATTGCGGAAGCAACTCATTTCGCATTTGACTGCGCCCTGCGCAGCATTTGAACTTGGATTCGAATCTGGATTTGGATTTTCATTTGCATTCGCTCAGCATGTAGTTTTTAATTGTTTTGACGCTGAATTATATATATGGCATGCTCTCGGGGCCTTGCAGCACAAATTACGCACAGTTTATTGCATTTAATTTCGTGTGGATCAACAACAACAAACAACAACTATTTACACTTTAAACAGACCCAAATGGACATCTGTCTGCTGTTTTTTAGTTGACCGCAGAGCATTTTGTCAGTATGTTTTGTATTTTCTTTTATTTTCGGTGCAAAATTTAGCGGCCATTTTCCATTTGCTGAAATGCAATTGATGCGCTCCGCTTTGATTGTGAATAAAAACTGACCAGAAATGAAAAGTCAACGATTGAACAGCCAAAAAAATATTTGAAAAAATACATATTCCTAAATGGTTTGCCAAAAGTTCAACGGCTTAGGAATACGCTTAACATAGCTTTCATTTAGACAGCACACCAATTATTTAAATAATTGAAGTAATTGATCAAATTATTATATGAAAAAAAAAATAATTATTGGGAGAAAAGAGAATGTTCTAAGTCAAAAATTAAAAAAATAATAATTGTAATTAAAAAAATCGTAAAGAAAAAGGGAATCGTAAAGATGATTTCCTCATCAGTAGATTGTGATTAAGGGGAACAAATTTTATACAAAGATTAAATGCGGAAAATATAAAAATAAATTAAACATATTTGTATCAATACTTTCTCAAGTAATGTTGAACGGCAAATTAAAATATGCAGAAAAAAATTAAATGCAGAAAAGATAAAAATAAATTAAATATAATAAGATTTTTGTATTAATACAGTTTCCAATTATATTAAAAATATGCATACTGGATATACCCAATATTTACATAGGCAGTTGGCCTTTCATAACTTTTCTTTGAGATACCAATTATTGTTATTTTTTGTTTTTTTTCTTTGAGTGTGTTGAAGCAAGAATAGAGAATTTACGTCAACATTCGAGCCACGAAATAATGCAGGAAGTCATTACCACAGAACATCTGAAGCATCACCGCATTGTTGCCAGGCAGATCAGAGAGCTGCGAGATCGATGGAATGATTTGTACTCTTGGTACCCGGAAGAACAAGCAAAACACTATGCGCGCTATGGCGAGGTCTACAAGGAGAGTCTAGACAAATACGGCGAGGCTGAGTTCAAGAAATACGCCCAGACGCATCGTCTGCGCAGAGTCCACACGGCAGCCATTGACGAGACGAGGAAGGAGTCGCATAAGAAGGCTTGTTGCTACCCGATGCACTACATGGAGGACGTCAGGCCGTCGGTGACCACGAATGGAGTGTATGGCCTGATACCGCCGGCGCATCATCATGGCTGCTTCAGCAGGAATTTCATCAAAATACCAGAGCGTGAGAAGTTCCATTAGGTGAACGTTGCGGAGAGATCGAGAGGGCTTACTTTGGAATATGTGACAATATTTCAGCGCATAGCATTTGGCAAAGCTTACAAATTTTAAATAGATTTCAGACAGATTTCATATATTTTAAATGCACAAAACAAACTTGATACTTGATTTTGTTCATTTAAAATATATGCAATTCAATGGAGCTGTCAATCCGATGCAAGTTGTCAAATTGTCATTTGTGGAATTTATGAAATAAACGCATCATTAATTCTGAATTATGACAATGCTTTTGAGTGGAATTCGATTGCAATTTATTAACTATTTTGTATATTTCCAAAATTGCACTCGATATTTTCAGCGAGTGTATTAGATATTTGGTGTGTTTTTTTTTATCGCCAGGCCAATTGCAGTTGCCTGCATTTTTTTGACTTCTGTGCCTTGCTGTGATTTTAGGTTTATCTGTTATTTATTTTGTGTTGAATATATGCATTTGAGTTCCTGTTGTGGTTCATTTTGTGCGCTTGAATGGAGCTGGGCTGGGGTTCGCGAACCGTGGCCCAGGGCATTGCCATTGCCATTTTCATTTTCATTAAGCAACAAGTTTTTAGCCAGTCGCTGCTAATGCAGCAGCTCAGCAACTATCGCAAACACTTTGCCGGAGTCAGTGTGGCAGAGTTTTCCGCTTTTCCAACAAAAGGGAAAACTGGCGGCTGTCGTGCGAAACTTTTTAATCTTGTTACACGTTGGGAAAAAATAATAATAAAATTAAAGCTTGACGCTGGCTGGCACTTTGCCAGCTGAAATGCGCTTCAGGTGAAATGTTTTGCGCATTTCAATAAGCCATTTAAACTGATAATTGTTTCGTATAAATCATTTCACCAGCCCCTTCCCCCACGCCAGGCCCCCGACTCCAGCCCAGCGCAGCCTCAACAAAACTGACCTTTGCCGCGGCGCCGAAAGTTAATTAAAAAATTGTGGCCATTGCGCGGGCAGCTTTTGTGTAAGTAGCCCCCGCCAAATAAACTGCAATTCAATTAGGGACGTGGCCATAAATAAGCCACGCCCACACCCACACACACACACACACACACGAGACAAAGAGAGAGAGAGAGAGGAGGGGCTGACTGTAGGCATATTTAGGTAAATATTATTATAATTTCTGCGTTTCTACAGGCGTTCGGCTTGCGTTTTTTGCGGTTTAATCTTTTATAAATAACAAATGGGGCAACTTGCTTTTTGCTCTTCAGCTTGTTGTGTGGGCGGCGGGGGCGTGGCAGATACATAAATGCCTGCACTGTGGCAACTTGGCCAAAGTAATTATTTTTAATAATTGACTCGCCGTTGTTCGGTTCTTTTTTTTTTGTTTGTATTTGTTACTCTTACTTTTTGGATGGTATTTTGTTGTTGTTGGCCTAAATTTGAACTTTGAACTAATTTGGCAAAGTTTCTGGTCCGCACTGCGTGTGGCTTTGGCAGCTGCTTTGGTTACTGCTCCAAGCCACGGCGCGGACTACTTAAACTAATTAAATTTATTGGTCTGTGCAAATTTCAGTGCATTTCAAAAGAATTATAAATTTGCCAGTTACTTTTTTTAAATTATATTAAAGTTTAAGCAAGTTGCTTTAATGAAAAAAAAATAAATATGCCATCTTTGTGCGTTGGGCAAATTTATTAATAAATTGAAATATATAAAATATATATTTGATTTACATGCTTAGTTCACGGACCACTCTCTTGAGCTAGCCAAATAAATTTATAAAAATATTTGTAATCAAACTTGATGTTTAAAATGCATTTAATTAAATAAAAAACAATGCATACGCACACACACACACACTAATGCAAGTGTACATAAAGCAATTATGCGCATGCAATTTGCCGCTAAATAAAAATGTTATGTGAATGCATTTGTTTCAAATTAGCTAACTTAAATAAACAGCTTGCATTATTAATTTGCATTTTGCCACATTTTAGTGAATCATAAAAAACTGTTTGGCTTTTTTAAGCAAATATTTGGCAATTATGCTGTTTTTATTGTTTAATAGCAGCAAAAGCTGAACCAAATTATGAATATTAATTTATTGCAATGCGCAGCCAATTTATCGATTCGAAATGCATTTTATTAATTGAGCGCTATTATTCTGGTTAAGCAGCTGTTGGCCCCAAAATGCAGCTGGTCAAAAGCGTAAATTAACTTATTTAGCGGGGCAGCTCAGCTTGGCCCCTGGTTGAAGGGTCAAAAGCCATTAAGCCAAGCCAAATATAAACACAACGACCGCAAAGCCTTTGACCCGGCTAGCACACGCGACCAAAATGAATTAGTTCGCTCAAAATCAGCCAAAAGTCAAGGCAAATGATCGCCAAAAGAGACATCGGTCTGACAGTGAGTGGGTGTGTGCATGTGTGTGTGTGTGGACTGTGTGTGTGTGGAGTGTGTGTGTTTGTGTGTGTGTGTGTCTTGTATCAAATCTCCCTTTTGGGTTTATTTATTTATTTTATTTTATTTTTTGTTGTCAAATTTCTTCCGTTTTTTATTTCGTGGCATATTTGACTTTTGCAACTCTTTGGGGGCCAACACGCCGCGTGCCTATTGCCTCGTGCCACGTGCCACGAATTAAAGTGAAAGTCTTATTAAACTTTCAGATTGCCAAAAAACCACTTGACAGCAAACACCAACACAGGAGCAACATGTTATATTTACTGTTACGTTTATTTACTTAAATCGTGACAGCAGCCGGGAGCAAAAATTAAATATACTTCCAAGCGCAATGCTGAACGACGTGCAAATACTCTGGCGAAAAAGTGCTCGCTGAAAACGAACGACTAGTTAAATAAATTATTCCGAATTAAAGATAATATTTTAAAATATCTAAAAATTACTCTAATTTATAAATTAAAATACTGCTGATGCCTCATTAAATATTATTCATGAGAAAGCCTAACTTTAGATCCAAATATTTGAAATAATTCTTGGCAATGCGCAGCCGAAGAATCGAAAAATTGTATTTTTTGCGCTCAATATGTTTTTCTTAATAATTCTTGGCATGCGGTAAGCTTGACTAAGGCTTTGCTTGTCCCATAAAAAATTTACAATGCCCGTTCGAAAGAATATCAAAGACGTCTCCGAGCAGGCCACAGCCAAATATTTGCATTACTCATACGCCGCGAGGGCCTTCATTCCCTGGCATTTGCCTGGCGGCTGATCCGCGCGTGTGTGTGTGTGTGTGTCGCGGCTGACTGCGATTTAGTGTAATTTCCGCAATCATTTCCTACAGCATTTTATGCCAAGCCGCGCATTGATACGATACACAACGCCCGCCGAATGCCGCCTGCCGCCTGCCGACTGACTGAGCCTTCGAGTGGAAAACTGGCTAACTGACTGCTTGACTGTTTGACTGGCGTTTAACCTTGGCAGCAGCTGGCTGATTTCACATTTTATTTGAACTGAAACAAATTGCAGGCATTTCTTTTGGAAACGCGGACGCACTCTTTGAGATAGAGGCTGGCTTGGTGTGGCGCTAGTTTTTGGTTTCGGCCTCGGTTTTTGGTCGCCATTCAAAACTTTCAGTTTCATTTTGTGTGGCATTTAAGCGAAAATTGCTTAAATTGAATTATGGCATTCGCTGCATATTTCGCCGGCTCGTCGTCATCGTCGTCGTCGTCCTGTCTCCTCAGTCAAATGCTTTTGCATTAAATTTATAGCGCGCAATAAACTTTTGCGGTCGCTGGCAAAACTTCAACGCGCCAAATACCGCAGGGCAATTACAGCACAAAAGAGCCAAGCCAAGCCGAGCCAAGCCGGACCCAGCCGGGCCCGGAGAGGAGGGGCGTATCTAGCCAAGAGCAGAGCATGGAATGAAGCATAAATGGCGAAACCAAAAATCTACATGCATAAATATGTTGGTGGGGCCGCAGGGCGGCAGAGTTCGCTGGACGTCAGGACGACTCCTCTGCATTAGCTCCAGTTCCTAGCTGATTTGCTTTCATTTTTGGTTCGCTCTTCTCTCTCTCTTTCTGTGGAACACAGGCTCATGTTGCTTTAAACAACACAACCGAACACACCCGAACGCAAGCACAACAACATTGCAGTACACGAGTTTTATGAATAATATCCTAAAGGCATTAATTTTCAAATTGGTTATTTTTGCCCATTTGGCCGTCGGTGTGCATGTAAACAACAGCACAGTGTAGCATGCCCTGCCAATGGCCCACAGCCATATGGGGTAACAGAGCATAAAGAGCGAAATATGTGTAATATGATTAAATTTTATCAACAAGCGCAACAAAGCAAGAGCAAAAATCATATAGGGTTTGTCCGACTAGAAGACTAGCATGGCTGCAGGGTCTTTCCTGCTTCCCCTCTTTTAATGTATACCTTCTGTGCTTTCAGATTGATCCTGATGAACAAATATGAACATATATGGCACCCAACTATATGTATATACTTGCATTTATATTCTGTTTATACTATAGGAGAACTTGCGTACCAAGCTTGGAGTATCTAGCTCTTTTAATCTTCGAGTCATGCTTCGATATTCCCTCCCATATTTAATAATATATTGTCTTCGATTTTGAGACTTGATTTTTTAGGCTTGACTTGAAGAGTAAAAGAGCTAGATGCTCCCAACTTTGTACTAACATGCTGTTGCTGAGTTCGAGCAAATAGACAGACATGACTAAATCGACTTCATCATGAATACAATATACACACTTTATTTGTTCAGAGAGACCTTCTTCCATCTGTTACATTCATTAAGACAAACCTATTATACCCTTTCTACCCATCTGCAATCGGTTCAGGGTATAAACAACAGCGGCAGCAGCACCCCAAGCCAACCCTTGGCATGTGGCACGTTCAACAGCTTCAACGACATCTATAAATGTATATAAATACATACGTAACATATATGGCCGCATGCCACATAAACATGTAAGCGAAATCTTCATCTCGCTGTGTCTGGCTCGTGGCAGCTTTCAGCTTTACATGTGGCAATGTGTTATTTATTGCTCATTTATGATTTGGACGCGTCACATTTGCGAGATATTGTCAAATGGCAACAGACCGAAATCGATGGGAGGAGGCGAAACCCCATCGCTGGGGCCATGTTAACGATTCGGAATTTGATATCAGTTCAAAGAGAGTATGAAGCAAATGAAATCAGGAATTCATATAACAAACAAGTTGTGCTGAAATTTGATTGTACTTTTTTCAACTTCTTGGCATTCTTACCAGGCGCTTGGTATGTAAGCCAAATATTTGAAAAGAGGATAGCATCAGCTTACAATCAATTGGTATTAAAACCCAACAACTTTTTGCTAATAACCCTGGGCACTAGTTAATGGAAGGTTGAGAAACCAAGACACGATTAAACAGCTTGTCAACTAACCTGAACTTGATTAAGACTATGGGAACAAGCACTACAAAAGTGTATATATATTTTTATAAATGTTTAGTTGGCTGGCTCGAGGTCCGGGTTTGTTTTAATAAACCAATGAAACAATTTTGTTGATTTTTGCTTCCGATATATTTCGGTTGCGCATCGGCAAACCGTCTTCAGGGGAATTATTTTACACGTCTGCGCTTTATGACGTGGAGATCTGCGCTTTATGACGTGGAGATCTAAACT
This sequence comes from Drosophila littoralis, assembly GCA_018903485.1. Classification (NCBI taxonomy): domain Eukaryota; kingdom Metazoa; phylum Arthropoda; class Insecta; order Diptera; family Drosophilidae; genus Drosophila; species Drosophila littoralis. Next base: position 894,213 of record JAEIGF010000600.1, read on the forward strand.
ATTTTTATAATAATTTTATCACAAAATTAAGGACATTAAATCAGCAACAAAAGCTGACTTTATATAGCCATGCTCAATAAGTCTCTCAGTTTTGAGCTCTAAATAAAAGTTTCAATAGGCAACAGTATAAAATAATTTCTTCGCCTTGACACTCATTTTTAATGGCAACAAATTGATTTTGATTAAAATTAAATTAATTTCAACTGATAGCATGCTCCACGAATATATTATGACTCTCTGCTAATAATTTCATCAGACCGAATGACACAGCCGGAATATGTCACCCGCATTTCACATGGCATTGTGCGGAAAAGTTTTGCGTCGACATCGTTTTGGCCAGGCTTGTTGCATGCTCATTTCAAGCTGCAACATGCGGAAAGCCGCGTGGGCTGGCATTATGCGTTCGCATTTAATTGACAACTGTTGCTGTCTGATTGAGTTTTGATTGTTGCCTGACAATTTTTGCATCAATTTCAATGGCAATTACGGCGACAACTTGTGGTGGCTTTTACCCCTCCCCCCGCCCTGCTTCCGACCCGCCCACAACCATCTCGCTGTTCGTTGTTATGCAGAACTTCTTTTCGCCGCGTTGATAAATCTAATAAGTGTCGCGGCCGTCATGCAATATAAAACCACGCTCCTGACGCTGCCACGCCCAGGCCCACGCCAAAGCCCCTCCCATTGGGCGCACCTTAAAGGTTGGCTCAGTGCTAAAGTTGGCAACTTGTCGGCGGCAGAAGTTTAACTTAAATTTTTACTATTATATTGTTTTTCTCCCCCTGCTTCCTCCTTTTGTCCCACCTATGCAACAATGCACATTGCAACTTTTTATTATTGTATTAGCAAAAGTTTTTTACGCTTTTACTTCTCCCTTCTGCATTGCTTTGCCCCTTGAATTGTGCGCCGCAGAACACTCAGCTGCGCAGCGTAAGCAGTTCTTAGTGCTCGGAATCTAAGGAAACATTGTTTTTTGCCAGCAGTTGCCATAAAGTTGCCTTCACAGATTTGCCCACGATTAACATTCTGAAGAAACAACATTGAACATTTTTCTTGCATTTCGTAAAGGAAAAACTCAGCTAATAGCTCGGAAATATGTCCAAGCACTTCAGATCTTTATACAATTTTCATATTCAATCTACGCAAAATATTGGCCAGTTACCAAAAAGTTAACAAACTTTTGCAAACTGAATAACTTAAATATATAAACACGAATTGACTGCAAGTCTTTTCTTTAAAAGCCTTACTGAAAAGACAGCTGGAACTTGGCCAGGTGAAGAGTGATTCCTTATTACAAAAATTGGAAAACAAAAATCCGCCAAGCCTCTTGAAAATCGGTCAAGTTTGGGAAATTTCGGCCCCATGTCTACATGGATTTTTTAGGGTACACATTACCATATTGTCAGATTTAAATAAGATAATATCAAATTATTTTAAATTATAATTATAATTAGTTTTCTAAGATTTCTAAGATTGGCTCATATATGGATAAATGCATTAGTTGTTAGAGATTCACTATGTGGACTGAATCTTAGCTTGAAATTTCTTTGAATTTGAACAGTCATCTATATAAGACTAGAAGATCTAGGACTTACCCTTCGTCCAGTAAGTGGTATCGTAAATGATCGATTATTTGCATCCAACTTAGTCTGACACTGGCTTTCGACCACTTTTTCTCACGTTTTCTCCACGTTGGAGATCGAATTTTCCAAAGCCTCATCCTGGGCTTCATCCAAATGCAGCCTCCGCAAGAATTTTAGCTTCCTAGGACTTACCTTTTACGATTCGCGTTGATAGCCAATCCGTCAAGACAAATGCTTTTATATATGTAAAGATAAGTTGCACAGGCTATTATAATTCTATTTTTAACAGTTCTCTTTTAATTTTACCTGAGTTCATATTCGAAAGAAATTTTTAAATGTAGGATATTCCTGTCTCAGTTGCATATTCCACCAATCAATCGGTAAGTCGAAGCAAGCATTGTTAGTTGTACAGATGAATGTGATATAAAGCCGATTTAATGCACATGCATGTCGAATGTTTTGTTTACATCTCATTGAAATGGGGATATTTACACCATTGAGCCAGCAGGAGCTGGCATAAAGCGCATTATAAAGCCATTCAATTGCCTACAAAAGCAGAGCTATTCGGGTTCTCAATTACAACTGCCGTTGCTTAGCAACTAAATCCTTTGCTCGGCTCAAACCTTGTGCAAGTGAACAAGGCACACTGGGCCATTCATCGGCTCACCGGCATTCCTTTAATTGAGTGTAAGCCAGGGCGAACAACAGCTGCATTTCAACGGGCCCGATGCGATGCCAATTGGCCAATTGCCGGCTGTGCACAGTGTATATTCTGTTAATTTTTTAATGCCCAGCCCAATGTAGTGTAGTGTAATTTCCATTAATTCAGTGTGCAGCTCAGCTGAAACGTAAATGAACAAAGCAACCTGCCTGCAGGCTCAAGGAGAGAAAGAGAGAGGGGAGAGGGGAGAGGGAAGAGGGAACATTGATAAAATGTACCAAGTCAAAGGCAGTTGTTGGTATGTCAGGGGGAATGGCTGGGGGTGCTATCAGCGGCATCGGGTGTTGATTGTGCTAAATAACTGCACAACAATGGCGCCTAAGTACGTTGATAGAAAAAGTAATGAAAGCCAGTCGAGCAAGGCGAAGACGAAGAGGAAGACGAACGAGAACTGAAGTGGGGATTAGGAGCTGGAGGCTGGGCTGATTGGTAGCGCCAACAAAGGCTAATTCGAACGCTCCGGCTCCGGCTCCGGCTGACTGGCTGCACTAGCGCACAATAATTGGTAAAAGTCGAAGGAAGGAAAAATAGAAAAAATGCCAAAACAACAAAACAACACGAGCCAAATCGAAAAACAAAAGACGAAAATTGTGTAAAGTGGTTTTATGGAGCAACAAAATAGAAAAATGGGATTTACCACACACACACACACTCGCACACACACACATGGACTCTCGCACAGCTTGGCACTTGGATTGCGGCTAAGAAGCGAACGCCTTAAGGTTAAAGTAAAGATTGCAGCAGCGGCTCAAATGGATTTACGTGTTGCGAATTTTAATTAAACGATAAAAAAGGCCAACAGACATTTGCCCCAACGTGGCCGAGTCGAGTCGAGTCGAGTCGAGCAATGGATGACCAGGCGCACTGCGTGTGCTTAGCCCAAGAATTTATGGGGCCAACTCGGAGGCCTTCTCGAGGAGAAGCTGCTGCTGCTGCTGCATCATTTGGCCAACCAGAGACGGACTTTTTAGCTATTCATTGCGCCAGCCGGTGTAAAATTTAATTTACGAGCTTGTATTTTCAATATGCCCAGCCACATCTCCACAGCTCCACATCTCCCTAACAACCAACTCCATCTCCATCTCCGGCTCTTAAAAGTGATTAACATTAAATCATATACAAGGCAAGGCCATATCTTTGCCGGCCACCTGACCACACAGTTCCTGCCGCAAACAATTACATTTTGTGCACGCGCCCTTCATTCATTTTCACGCACGTACGACTTTTCGCACACAATTTTCACCTTGCGGCCTAGCAAAAAAAATCGAAAATGAAAATAAAGGCAAAAGCATTTACAGCTACGCATTTTGTTTGCTAATTTCCCAGCGAGCAGCTTATCAACGAGCCGCCATTAGACCGAGACACAAGACACGACCCCACGGGCACGGGGACGGGGACGGGGACAAGGTCTTGAACTTTTAGCCATTTGTTTGATTTTGTGCTTATTGGACTTGCGTTTTGCATAAGCAATAAACATAAATTATCGACAGCGTCCAGTAACGATGCTGACATTTATTTATGCCCATAACTCATTGAAATCGAAAAGCCAGCGAAAAGCGAGCGCAGAAAAGTATGCTATGATATTGTCTATGCAGTTGCGCGGTATGTATGTGTGTGAGCTTGTGTGTATGGAAGGAAGCAATTGATTTGAGTTTAAAATGAATTTGTTTTTCAATTTGCAACCACGTTTTAATGCTCTGAAGCATTCCCTATTGCAAGTTAGAGGTGAAACGTATCTTAAATATTCAAGATTAATTTTTAACATCTTAAATAGATAACTTAAAAGTAAACAACATCTGCATTTGGCAGCCCCTAACACCTGTTCGGCATGTTGACAGCCTTGCTGACAGTGTGTGTAATTCGACCTCGGGGCATGCCCTATTTAATATGTACAATTTACATGGCTTTTGCTTTAACGACTTTAATGACAAATTTAAAAGAGATTTCGTGAAGCGAGAATAGTACTTATTAAATTATCAGAAATATGCACCATGAGAAATATTGCCATTTACTTCATAAAATCTCAAAAAAAATGCACCATACAAAATATTTATCTATTTTAGAAAGTATATAATAGTAAAAAATAATTATGGATAGGAAAAAATAACTTGTTTTTGTAGGTCAGACGAACAGACCAAGTATAATATAGCTCCATTTAAATATCTATATCTATATGTATATAGTAGAAATAGACAAGTCCTGAGTACCGAGGAGCATAAAGTATTTTACTTAAAGTGAATTCTACAGAAGAAGTTAGACAAAATGAAGTATTTACTTAAAGATGGCCCATTTTGAGTGCGAATTAGAATACCTTCCTCATATATATATTACTTAACTCTCTACGAACGGATCGAATATCGTGATGGTTTATTTTCTCAACATTTAATACGTGACTATTTCTCTAGCTTGTCTGATTCTTTGATTAGTTTCAATTTTGTTGCAAGTCGCTTTTTGCGCCATTTTCGTGCCACTTGTTGATTACTTTTAAATGAGTTTTGCTTCGGGGGCGTTTCTTAGCCTGGCGCTGGCCACGTTGATTGATATTTACGCGCGTTTGATTGAAGTGTAATCAGCAGTCGGTGCAGCGGACGACGGGGACATGTGGGTATTAGCAGCAGCAAAATGGAATGTAAGTGAGCAAATCGTAATTAAAAACAACGCAACAAACGACGCTCCAAGGCACAAACAATATGCATTAAGGAAAGGGTCAAAGCACCCAAATGGCTGCGACAAGGACTCCCTGTCCGACTCCAATACCGACTGCCGACTGCCGACTGACTGCTGACTGATGGCAATGACGCGGCGCTGCTAATGAAAATGGTTGCATAAACAAGCGCAGCGAGCACATAATGAACAGAGATGCAGCAGCAGCAGCCAGGCTGGTAAACAAAGGGAGGCAGCCAACACCCGGAGACGCCGCCCGACAAAAGATGAAAGCCGCTTTGCCACTCATAAATATGTACACTGACAAATGCGAGACAAACAGTGGGACAAAAAGGCAGAAACAGAGCTGCCAGCCACTCGTGTGTGCCTAGATAGACAAAGCGCCCTTTGGGCACGGTTTGTCAGGCCGACTGCCATTCAGTCATTCAGTCTGTCTGTCTGTTTGTCTTTATTTTTTAGTCCCCCCTCAGTTAGTCAAGCACCCAGGCGCCTGGGCGTAAATCAAAGTGAAAAGCGTGCTAATTGCATTAAAAGCATATAAACAAAATGCAATGCAAGTGGCTGTCATAAAAAAAAAAAAAAAACTAAATAAATAAATAAAGAAGCCAACACCACGCCCCCCACCCAAACTCCACATTGCCCTCGGCCGGTGCCTGCTGCTGATGTCCTTTTGTGCATATGCGCTCTGTGAAATTAAGCAAATAAGCACGAGCTCATGCCGAGCTGTGTGGCAACTTTGTACCCGGAATCCGTGCAAGCGCCTCAGCGCCTTTCACAATTTTTAATTGCTGCAAAAACTTTAAATGTGCCACAACTTGGCCAGAACTAGCTCACAGCTTGAGGCGCTTCATTTCAAGTGATGTTTAATTTGTACGGATTATTAAAGTTGAAGCGCTTAAATGTGACCAGACGATGGGCTGGCCAAGTAAGTAAACCAGCATATTGTAAAGTCTACTTAGGTATTAAGTACTAATTTAAACCTAAGGCAATTCTTCATCATTTATAACTATGCGAATATTAATAAAACAGAGCTAAGCTCAAAGAACTTTATGAACCAAAAAAGCTCAAACTTTTGAATAAATGATAAATTAAATAATAAAGAATTATAAATCCCCATGGGTTTTGCTTTTATGGTTGTCAATAACGAGCGCATAGTCGAAATTCAATCGTACAATGTGCTGATATATGACACGTAATCAAATGGTTTAAGTGCATGCATGGCATACACAACCCCGACCCTGGCCTATAAGTGCAACCTCCCCAGTAGTCAGAACAAATATGCTCGCATTAAAACAGACGTATAGAAAGCAAATAATGTGGGCGGGTGGGCCCTGCAAATACGACAAGTAAATATAATAACAATAAAAAGCGAAGCAGCGCCAAGGCGAGATATTATGACAGCAATAAAAAACGTATAGCGCAGCAGAAGAAACAATGAGAAGCAAGGACAAATACTGACAGTGACAATTCCAGTTCCAGTTCCAGTCAGAGCTCTAGGTTCAATTCCAGTTGCACGTACGTAAAAAGTATTGCCTACTTTTTGGGGCAACGCAGAAGCAGCAGCCGAAAGCAGCTTCGATTTTCAATGCGGTTTTATTTAAAGACTTAATAACATTCATTATTACATATTCATTTACACAGCTAAACATAAATAAGTACTTAATATATTGCCGTTAGATATTTTGCATATTATGCCTTAGACCTAGACATTCAACAAATACGCATGCAGAAATCCATGGATAATTTTCTCAAGATATGCACATTTACGTGTTCCATATGTGTGTGTGTTTAGGTGTGCCTTTAGCACTTAAATATTGCATAGAGGAAGAAGAAATAACTGTACAATGTGTGCCTTCAATTTTATTAGCCTACTCTGTAGAAATTTACAGTGGCGCCTGCGAGCTATAGCTCGACTCTTGGGTTTGTCTTTGCATTTTTTGCTGGCTTTTCAAATATATGTAATTAAAATTCGTAAATGGCCTAAAAATTGCATAGATCTTCGCTTATCAATCTCTTTCGCTATTTTTCAATCTAATATTATGTTTCAAGTACTTATCGGTAGTTACAACAATTAAATTTACCCATGTATTTTATGTAGCTTTTAATTGTACACGAAAAGTGTTTTTGATTTACGGTAAGCATCAATATCGAAGACTCTATTTGCAGTTTATTTAATCTTAACTTTAGCTATATATTTTTCGATTTTTCGATTTGCAATAACAGGCTGCTTAGAAACTAGGCTTGGACAGACATGGCTAGTTAAGAACTTGCATATCTCGATTTTTATTTAATTATTTATTTCCTTTTCGTATTTTTGGTAACAACTTTGAGCAATTTCTTCCCTTGCCTAAAAGCCCGCAAGGAACAACGGTCTGCACCCCGTAACCCCTCCGTATCCCCTCCTATCATCTCTAATTTTTGGAATATATAGTAAGTATGTCTGTCCCATTGTATGTACAGTAGCCAAGCAGCTACAGAATTCTGATTTGCCGCACGGCATATGCGGCGTATACTTGATGTGCTTATTTTGTGTTTTCTGTTTTCTGTTCATCGGCTTTGTGCATTTACGTAGTTAAAATATTTACACAGATTTAATGAGTTTGGCGTAGCTCTGGGGTCGGGCCTGGATGGGGACTGGAGGTGTCATACATCTTCGTTAATTGTTATCTGCACGGCGTGGATGTGCTTAATTGGGCCAACGGGCGGCGGTCATGTCGACAGCAGCTGCTCCTCGGCTTGTTACTCCTCCTGGGCGTGGGCGTGGACGTGGGCATAGCACACAAACCGGCGGCGGCGGCATTACACAGAAATGCTATTAAGACTGGCAGTGCGTACAGCGAAATGCGTGCCATGGGTTTGGACGCTAATATCCTGGCGCCCGATGATGCCGCTGCGGCGGCGGCGGCGGCAGCAGAGGTGGCCGCCGCAGGACGACGACTCTTCTTCAGCTGCTTGTCTGCTTTTCCAGATAGATAGAGAGAAAGAGAGATGGAGAGGGGCAGAGTTGATGCACTGCACTGACAACTGTTGCGCAGATGATTGATGTTGCGTCCACACTCACCTTCCAGTGATTTGTCCAGCTGGCGCACCGTCTCCCTGGACTCCAGCACGGGTATCCGCTGATGCTTATCGCTCTCGACGCTCTCCTCGTTGCTCTGCCAGTAGACTGAGCTGATTTTGGCGACACACTGCAATAAGAGAAGCCGTCGCTATAGTCTCTCCTCCAGCAGCTGTTTACTGGCTCATGAAATCTGTGCCGGACAGAGCCGGGAAATGGGGGGCGCCGGCAAATGTGTCTGCTCGTTGACGGCACACTAAAAGTTTTATGCTTTCATTAACTGGTACCAGGCATCCAGCTGATAACCCAAAATGACCCGCATATGCAAACGGACATTGGCCATGGCCAGGCAGTAGTAGTCGGTCGCATCATAAAAGACGTGAAATTTTGTGGCCCCTGCGACACACATTTGCACTCGCCCCCGCCTACTTCACCCCCTCCACCCGCCCAGATAGCAATCAACATGCGCTGTCATGTATTGTTGCCACAAATTGAATTTAGTCGACGTCGACGCTGGCCAGTGTAATGTTTCAATTTGGAGGCGAGCGGGGCCATAATCAGCTTAAAGCCGATCCGGACAACCATAACTCACCTTCAACTTCATGTCGCCGTGCTTGAAGTGTCATCCGCGCACACGAAACTCCAGGCCGAGGCGCGCCACCTCGAGTCCCTCCCGGCCCACCGACAGCGGCTCGTATGGACGCAACAGCGAGCGGTTCGCGTGCATGCCGTTAATCAGCCAGCCGAGATGGCAGACGGGCTTCGATGGCGCCGAAGTGCAATTGACGCGCACCATATCGCCAATTTGGTATCGGGGCTGACCGCCGGTGATTTGTGGTCCATGCTTGGGTGTGACTGCAATGGGAGATAAGTGCACAGCGTGTGTTCACCACATCGATTAGCCATAATATAAACCATTTTCAAAGCTAAGTTCCTGGTTAGGGTAGCTAAATGTAGATAGCTGCATATGAGGTCTCGAATCCGTAAAAAAGTGTAGGTAATCGCTGTATAAACAATTGCCTGCTCAGCTGATTCCCCGACGCAGTTTATTAAACTTCCTGAAAATATTCCATGCGTTCCCAACAGGGCTTGATATAAGCACACCTTAGGTCGGACCATGGGAAATACCTTCTCTCGATCTAAATCCAGATTGAATGCAATTTTATGAAGTTCCTCGATTGTTGATGCGGTTATAATACTCAAGAAATTAGTTCGGGCAAAGCTTAATACTATCTCTTTTGTTGATTCTACTATCTATAATTTGAAGGTCGCTTTTACTTTTTCCAACAGGGCTTGATTTAAGCACACCTTAGGCCGGATAATGGGAAATACCTACTCCCGCTCAAAATCCATATTGAAAGCAAATAAATAAATTTCCTCAATTCTGGAATATTCCTCCGGGTAAAGCTTAGTACTAGCTTATTTTTTGCTTCCACTTCTTATAATATAAAGGTCGCTTTCAATTCCGACTATTACCACGTTCTAAAGAGCCTCTTTATTGAGTTCGATTTAAACTTGGGCTTGCAGATTTTGTTATTCAAATAACTCTGCACAAATGCAACAACAATTGGCACCAGCAATTGGCAACAACAATCGCCAAGTTTCATGTGCAATTATTGCACATTTTGTTGTTGTCGACGTAGTTGTGTCTGAATCTGACCTGGATGTGTGCCAATTGGGTCAGTCAACCAGGCAGCCAGCAGATTCTGTTTCACTTGAAATCCACCAATGAATCCATATAAATCGACTGCAATGCACACACACACACACACACACACACACAAAATAATAATCTGGCTTTTAAAAACACTTGTGCATCTGATGTCTGGCATTTGCTAAAAATTCCTTTACGCTGTCCGTTCGCCTTAATAATGATAAAAATAAAAAATAATAATAATTTTGATTGCTCTTGTATTATTATTTGCCGCCTGCTGCCGGCTACAGCGAAATTCGCATAATAAATGCAGGGCCTTGCTCGCAGCCACAAATAGAAATGTAAGTGAAGATAGAAGATAAGCCCGAAATGAAAGAAAAGAAAATCTTGTGTATGTTCTTTTCTCTTGCTGTCTTTTGGTTTGTTTCTGCTTCTATTCTTTCTACTTGCGATTGTTTAGCTCTGTTCAACTGCATAAATTATTATTTCGTCTTTTATGTCCACGCTCTATTCCGACATTGATTGAGCTGTTGATACTTTCTTTCATTATTTTAATTATTGTTTGCCCAGCGCATATCTTTTTTTTATTTGTCATTAGGCGGTTTTTTCACTTTCCCCTTTCTTTTAAAAAGAAATGGGAAAATAAAACCTTTTTTTGTTGACCAATTGTTCCTAATTGTTTGGCCACTTTGATGGAGCCTACATTGTCGAGCTGCTTGGACAATGCCCCACCAGTTGCTCGGCCTAAAATATTGCACAAATTTACCGCCTAAATTGACAAAGCGAAAGATTTCGAGTCCAAAAATAGATAGTATATCAATTTGGCAATATTATCAAGCATATCTCTTGCATGCGGAAGTAATACCTTAAGCTGGCCAGGATATTGCCCTGCAGCTTATGATAATCTAATTAACTGGGCAATGTTAGCTCTGCGCTGTCGACGATATTTTCCGTTTTTCTGTTTTTCAATTTCCGCGCTTGTACTTCAATTATCCCATTTCACGAGAAGCTATCAAAGCCATCTGGGCCCACTAACTGGGTCAACTGTGTTGCGCCTCGTCATTTAGCTGTGCGCCCGTAATCACATTCAATTATTTTCAGCCGCAACGCACACATAAAAACACACTCGCAAACACAAACACACACTCGTAAGCTTATACATATATACTGCCGCATTAATTTCAATATTCCGGTAATTTAAATCATTTGATATTTTTTCGCTTCATACGTTTCTTTTTTTAGGCTCCTGCCATTAACAGGTGATTCATTAACTTTATAGATCTGCAGCAGGCATAACGCAGCTGATTTAATCCGCTTAGGCCTCAGCCCGGGCGTGGCTGGGATGATTGCGATTCAGATCGCAGCTTGGCAAACATTAAAGTCAAGTAATCATGTAATTCCCCTAGCAAAACGGAAGCGTGCAGCTTTGATTGCCCCCCCTCTCATGGCCCATATATATATATATATATATATATATATATAGTATAGCAGCTAGTTAGTTGGACTAATTATGCGATATGCACAGTTTGATAGTCCGCCTCTTGCCTGGGTCTACCTGACGGAAATGAACACAAAATTGCCCGGGGAGTAACAATTGAGACCCAATGCTAATGTCAATGATAATCATAATGATGTTGGCCCACCTTTCCCCTTTCCCCTTTCCCCTTGCCCTATTCTACGCTAAGCATATAGAACCAAATGAATATTTGAAATGGGCCCTCAGTAAACAAGCGTCATTTATTTATTTCGCTTCCGAGTGAGACTCTGTTGGTAGGAAAAGAACGATTTGTTCGAGTAGAGACAAAAATATATATATATATATATAAATACCCAACTGCGGACTACAAATAATTAAATAAAAAAAAAAAGTATGATACAAGAGAATGTTTGGGGTCAGTTTTTCAGTTTGTCTGGATCTCAATAATACAAACAAATATGCCACGCAAACTTAAACTTTAATACAGGGTGCCTTCAAGTCGTTCAGTCTTTTCTTAGTTGTGTGCGTGTCTGTCTGTGTGTCAAGCATCAAGTTGGCAATAACTGTAGCCCGTTTGAAATGAAGGCTGGCAAATGCGAAAATGGCGAATAGCAACTGGGATTTATTCCTAGCGCTCTTGTTGCTGGCATTTCAACGGCCGCTGCGGCTGTTATTAAACACGTTTATTCTAAGTTTTCCCCAAAGCACTTTTTCATATTGCGTTCTGCCATATTTTCGCCATGTTTTGTTGGATTGCGCAAAAATTTCAAATTAAGTTGCAGCCCAGCCCAGCCAGACCCCAGACCCTAGACCCAAGCCCAGGCCCAGGCGGTAGCCATAATCGCTCGGTTCCAGGTCTGCAGCTGTAAGTGAGCAACTGAATTGCAGCACGTACATGGGCAATTTGCCAGCAGAATAATACAAAACACACACACACACACACGCAGACAGACGTGCAGACATAGTGTAGCTGTGTCTATGTGTGTGTGTGTATCCGTGTGAAGGTTGTTGAACGCCGCCCAACTGGCCAAGTGGCTGCGTAGCCTTGCCTGGCATGTTATCTTTGTTTTTCTCTTTTTATTTGGCACAGGTTTCATGCTTGAGAATTTGTAAATCGCAGCGAGAAACAATGCCAAAGCATAAACTATATAAATGCGAAATATTTTATATGTATACATATATATATGTATGCGTGTGTGTATTCCACTGAAAGAAACAGATTACTTTTCATCGCTTTGTCCATGCTGAGCAATTAATCTTGCTCTATGCCTCGCTCTCTCCCTCTATCGCTCTCTCTCTCTCTCTCTCTTTCTCTCTCTCTCTCGCTTTTTCGCTCTCTTGCTCGCGCACTCACTTGCACTTACCCACAACAATCATGTCCTCGTGACCGGAAACTGTCTGGAACGAAGGCGCCTCGCCGGACACTTCGCACCGATAGCGGCCCGTCGACTGTAGGCTGACCGAGCGCAGGACAACGGCAATGTCCGTCGAGTTTTGCAACTGCAAGCAAAGAGAATTGTTATAAAATAAACGCATATGTAAAAAGTAAAAGTCAACAGGGAGCACAGAAAACATTGCACATTTGTGCCAGCTGTAGAAAGTGAAATTTATGTCATGAAAGATTCTGAATTAAAAAAAGAAGTGATTGTTATTTTCAATGTTATCTGGCACATGTATGCATGTTTGTTTTGCATATATGCAAACATGCATGCATGCGTACATGTATGAATACATGCGTGGATATCTACATACATGCACTCATTATTACATACATATATACAGATATGCATACCTACATACATACATAAATGTATATATGCATACGTACATACACCCACACATGCATACATGCATGCACGCATACATGCAAAGGTGTATACATGTATACATACATACATACCTACTCACCCCTGACTTCATCACCAAGACACAGACACAAGACACAGAGCCTACTTGAATTCTTGAGAATTGAAGAGAGCACTTGGCAGAAATTAGTTTTACTTAAACTTGCAGTACAGCGACAAAAAGCTTGGTCTGCGTTTGGTATTAGAAAACAAACATGCGTGCATACATATATTCATAAATGCATTAATACATGCATACACTTACACACACACACACATATATAATATTTAAGCTCTTGATATGCAGGCGACGAAATTAATAGTATGCGATGGAGAACTGAACTTTAATTTAAATGCAAATTTTGAAATTCTACACATTTTCGAACATAAACTGAACAACTCGCAATTGTGTTGAACAGTGTTAAACTCAATGCAGGCACCCGTTGCATATAATCAGAACTATTGACAATTTGGGCTCATTTCGTTGGATCTTTCTGATCATATAGCTTGAGGCTTTCGACATCTTTTTCCTTTTCTTCAACATCTGCGTCTTCGTCGTCCCCATCGAGCTCATCATCAACATCCTCCTCCTCAATGTCGTCATCGTCATCGTCGTCGTCGTCGTCCTCGGCATACAGCGATGAGGCCACCTCGGCCAGTTCGTTCATTTCCTTATCACTCACAGGCAGCACACTGTCCAGAGCTTCCGGGGTGGCATCGAAGTGCTCCATGGCCGCGTGCAGCTTCATTTGGCTCTCCGCATGCAGAATGCTCTGCTGCTTGTCAATCTTGCCCAGACGCAGGCCGGCCTCGATGGGATTGCTTTTCGGCTGGCGCACCATTTGGGCAATCATCTCGATGGTTTCCTCGTGGCTAAGAGGCGGGAAGCAGTCCTCCAGCGTCTGCATCACTTTCGATTTATTCTTTGAGTACATTTGGACGAGTTCCGAAAATGTTAGCAAACGAGTATGTATTTATTTCCTGCCTGCCGTTCTACAGCTTGCTTGTATTTTGCTTGGGCAACGATGACGAGCCTGGGGACTAAATGCAAACTACCTGCCTACTCGATTGAATTCAATCGAGGCGTGTCGCATCGACGATCAGATTAGCACACAGACTCACCTCCACATCGACGCCGGGCAGCGGAAACACCTGTCCAGGCGGCATGTCACGTGGCACATAGCGATAGAACTCGAAGCCATCTTTGTACCATTTCACCGAGTACAGCGACTCGCCATCCAGGTCGAATTTGCAGCCCAACACGGCGTCTTCATGTCGCATAATGTGCTTCGGGATGCGTATCTCAGTCATAGTCAGGCTCTCCACTAGATAGGGGGAAAGAAAGAGAAATAGTTATATCAGTTGTTTAAAGAGAAAGTAAGATGATTAACTAAGCTTGTACTTTTTGAGCGCTTAGAACAAAGACATCGCTTTAGCTCTGGTCCAATGCCAGGGGCCCATAAATAACCCGCAGCAAGTGCATAAAAGTCAAGGAAATCGAAAGAAATTCGCCAAAACAATGCGCTTTTGTTTAGCCCAACAATGAGAACTACCAAAGAATGAAAGCGGCCAACTTGAGGCGTGCGAAACGTGCCGCGGCCAGGGAATCCGTACAGACGTGGCAAGTGGCAAGGAGGCAGGAGGCAGGAGGCAAGGAGTTGTGTGCTGTGTGCACTCGAGACAACGAAACGAAACGAAACGAAAAGTTGCTGACTTTTAAACGTACACAAAAGCCCATAGGTAGGCTTAGACAATTTGGGTCAAAGTTATGGCACGAAAATCAAGATATGAAATTAAAATTGCACCAAAACTGAGCGCTGCATAAAGGCTGAAAGAACAAGAAGAAGAATAGGAAAATGCTTTAAGAAAGCTATCAATTTTAGATGGCCCAGAGAGTAGTTGAACATAAATTTAAAAGCTGTCAGATTTTTATTCCCTTGCAGAAGAAGTCTTTCAGTTTTAAGGCTGTCTTTCTGAAAATTTACAGAAGTTCCTTTTTCTGTTGCCCGCATTACATATGTCGGAACTGGCTGGATCGGACCAATATATCATATAGCTGACATAGGAACAATCGGTCGAAGAGTAGGCTCTTCTATGAACAACTTTTTTGTTTATTAAGATATCTTGACCAAGCTAGGCATTGATTACATTACATTTATCGGACAACTATATCATATAGCTGCCATCAAGATACCTTGACCATTAACCTTGGCATTAACTGTTTTCTCTGTGCTGTAAATCCCTTAATTAATTAAGCTGATATTTTTAATCGAGGCGAAATAATTTACCACATTTTTCCCCAACTTTCCAATTGGTCGGAATGGCTTTCACCTGTGACGTCTGCTCGTGCTGATGACAGGGCTTCCGAGTAAGTGCATGGGGGAATTCGTTGAATGGGCAACCAATAAAATGGCAATTGAACGTCAGGGAATCAACATGAATTTACCTTGTAGACTTTATTTACGCCGCGCTTTGATGCGAGTTCTATAAATATGACATAATGTGTGGTGCGTTGACATTTGGCTAAAAATAAGTGCACATTTTCATTAAGCCCCCAGGAAGCGGCAGCATTAAAGACCGTTGAGTTTTTGTGTTTGAAATAAACCAGGCGCACCGCGTACCGCCTACCCATTCGCCTTTGGCGGCAAAATAAACAAGTGCAAAGCACAATGCACAAAGGCAAACGGCCGCCATTGGGACCACAACCAGGACCAGACCCGAGCCCAAAGCAGGTGCAGAACCAGAGCCAGGCTCAGAGCCGCAGCCGGAGCCTGGAAGCGGCTCCTTTGAGTGCGGCTTCCGTTTTTGTTTTTCTTCTCTGTGTGCGGCGGACACTTTGAGCCAAGTATTTATGATATAAGTATGATTTAGCATTATGCACTTTCCACTCGCGACTCCCGACCCACAACTTAATATTCTGTGCAGCCCAACTCAAAGAAAATCGCACTACACACACTTTGGCCCGCGCTGCCTTTGAAAATGTTTTTAAAAGACTTCTTGAAGCTTTTCTTTGGCATTGCCATTTCTTTCAATCGCCATCGCCATTGTCGACTGCAATTGCAGCTTAAATTTTATATATTATATGCGACTTGTGGTGCATTTTTCACAAAGTAGCTTCTGAGAATCAAAAACAAAAAGCTGCCAATATATTTAAATTGACTGTAAATACATCGAAGATTTGTTTACATGCTCAGAGCAGGGCAATAAGCTGCTTCTGCTCACAGAAACAATGTACTGGCAAAATATATAAAATATAATAACAACAAGTGAAAATTGGACAGTTGACAGATGTCAAGTGAGAGCTCAGCTCAGCTAGTCCAGTCTGGGGGCAACTTGTCTAATTATTAAGCCAACAACTGGCTGAAAATTCCAAATTCCATGCAACATGGAAACTTTTGTCATCTAATGCGGCGCTTAATTAACAAGTGCCAGGCGGGGCGAAAAGTTTTCCATTTGATGTCGTGTAAATGCCAGTGTTACGATCTAAGCACTATTACCTTGATAGAAAGTTGCCACAAAACTTTCGTGCTTAATTATTGTTGATTTTTAAATGATTTAATTTGCGGCCCGGGGCCAAATGTCAGGCGCAGGCAAAGTCAAATAAAATCGAGTTAGCACGAGTCAAAACAAATCCTGCCACGTGGCCGTGGCAAGTGTCAAACGCAGCAGACTACAATTCGCATACAGCTACATATTTGTTTTGAATATCAAACTGAATATTTAATTCCTCACCCAGGGGTTGAATATTGCGGAATATTGTGCATATAAGCATTCATTGTGGAGAATAAAGGAATAAACTTCAAGGGACGCTTTAAATTAAGAACTTTACGCTCTCAACATTTTTCTCTTTTCTTGGGCCGATTTTTTACTGACCACAGATTTATTTAAAAAAATATTTTGATGCATAACCCAGCCAGAGGACAAACCAATATCAAAATGCTTTCATTCCTCAGCTAAGTATTTTTGCGTAGTAAGTTAACTATGCTAGGGACTTTCCTAAGGGCTGGGCGCCTCAGAAGTCAACATTTTTCACATTTTTAGCTTGAGCTTTGAAACAATAACGAACCTTAAAATTAAAGTTTTAACATTAAAAACTTGGCAGCAAATTTTTAAATATTTCCACCCAAAAATTTAAATGCAGAAAAACTCTCGAGCTCAAGCTATGGCTAAAAGGTCATCAATCAAGAAAATGTTGGGAATGTTGGTAGCATTTTTGTGATGGGAAATTGAAGCATACATTATAATGCAGCTGGGATGATAATTTAGACTGATTTTGGTGGCTGGACCGGATGCCAGGCCTTGAGCAAATAGAAGATGTTTTTGCATGTTTCGCAAACGCCTGCAGCATCAATACGCATCAATTTGGGCCCCCTTTTCAGGCTTTGGCCCCAGCCGGGACAGACAGACGCCTGGAACGTGCTTTATCTGCAATCAGAAGCGGAAGTTTGTCTCAGTCTACAGCCAGAGCAACAACAACAACAACAACAAGAACGAGGACAAGCCGTCCATTGTCTATGTCTCACTGTGTATGTCCTTGTCTGTGTCCCAGTCTGTGAGCCTTTCGGTGTGTATGTCTGTCAGGCTCGTTTTCTTTGACGATGAGTGCGTTCTTTTTTGTGCCATTCCAGTTGTTGTTGTTATTATTTTTGTTGTTGCTGTTGCTGTAAATGGAGCACGTTCCTCGATGCTTTGCTGCATTGCAGGCGCACTTGCATTTGCATATTTCGTGCGTCCCGCAGGATTTGGGGGGAGGGGCAGACTAGAAAACTTTGTCATCGATTTGAAGCCAGCTCATAGCAATGGCAAAAGCAGCATATTAATCGCAGCTACAAACTTTTTATTCCGAAGCCAAGCAAAACTATGCCTCGTAGTTATGCCTGTCATTTGTCTATTTGCATTAAGGAGTCGCTTTGCATAGTTGGAACAAGCCCAGAACTGACTTCCTGGTCTAAAATCTAGGCCAACTGAAAGCCTTTAGTAGAGGGTGTATCAGAAATATTGTATTGCATTTTTTATTTGCACATAGTTCTTAGGGCCACACAATTTGAAAATTCTCGTGGCACAATAACTGATAGAGTGCCCAGATTAACTGGCATTATTAATACAAATTAATATAACAAAAATTGCTTAGCTCATGTGAAATTGGGTGGGAAATAAATCAAAGCAGCTGTGACAATGTACAAATTGTCATTGTCAAGTTGTCGGCAGCCAAATGCAACAATGCCTATTTTCTTTAATTAGGATATCAATTAAAACATGCACATACACACACACAGACACAGACACAGACATAAACATGAACAGTTGTTATAATATAATTAAAATTCATTTCGACTTGTAAATTGGCTGGCGGCAAAAACTGCACACAACTGAACCGAGCGCCCAGCTCATTCATAACAATAACAACAAGCCTTATGAAATCGATTAATTTAATTAAATTGAAAACATCAATTTTGCGTACTATGATTAATTACATGCCCAGTCGAAATTTGACACACGTCTGTGGCAACATTTAAATTATTGTTGCATGCTTTTAGGCGTTAAGTGAAAAACTTGAATGTCATATTTAAAAAATATGCCAAGTATTCTGTGGCTCGTTAGTTAAAGCTAATTATATTGCCTAAATGCTTGCGGCTGATTAAAGCCACGTTCTTTCATATATTTGATGAAGTTCGCCCAAGCCCAGCCGGCAAGTGTTCTGCGTGTCGTTTAACATTAGTTTCATGTGCTGCCAATAAATAAAACAAAAATATTACTGAGCTTTCATTGGCTGGACTGTTTTTTGAGTGCGCGCCACGTTTGCTTAATTTCATTATTGTTGCTCTTAGATTTTTTTTCTAGTTTTTCCATTCGATTTTTTGTTCGCTTTGTGCTGCGTACGTGACCTCATAATAAAAGTAAGTAAGATTTTTATCTATAATTCAGTGGACGCGCTTTCCGAATCAATTAAGTACCTCACAAATCCCCAAACCAGTCGTAATAATCATTTTCATTTTTTTCTTCGCCCTGTCTAGACCACGTTCTATTTGTCAGTTATTGTTTGTGCCACGCCCCCCAACATGCCGCCTCTGCATCGAGCAAATTATCCGCATGTAAGGGAAAAAAAGCTGTTCCTAAATGGCAAACAGAAGCACAGAAAAACATTCACTTTGACAAGTTGATGCAGCTGCAGAGAGAAACGAATCGAAAAAAATATTAATATTGAAAGAAAAAGTTGCGCACATTTATTTATTTAATTAAATGCGGCACCGTGAAAGTTTTGCAAACGAGCTCGAATACTAGCAAACCAGGCCAGGCCAGGCGATCCACTTAATTAGGTGACGCACAGCACGCTGTTCGAGAAAAGAAACTCCATTAAACCTCAAACAGAATAGTTTTTGTTATGCTCACATTGCGTATACATCATGTGTGCCAAATATTTTATAGTACATTTAAATAAATAATTGAAATACTTTGGAATGACATGCGATATTATTAAGAACTCTTCCATTACATATTTGAAAATTACATTTTTTTATTTAGATTTTGTAAATTTTGTGTATTTTGATTGTAAATGTCCAAATCTTTTTAGAAGGAGCAACGTGAAAAGTGGCTTTGAGAGGATTATTCTATTAAATTTCATCCCAAAAATTGTATCAAAAATATGTTTTTGTTCCCAGATCCTTTGATAGATTTAAAATTTCCATAAATTTAAATAATAATTATTGAAATTTTCATATTTTATCAGAAATATCACAAATATATTTATATTTAAATTTGTATTTAACCAATTGGAAAGCGACAAACAGATTTTGTGATTTGTTTGCGTTACGTATACGTCGCGTATGCCAGCTGTTAAATAACAAAATGCAAATTTGTTGCATATATGTACACATATTGAATATATTACAAAGGATTCAAGTTAACAAAAATCTGAATTTTATAATCAAATTTTCAACTAAGTCTCAATGTCCCCAAATCTGGCCACAGGGCCAAGTTGGCAGTTAATTTTTGTTTATATTTTCAAGTAGTTTGATGAACTTAATTAAAAATAAGTAAGCCAAAGTTCAGATTAATGCGTCAAGTCTGGAGTGAGCCGAAGGTCGTGAAGAGGGTTAAACATGCCACAAAGTTTATCGCCTGCCAATAGCTGCAGAGATTTGCGCAGCTTGGCAATGTACGCGGGACTCGAAGGATTCGAAGGCTTTGGCTCGCCGTTGACTCTGTGAACTGTCAAAGGCTGCCAGGCCTTAAATCGATTAAGAGCTCGTATCAGAATGTGCCACATGGCTTTTAAAGGGGCGCCAAATTGTGGCTGCCAAACTAATATTGTTGGCTAAAATATTTGCACGCCTCCCAACCAAAAAACAGTGTACAAAAAAGGAAAACTTCTTGGCCAATTTTTGTGGAGCTCGTTTGTTGCTGGCGTTGGCGTTCGCCAAAGTTGCTAATAAATTAAATAAACATTCAGGAACTAGCCCCCAACCCTCAAACCACCCGCTCGTAAAGTACTCACCGCTGCAGAGAAGGACGGCCAGCGTCAGAACCGGCAGCAGCAGGCGGCAGAATGTGAAGGATGTGGAGGAGCAGGAGCAGGAGCAGGAGCAGCAGGCGCTCAGTTGCAGGCAACGGCCACGTCGTCGTCTATTCAAAGTTGCACCCATTTTGTTGCATTAATGTGTTCCGTTGCGTCTCCCCCCTCTCGCTCTGTCTTTCTCCGTCTGGCTGTGTACTTGTTTTGGGTTTCTCGCTTTTGGTGGCTGCTTGTAACACTTTTGGCGCTTTTTCTTGGCCAAGTTTTTCTTTCGTCGGTTTCGTTAGCTTGGCTTGGCGCTGGTAAAACTTTAATTTTTCAATTTGTTGCGGAATTTTTCGGTTATTTTTCTTTAGCTACAATTTGGGGCACGCAGCGTGTTTTTTTCATCTTCTACTTATTCCATTTTGTTCTCCTTTGACTGCTTTTACTGCTGTTTGCTTTGCGTTTTAGTTTGGCTCCGCGTCTTGTTGTTGTCTCATTTGCGCAATGCAATAAATTTCCCTTGACCGCCAACGAGGGAACGCGTCACCCACCAGGATCCGATGTCCTCCTTTCTCCCTCTATCTACCACTTCCGCTTCCCCGACTTTCGCCTTTCTCCTTTTGGTTGTGGCCTGCGTTTTGTCGTTTGCTATTTATTTTTATTTTCCACGCGCTTCTTGCTATTTGCTCTTCTTATTATGCGCTCTACACACACAAACACAAACACACATACACACACCTTCACACACGTACATGAATGTGTTCGCAGTTACATTTACATGTCCTGCGTCCTGCCAGTGTTTGTTCAGCAATTTGTGTTTGTCTGTTATTTGCGCGCGTTTGTCTTTGCTTCCTTTCCCATTACAGTTTGTCTCCTCTCCTCGTTGTTGTTGTTGTTCTTCTTCGTCGTCTTCCACTTTGTGTGGTTAAAATAATTGAAGCATCAAAAAAATTACAGTTTCCAAATTTCAAACAACATTTGTATTGCAGCAGACTTTGTTCAGTGCCAGTTGCAACTATTAAACTGCAAGGAAAAAAAAAACAAACAGTATATAGTTAGTTCTTTAATTATTGATTTTTAAAAACTCTGTGATATACATCTAAATACTTAAGAAATAGCTGGTTAATAAAACTAACATATTAAAGCGCAATATACCAAAAGATAAAATCAATTTTTATTCGTATTAAAATGAAAAATAATTTCTTAATGCATGAAAAAATATTTTTTAAAAAGTTTGATGAGTATGCTGTAAATAAAAATAAAAGAAAAAACACTTAGCTTGTTGCAAGCAAAAACATTTATTTTTAGTTATATATAATTTTGATGGATTCTTTTAAAATTCTAAAAAAAATATTAGGCTTCCACTCAACAGACTATTTACTCAAAAAATGTTCAAAAATTTCAAATTTCTGTGGGAGCTATAAAATTGACAAAATTTTGATGATCTTTTTCTCATACGATGAAGCATTAAATTTGAGCCAAGAGATTAATGCTCTTTTTCTCATACGTTGAAGCATTAATTTTGAGCCAAAAGATTGAGTAGATGTGATGATCTCTTCTCATATGTTGACGCATCACTCTAATCTTAATAATTTAAAGAATAAATTGATATACGAGTTTTCAGATTCAATAAACTATAGCACGACTGCTATTTGTTAAATTTATTTGGTCAGGCTTTAAAATATGACTTGTTTCCACATAAGCAAACAAATAATCCAAAGTATGGATCCAGCGCTTGATGCTGATAAGGAATATGTATAGCTAATGGGCTTAGAGATACCTTCCTCCAGCAGCGTATACGAATTTGTGTTTAGTTTTAAGGGGCATAATTAGGCTAATAAATCAAAAGCTTAAAAAACTAAATCATAAATATACTTTTTACATGCATGCAAGCCAAAGTATTGATTTATTTTATTAAAATTCTATTTTATATGCAATGTGCTAGGACATTCAATATGTTATATATGCCCAGCACATTTAAGTCAATATAAAATATTATAATTGGCCCCACATTGATACGTTTGATTGTATTACTTGCAAATTTATATGTTTTCATAACGATGGTATCTATTGAATGCAGCGTAGTTAATAAACAACGAACAGAATGTGTTCAATGGCAATTATGTTTGCTCCCAAAAGATGCGTCGAGCTGGCGACTAATTCGAGTGCCATGATATAAACTCAATTAAGCTGCTCGAGACCCGAGTGAGAAGCACATAAATAAGTGCATAAATTAATAATATTTGTTGACAAATCTTGAAATCTCAAAAGCGAAATATGACAAGAGCTCTGCGTTTCGGTTATCAGTTGTTTTGCTTGGCCAAAAATTGAATTTACATAAAATCAATTAAACAAACATAAGAAAATGAACACACACAGCAAGTGAGACAGATAGAGAGAACTTTTCAAATGAAAATCATGTTACGTAATTAGAAGCTATGAATATTTTTAGCACCTTGTTGTCAGCTATTTGAAGCGAGATTCAGGCACGTGCCAACTGCCAACCATTCGAGTGGCTTATGCAAAATAGTTGTTTCGACCACGGTGCGTATACTCTATCTTGTGTGGCATGTGTATAAGTAAATGGGACTAGCTCGAGCCGAGCATTTACATAGCCAAGTTCTGTTTTTCTCAACCTTTTGCATAATTAATTATGTGGCTTGAATGGCGACGCCTTGTTAAATATGCAAATAACCGAAGCGAAGCAGCCGAAGGACGCCGCCTCGCAGAGGTCATCAACTGCTGCGGCCCGGGCTGCCAGCTTATAAGTTAGCTAGGAGCGCATCTTCGGCAGCTTGGCGTAATGAAATTAAATTACGCATACGCCATGTGTGCCGCAATTCGCATTTTAAATTTCGCTTCAAGCCTGACATTGCCACACGAAGGCAATGTGGCAAGACATTTCGATAGCCGCAGCAACAAAGCCAACCACACTGCAAACACTTGCACGCACACACACAGAGACTCAAAACACACACACACACACCTATACAAAAACAGGCTAAACTCGTGCTGCTATGTAGGCCAAGCTCGGCTGAATGCTGAATAAAGAAATGACTGAATGCCTGCACTGCTTGACTGACTAAATAACTGACTCTCCGACTGTCTGACAGACAAACCTACCAACTGACAGACTGACTGACTGACTGACTGACTGACTGACTGACTGAACAACGTTGTTCTGTGTCGGGCCATTTATTTCTGTGCCGCTTTTCTGTATGTGCGTTGGGGCCAGGGCCAATGCTGTCCCTTTGGCAGGCTCTTTCGAGCCAGTGATTGCTTTAAAATTTAAGCTCAAATTGCAAAATAAACGAAGTGCTTAGAATTTAAATGCACGAGTCGAGACAACTAATTGTTCTTTCACAAAGTAGAGTAAAAGCTTAAATTTATATAAATATTGCAACATTTTTTGCTCAAAATGTTTGCATTATTTAACATTTTAATGCAGGGCATTTATCTATCGAGCCCTGGCGACTCGAGCACCTGGCGTTTGCTTACAATTTGTGTAAAATCTCGTTCTTAAAGGACTCTCTCGTTGAAAGTCTTGAATTAAAAGCTGAAAAGCAATTGAACGAATTTTATTTTTAGCAACATTTTTAATTAAATTCCTAAAATAAACCCTGCCTCTTTTTTTGGCAATGTTACAATGTCACAGAAAATATTTAAATACTTGAAAGCCAAATACCTTTAATATATTTTGGGCAAGCTTTTCGATTGCTTTAAATTACAATGTCAATTTTTAAATTGGCCTCATAAACTAACGCAACTTGAGGCAGATAAATGGCCTCCGTTTTGGCCACCATTTTGGCCACCGTTTTGGCCTCCGTTTTGGCCACTGTTTTGGCCGTTTTATAGCTAGAGTTTCATAATTATTGTAATTTATGTGGACACCTGAGGCGCGTGTGCGGCACGGGCTAAAATTTCAACTGAAATTTGTTGTGCAGTCCATTAGAAAAATGTGCAGAGCGTCCGTCCTGGCCCGCCCCCAAGGGAAATATGGCTTAAATTGTGCGACTCACTGTAATACTCACATTTTCCTTTGCCGCTCTGGGTCTTAATATGCTTTGTGGCCAGGAAGTGGACGATGTTGGCAATGAAAAGGCAGCTTTCCCTCTGAGCTGCTGCGCTTGTTGTTGTTTCTTTTGTTGCTGCTGGCAATTGGCATATTTTTTGTTGTTTATTCGGCTTATGTGAGGAGGCAGGAGGCAGGAGGCGCGGCTCACGGCCTTGTCTCGCCAGTTTGAGTTGAAGTTACACGGGGTGCGAAGTATTTCGAGCGCTGGCCACGTGCATTATAATAATAATAACAAATTATTAGTTGACACGCACGTAACGCTACTTTCATTCATAATTTATGCATTTTAATTTGTCAAACGAGACGGCAAATAAATGTTTGAATACACTCGCTTGACTGTGAATGCGACTCGCGAGTGTTTCGCTGCAGTCGCACGCTCATAGACGTGTTTCTTGTTGTTGTTTTTATTTTGTTTCTGCCTTGTCATATGCACACACTCGCACACCTAGTTTAGCCTTTTCACTGCTAATTCACACACGCACACTTGCCAGCACACACACACACACACACACTCTACGAGTCTTCGTCGTCGCAGTCGTCGCTTGTTCTGTCGGGCTCGCAGCGCTTGTCGTCGTCTCAACCACACAGCACCAATAACCGACCAAGACTAAAAGCTTCGCTCTTCTCATTACCTGCTTTTCACTTGGGCCACACGCACGACTTCAGCCGACGGCAACGACCGGAAGTTAGGCTAAGAAAAACCGAGCTAACTTGGCCAGAAAGGAAATACGCTCGCGCAAAACCTGTTTCGTATTGTCTGAGGTTGCGAAAGCAAACGCAGGGCGACGAGCGAGAGAGAGAGAGAGAGAGAGAGAGAGGGAGAGACAGATTTCGAGAGAGCGCGGCAGACGAGAGAAACTGCTGTTGAGCGAGTTTCTCAATCGTTCAATCTCGCTCTCTCTTGTGTTTCAATTTCCATTTTGTAGCGCAGCTTTTGCTCGTTTGCTGTTAGATTTTGAAAATAGGGGGAAATTTCTCAGTAGGCAAGTTTAAATTATAATATAAGAAACTCATTAGTTTACAAGGCTATTAAAAATAATATGAATACAATGTTGTTGATTGAATATTGTTTAAATTAAAGCTGATAAAATATTTATATTGATTAAAATAAATTAGGCTACAGTTAGGTATAAACAAAGCCCTGTTCTTCTGTTCGGTAAAGCTAGATCGTTCATTGAATTAAGCAAGAAGAAAGGAGCCCCAAAAAAAATAGCTAAAAATCTATCATAAATATATACTTTGTCTTTTGAAAAGGCTTCTTAAATAATTATGAGAGCAATCAGTGTATTTATATAATCGTTACATATTGTTGATACTATTAATTAATTTAATTAGTTGTCAAAGATTGAGTGACTCATTTTTTAAATATTCTTTGCCACCTTTGTGCTTTATGTAGATTTCGATTAAATTATAAAAGCCAGAAGAAGCACATTTTTAATGATTATAATGCTGGTTTCCTAATCAGATTGTGTTCCTGTCAACTCTGTGTGACTCTTACTCTTAAATCTTAAGCTTTATTTATTCTAAACTAACAATTACTGCCCTAAAGTCCTGGCAAGGAACCTGCTAAGGAGGGAAAGAAGAAGGAGGCTTAAAACGACCTACCCTACAGACCTGGCCAACCGACGCCTTTAGTGAAGCAGCCATACCCTCAACAAAATAATCTAGCCCTGACAAAACAAACATGCACATAAACCTCCTGCAACATATAAATATCTAAACTAATAAACCAAAGCCATATTCTCACGCTGATAAAAGTTGCTAAGCAACAGTAACGGCCTATCAGTTGTAAATAAAAGAGTTTTAATGCCCAACAAAAAAAAACAATTACTTACTTATTAAGTGCCATAAATATGCACTTCAAATGAACTCTCAATGAATAATTCTGCTGCAAGCTGTGCTCCTCTATAGATATATGTGAGCGTATTATACAGCCGCACTCACGTCTAGTTTAAGCGCGCCTGCATCAGCAGCATTTCACAGATATGCATAATAATAGCAACAACAACTCAGGCACACACAGACACACACTCACACACACACACGAATACTTGCCAATAACATGAGCATGGGGCTGCGCATCATTAGGCCAAACAAAAAAGTGCTGACTGCCGCAGACTGAAGCCAAACTTGGCCCACTGAGCGAGACCCACAACAACAACAACAACAACAGCAACAATTGTTTTAGTTGTTGTTGTTGCACATACCAGCAGCAATTTGCAGTTGAGGCAGGCAGCAGTTGGCCAGCATCGGCTCATTGACAGTCATAACGCTGAAACGCGCTTCAACTTGGGCTAAAAGAGGTTAAAGAGAGAGCGAGAGGGAGAGAGAGAGAGAGAGATTGCGAGAATTGTAGAGAATTAAGAATTTGCACTTTTACTTAAGCGAAAAACTTTACTTGCCAGGTTGCAATGCGCGCTAATATAGACACTTTGCAACAACTGAGCAGAAACAGTGACGGCAAACAGAGAGGAGAACAAGAGAGAGAGAGAGAGAGAAGAATGTATGTGTGTGTGTGAGTGAAAGGGGGCAAATTAACTGAAATTGATTGCGTCAACTTTTTCAATACTCTGTGTGTGTGTGTGTGTGTGTGTTTGTGTCTCTGTTTTGTTGCAAGTTGTTTGCAAATTGCATAAATTTGATTATCGACTCTTGCAGAGCTCGTAGGTAATAATACGTGTCCTTTACCAGTGCTCGTCCTTTTGTTAGCTAAAATTCGTTTAAATCTACGCAACTCGAACTAATTCATGTACTGATTGAATCTCTTGCGCTCCACAGGCTTCATTATTTAACATTTCAATTACAAGCCCGGCAAGAAACTGAGAGAGACTGAGCGCAGGCATTTCAAAATCAAATTTGTACTCTTGGCTTATTTCGGCAGCTCAGACAATGGCAGCTCCATTGGGCTCCAGTGGGCTTCATTGGGCTCCAAGCCTCAGCAGACAGTCTGAGTGGATTGTCATCAACGGATTTAGCCAGTTGCAGCTATTTAGCATGTAAATGTGAGCCAGTGGCAAATAGTGTGGCACCAAGTCCTCAGCTCTATCGGGCCCTCCTACAACCTGACAGTCGCATCTATTTTGCATACAAATTACTTTTCTTTATGTTTTTGCTCTGTGTGGACTGCCTTCTGCTGCCAAAAAAATAATTTAAATGTTTCATTTGATTACAAATTGTGCTCCTGCCCAAAACTGACTTCTTGTTTAATTGCGTCTCACTAACCAGATAAAAATATATGCATTTTACCTGATCAACAGATAAACCCAGAACAACTAATTGGCTAGAACTCAAGTTTTTTGACATTTTTATGTTTAGATTTAAGAAATTCTAGTAACACGTTTTCTTCTGACCAATGTTTATTAATTAAATGAAGGCTAGATATGGCAGCTCCCATAAGTATGCTATAGTTTTTTCTTTTTCTTTAATATCAGTTGAAAACAATTGAGAGTGTTCGCAGTCAGCAGCAGCTACTTCTAGGCATCTGCACACTCTCACACACACACACACACACACACACACACCCCAACACCTACTCAACAAACAAGTCGGTCATTGGGTTCACAAAACGCAGCCAGAGCACGCTCACATTTTGTTCATGTTTAATATTCCAAAAAAAAGAAAAAAGAAAGCGAGTAGCACGCACAGGAACACACATCACATTCACGCCAAGAAACAAACACACGCACATACACACATATACACATACGCACAGTTGTGTGCGGCACAGGCGACAAAAGATTGCAAAGACGTTTTAGAAAGTAAGAAAACATTTGCAGGTTACGCTTAAAAATGTATTCAGATAGTCCGGATCAGGGCTTAAGCCTGGACTTACTCAATTATTCATCCACATTTTGGTTGAAGCTTTCGTTACCTAACTTTAGTTACCTAAATATATACAACAATTTAATTTTAAATATTTAAATGCTGGTTTTTATGCTAATTAATATTTTCTTCATATATGCAAAAAGCTTTTCTGAGCCAAACTTCATGCATATTTTTATTCTTTTAAATATAAAGCCTTTGTAAAAGAAAACCAGAAAATTAATTAATAAAAGTAGAATTCTACAGAATTTAATCTATCAATGAAATCCTATGCATGTAGAATTCTACATAATACCATAATACATAATATACAAATATATATTCTTGCAAAAAATAAGCCAATATATATATTGATATATTTTTCAGACACCTAATCATTTAATAAATGTGTTTAATATTTTTCTTATTTTATATACCCACACTTGTGGCTAACACTTTTGCCACTTTTGTCGGTCGTAGGCAGTGTGCATGTCCGGATGATGATTACTGTAGCCTATGTATGTAAAAGAGTACGAGTGTGTGTGGGAGTGTGTGTTGGAAGTCATTGCACGCTGGCGTCTAATGATTACAGACATATTATTACTTGACACAGACGACTCCAAGGGGCGGACACCCCGGCAGCAGACGGGGCAACAATGCAAGAATTTTCTAGTTTTCACTGCAATTATCGCTGGCTTTATGATGTGTAAATGCATGTGGACTCACACACACACACACACAGCCAGAGAGGCGCAGGCGAGGCGAGGCGAGGCGGGGCAAACATAAAATTGCCATAAAAATAACATTAGATGCCTCGCGGGATTTGCTCATCAGACAAACAATGCGCCCGTCGCAGTTGGCGCAGGCGACACACATCCGTCGAGAGGAGTTTTGTGCCTCGCAAAGTTCATCATTGTTGAGAGATTTTCATGTGTTATGATTGTTTGTTCGCATTGTGTGCGGCTTTTATTGCACTCGAGCGCTCTAATCAATGTGCACCACTGATTAATGTGGCGGCATTCGGCACCACAATTGCATGGCTTGGTACAGTTTGTGTCGCGCTATTTATAAGCTTGCGGCCTGGCATAATACTCCGGCATTCCAATGCATTGCCCTCAATGAATAATTAAGCGGTCTGCACACATTCATCAGCGTGCCGTGGCGCACATCAAACCACAACGCGCACCGCCCTCTCCTACACACACGCCTCTCTCCGCACACCCCTCAACAACCGCAGCAGCCGCAGCGTCTTTAATTTAAGCTGCGAGTCGCTGGCTGGTTG
Organism: Drosophila littoralis; assembly: GCA_018903485.1. Classification (NCBI taxonomy): domain Eukaryota; kingdom Metazoa; phylum Arthropoda; class Insecta; order Diptera; family Drosophilidae; genus Drosophila; species Drosophila littoralis. The sequence goes on from JAEIGF010000600.1 coordinate 923,867, forward strand.
GGAATTCTATTAATTTTTGCCGCTCTTCCACGTGTGTCTTGGGGCATTGCGTATACGACGCATTAGCCGGCTGTGGGGCCTAATGAAATGCGATCTAATTTATAGAACGTGGCGCATATTATTCAGCCGCTGTCTAAAATGGTTAGGGCTCAAGAGCCGCAATACATTTCATCACGTTCGCCAAATGTAGACATAAAATAAAAAGATATATAAAAATAAAAACAAAAATTTTGAAAGCGAAACGCCAAACGCAAAGAGCATCAATATTTTCCGTTTGCCTTCGTCTATTTGCGTGTATTTTTAATTTATTTGCATTTGCTCATTGAAATGCTGCACAAATAGCACGCCTACGGCCACGCCCACGGGCGCCCACTTCAAAATGCCACAAGCCCCAAAATAAATGACAATTTATGTGCCCGCTCAACGCACGGCTGTCATTTTTATATATGCGATATTTTTCGACAACACACAAATAATAAAAAGAAGAAGTGCCAAATATATTAAATAAAAAAATATTAAACGAATTTTAACATGCAATTTTTACCTTCACCCAAACGCTGTCCGTCATAAATTCTCGTTATACAATTTAAAACATTTGCTAAACACGCATTTCCTCCCTGGCAATGGCATAAATTTACTTTTTCGCCTGCCCAATGGTCGAGCCCTGCCATGAACGGGGGCGGGGCGCGAGAAGGAGGAGGAGGAGGAGCGGCGGGAGGGATTGGGTTCTGTGTGGACAGGATAACTTGGGCCAGAATTGCCTCTCGCATTCGCACAGATAAAATTGTCAATGTTTCATGATGAATGCGTATCGAAATGTATAAACACATAAATGAAAATATATTTGCACCGTTTGGCGTTTGGCAAAAGGAAGAACGAGAACGGAAAAGCGAATAAAATAATATATTCACATTTTCATAAATACATCAAAATGCGTGGCGCGTATCAAATAAACATATTAAGCTAATAGGCCATGCAGCTGGAATCGATCGGGGTTTTTGTATATAAAAGTTCGGGAATTAATAAATTATGATAAGGATCGGGGGCGGGGGTGGGTAGAGGGCACTGTGGACAATATTACTCTCTTTTTTTTAACAAATTCTGATAAAGTTATACGTCCTATCGGATCTTAGAGAACCCTGTGGACAATACTACTCCCTGTTAATACTCTCCCAGTTTCCTTTATTTATCAATCATTCTCCCATTCTATTGACAACCAGCTCACATAAAATCGAAGGGAATTCCGAGCTGTTCACACCTCGACGCAAGTAAATCCTCACGCTACGTTTCTGCTGTCATAGTTGTGTGCTCATTGAACCACAAAATTAGTGTGAGTTAATTTGCAGCCATCATCAACATAGCACAGACACACATATACACACACACACACACACACAAAACACTCCAAAACACGTGTCGACTTTCACGCATTGGGGAAAATGTTATGTGGAAAATGGCAAACGAACAACGTGCCAAGCTGCGAGCCTTGAAAATTTATTAACACATGCCAATCATAAAAAATGAACGAAAAAAATAAGAAGCAAAAATCGTTATTTCATTCAGACAAAAGGCAGCAAATCTGCAATGTTCCCAAAAATGCTTTCGACTGAGCACAAAACGCATAGAATTGTTCTATATGTTCTATAATATGATTATACGAAATACTAAAGTAAATAAATGAATGAGCATATACTTATATCTAGTATAAGAATATTCTCTGAAAATATTTAAAGGCGATTTGGTTGGGAAAGCGCTTTTTGGAATCGTTGTACAGGCCTATTTTAGCACATTCTTTCATAAATAATGAAGGAAAAAAGCGAAAATCATTCCATTCAGACAAAAGGCAGCAGATCTAGCAGATGGTCCCAAAAATGCTTTCGATTTAGCCCAAAAGACGTAGAAGAAAATATAAATAATTGATTTATATTCTGGATTTGACGACCTCTCCATTTTATAATTGTTTGTCAAAATATTAGAATAAATAAATGAAAGAGCATATATATGTAGCATAAATATATTCTCTGAAAATATTTAATAGCGATTAGGTGTGGAAAGCACTTTTTGGAACTGTTTTACAGGCCTATTTCAGGCTAGACTCAAAATTACGGTCACGTTTTCGATTATGAAAAATTTTATTTCCGTGCCATCTTTCACTCACATTTTGCCATTGTTGATTATGCATATTTTGTTATTTATTATTTGTTATTTACAGACATCGCCAGAAAAGAAAGAAGCATTTGCACAAAACTATAGAAAACTATTTTGCGGCAACACGCGGCGTATGCGCAATAAAATCAATTGCTCGCAAATGCCTGGAAAGCGATGAGACACTGAGAGACTTCAAGTGGCTGGGTTGTGTTAGTTTAAATTGTTAATTGATTTTGTCTTGCACTTTGAGCCACGCCCACAGCCGAAACTCTAGGCAGCCGCCCCTTTTGGAATCCGCAAAACGCACTCGAATTTTGCGGCTTTTGTGCAACCGAGCGCGGTATTAGCTAAGCTGGACACTGAAACTGCTTAACTTTCATGCAATTTACAGCTAAAGTAAACTTCTTTTAGCTACAGCAACAGCTCCAGTTGCCCCTGCCCATGCCACGCCCACGCCCCGCACACACCGCTGGACATAAATCTAAGGCAAGCAGCGAGCATTTTGCTCAACGTACAAACGACAAACAATTTTATTGTACGGGGCGACGCACACACATGCATACAGAATGCTATATGTGTGGGGTTAGTGGACGAAATTGCAAAAGGATATGACTTTGCTACACACACACACACACACACACACACGCGCGCGCACACACACACACACAAGCACACACATGTACATACAGCCCACATGGCATGCGGTTGCAGTTTTATGCATTGGCATGGCTCTCTGCCACTGCCACGCCCAGCAAAGTGAACTGACCCCCAGACACACGCCCACTGTCACAGAGCTGACTCGAACGACGAGGGGGAGGGGTGGGGAGGTGAGAGACGGAGAAGGGGGAGCGTCGAGTGCCGGTAGCGAGCGAGCACAGCTTGATCCTTTTTTATCTTCTATTTGATTTTCATTTTTAATACGAAAATAAGTTTAGCTTAAAATTGAATTATTTGATTTATTTTGTTGGCAAGCGAACGCACACACAAGTGTCCATGTGGATGCCCATGTGCGTGTGTGTGTGTGTGTGTGTGTGTGTGTGTCTGTCTCTGCAAACTTTTCTTATTTCGTTGCAGTACGCCAAAAAGTGCTTCCTACATTTTGCTGGCCATTTTGTCTGCGCTTTTGACTTTGAGCATAATTTAATCGGATATTTGTTGCCGCTGCCCTCGCCTCTGCCCTCGCCTCTGCCCCCGCCTCTGCCACGGCCTTTGCTGCCATTTTATTATTTAAGTTTATTTTGGCAACTTGTTGTTATAGATTTTTACAGATTCTATTTGCCAACGAGCCGGCCAACGAGTCAACAAGACAACAAGCAAAATAAATAAATTGAATTCCATATCAAATTTATAAACTACATTTCATGGACTCCCCATTCACATTCACATTCACATTCAGTTTTATTGCCAATTACACGGCAAATGCCGTAGGAAAAATGCCAGCCACAAAAAATAAAAGATTTTAATCATCTTAATTAGTTTACGACTGCGTTTGCATCCGATTTACAAAAAGAAATAAAAAATGTAAATATATATAAGAGAAAATTGAAGCAACAAAACTATGTAAAACGTTAAAAATTAGCCTGGCAAAGAATTTCAGGAAATGGCTGCAGTTGCTTTTTATACCAAAGTCGACAGCTGGATGTCTTTCTGTGTGTGTGTGTGTGCGTGTATGTGTATGTGTGCTTATGCATGCCAACGTGTTTGTTAGCCAAATTGAATTTATGACCTGTGGCTGTGTTGCTCTGACACACACACACACACACAAAAACACACACACACATACACACACATGCACACACTCAGAGAGACAAGCACAAAGAGCCAAACTGTTGAGGTTCAGCAAGTTGACTTGCGACATTGTTAAATTTTTGCTTTCTAATGGCCAAAGTGTGGCATGGACTGTTGCACGAAGGAGAAGCAGCAAATGCTTCTGGCTATCACTTGCCTCAAATGGTGGCATGACTGTTTTTTCATATGCTGTCCGTGCTTTTCCTTATGCTCGGCAAAACTAACGACTGGACTCTTGTGTGATGCTCAATGGACAGCTGTACAAATTACATTTGCCGGAAGATTTATAGACTCACGCAGAGGAATCATAGTTAACTTTCCAGCATTACAATAAAACTGCATCATAAATATTAACTACAAACTGGGAATGCACTTTAAAACTATTAAAAAATTACTTCTATTTTCTTGTTTTTTTTTAATTCAAATAAAATGATTAAAACATGTCTAAGTAAACTCCTTCTCACAAACATCCCGAAAAGATGTATTAAACGCATTAGTATATCTAATTTGTAAGTTTTTTTTTTTTTGGCATGAGTCAACAATTAATCTTTGGAATTCGAAGAATGTGTGATATTTGGAAGTTTTTATTGAATTTGGAAATTGGAATCGGATTATTTAATATTCCGCATTTACTCCATTTTATCAAACCTCTTTCTAACTATGAAAAGTACACTCAAGTAGTTTTCGACGCTTTAATTAAACCGCAAACCAATCATTCGCTTTTTTTTTTTTAATTTTCATTTCCCCCTCAACTGTCTCGTTGTCTATCTTACATGGCACATTAGCTGCACTTCCTTTAGAAACTCGAACAAGTCTTTCCGGCTGTAGCCTTAATTAAGGCAAGCCCCTCTCACATGATGATGTATTTGCTCAATGGGCAACCGCTTGAGGCCAGTTGAAATCAAGAAGCTGGCTGCTGCAGCTGCTCTGGTGTCAACTAGCTGCATCGATATGTAGGCAAACCCTTGGCTGGGATATATACCATATTGTCAGTATGCATAATTTCACATCAACGGCAAAACTGGCTGCTTCCGCTGCGCCCAGGGCCCGAGGATCATGTCCAGGCTACCAGGAGCTGCATCCAAGCCATTTGTATGCATTTGCCCCACTGAGCTGCTGTCTTTGCCTTGCCCAGGTACCAGAGGTCCTGGCTGATTGTGTGGGCGCCTGTGTTTTTGGGCTCATTGTTGATTTCAACACAATTTAGTGTCTTATATGCATGTGCGTATTGTTATTGTTGTTGCAACCAAGAGAAGCTTTTGCTAAATACCTGCACGCAGGCAAGGACCCCGTACACTTCGCCCCGCCTGTGCAAACAAGACACAGCATATGCACACACACATACACACTCACACAGACACACCCGCATGGAAAACAAAATGAGTTGCATGTTGATTAAGTCACCTGTACACACTTTTGCACAAGCAAACACACGTGCAAGAGCTGAGAGAGAGAGAGAGAGAGAGAGGGAGAGAGAGAGAAAGAGAGAGAGAGAAAGCTTTTCGGCTTTGGCAGGAAGTTGAGTTGTTGCTTTTTATGCAGCTGCAGTTGCTTGTGGCTGCTGCTGCTGCTAAAAATTGCTTCATTAAGTGTTTCTTGTTAGCTGTCTCCAGCTGTGTATTAGCAACGCTTTTATGCTAATGTCCTTCGAATGTGCCAGTCCCCGATAGAACTCAAGCAAAAGAGGCCGACCATCCAGAGCCAGAGCCCAGCAATTTTACTCTCGCCCAGAAAATATGCATGTTTCTGAGCCAGCTTATGCATGTTCAGAACGCCATTACGAATGGTGTATATATATATGTGTGTGTGTGTGTAAGAGGGTGGGTGGGTGTGCGTGATTTGAATAAAAGACAATTTTGTGGCAAATTAACTTGGCAACTCGCAAGAATCCACTTCATGCAGGTAAGTTTAAGCAGCTCAATTGGCACTGGGGTCATGCAGTTTTGTGGCTTTCGAATATGTCACGCACTTGATATTAGCTCAAATAAAATGTAATATTTACAATGGAAATAGCTTAAAAGAAAATGACGTCAGGAAGGAAAAACGTTCATCAAATAAAGTCAAAGCCAAATAAATGAATTTAAATAAGGGATCCCCCACATATTATTATTATATTAGATATAGCAAAGTAAGTCAAAGGATAAAACAAACTTTTTAAATAGCATTGAGTGCTGTGGCATTCGCCTGGAACTCATACGCAGATCCTTGTTGTGTTTGTAAATTGATCCCTATATAATGACATGATAATAATTAAACCTGACCAGCTGGGTTATCAAATATAAATCTCTTGATAAAAGAAATCTGGACAACTTTTAGCATTTTCCTACCATCACAATTTGTTATTATTTCTATGACTAAATTCAACTTGTTAAACTTGTGCTTAGCACAGCACACACAAAAACACAGCAAATGAAATGTAAATTGAAAAATCTGCATGGCTCGAGCAATCAAGATTTTGTTCAACTAAGTTTGTCAAGACTTGCCGCTAATTGTCTCAATTTAAGCAGCTGCATAGTTTCAATTAGACGCCAGACGTTGGATCCAAATCTCTTTCCCAAACGGCCCACATATGTGTGGGTGTGTGTGTGTGTGTGATTATGTGTGTATGCAAATTTTTAAGCTGTTTTGCTGGAAAATTATGCTTACGGCGCGTAGCTAATAAAACGCGCTACAAACTACGCGACGCTTGACTGATGAGGCAGCCGAGCGTTGGCCGTAATTTATGTTGCGGCAAACCGCGAGCACCCAATTGGCGGCACGGGCTGCGAGTTACGAGCTGCCAGCCCAATCAGAATGTTCAGCATTTCAGCAGCCCGCCCGACTGTTTATATTGCTTATTTAATATGTGCACGGTTGCCTTGATATCAGAGCAACCCGTCAGCCCGACAGCCCGTCAGCCAGCGCGTCCTGGCCGCGTCAACAATGGCTTTTATTGAGTTATGCCGCTCATTTGGAGGCGCCACCATAACAATGAGCTCATTGCGACGGCCTTAAATAGTGGCGCGTGTCAATTTGGCCCAGAATGCGGCATTAGCCTCACCTGCCACGTCAGCTATGCTCGGCTGTTGCAACGCCCACGGCGCAGGAACGAACGAACGAACGACTATATTAAATTCCACGCTTGAGCTGCCTTTTTGTGGCACAAAGTGCGCACACGATTATTATTGCCATATCTGTAGGCCAAACCAAACAAAGCTGCATGCAAATATAATAATAGACATAGTTGGGGACATGTCTGTAAATGGGGAGCAACTATTTTTAGATTTCAACGCTTGCGGCTAAAAACTGACAACAATTTTTGTTAAGTCTTCCAATTTTAAAGCTTGTCACCTCTCGAAGAGATTCGTTTTTTACTCATTTATATTCATTTAAAGCCAACAAAATTTAAGCTTTAAATTAACTGCACACTTTAGGCAGATGCAAGACAGAAAAAATTCCTATTTCATTTGCTGCTTGTTAATCATAAATAAAAACTACCAAAATGCAAATATTAATGTATTGTTATCATAAGCCAATGCTTGGCAGCCATTATGTTTTATATATTTGAGAAAAACTTTATTTTATAACTTTTTTTGAAATTAATCTGGCACAATCATAAAAAATAGCTGAGTTTCTTTATGTGTGCAACAGAATTGAGTGCAACTTGTGGCCATTATATTATTGTATGCAACCACTTTGAGCCAGCATCAATAGTTGGTTCTTATCAAGCATTTACAGGCACTTGCGCAGCTGCCTGGTCATGGCGAACACTGCGTATACGTAACTTTTGCCAGTTGGCCATGTGCAATGACTGCGCAAAACGCAGCCTAACTGGCTGCCAGCGACACTTGCCAACCAGTTTCGGGGCCCAGTTCATTTTTCATGCATTCAACGGCCACACAAAGCGACGCGCCAGACACTGCCCAACAGCAGCTCCTTGGCACTTGCGGCCTTTGTGCGCGCAGAGAGAGAGAGTGAGGAGGGGGCGCGCAGGAGCTAGGGCCGTGGGACAGTGGCTGCTTTTCATATAACAACAATATTTTATGCTCAGCTGTCTGGCTTTTTATGCATTTGTGCCGGCTCAGTCGCCTGCTGCTGCTGCCTATGTGAAAAATTATACAAAAAGCCAAGAGTCTAGTGTTCGGGCCAAGTGTTTGCCATGCACTTGACTGTGTTATTCTTTCGCTCGGACTGCTGCATAAATCAACCAGGAACCGAGAGCCAGCCTCATGTCAGCGCCTCGACTAACTATTAAAGCGAGCCTTAAAGATGGCCTGCGACAAATTTGATTGAGCAGCAGCTCAATGGACCAGTTGGCTATAAAGCGCTGGAAATGTATTTAGGGTTGACTGACTTGAACATTTGCATGCATGACAAAGGCCATGCCAAACGGAGCACAAATCAAAGCATCTGAGCATCAAATGCAATTGCAATTGAGAGCAACATGCCTTAGAGCCAGCGTCCGATTTCAAGCAGTAAAACAAACTTTGGCAGTGCACTTTTTATATTGCTGTCACAGACAACGGAAACGGAAGCGGCAACGGAAACGGAAACCAGGCAGCCCCCAGTATCCCGCCCAAAGCACTGGACTTGCAACTTGGTAACGTTGTGCTTCATATTTATTGCACACACACACACAACTTTTCCACATAAAAAAAAGTCAAAGTTTTCCCCCCGTTCATTGTTGTTTTGATAGCGCCACGTTTATCTTTCGAGCAGGGCGACATGAAATGGGTTTGGTTTAATTAGCCAACAAAACAAACGGCCAAATTGTCGAAAAGAAAGCGAATGAGCTCCACTCCGAAGACAACACCCCACAATGTTCTGATAAGCGCATAAATTTTAAGCAATACCATATTAGGTTTTGTCTTGTTTTGCTGTTAGTTATACCCTGTAAATAACTTTGAGTAAGGTATATTCATTTAAGGTAAGGACGACTAGCACTTTTTGATGAGAAAGTAATTTGTATATATTTATATTTGAAGTTAAAGCTCATTATTCATTAACATAACACAATAACATTCACATATACCCTGTAAAAACATTGATTGAGGGATATCCCTTAATGCGAACACTGTATGATGAGAAAGTATATGTATTCATATTTACATTTAAAACTCATCATTCATTAACATCCCATAAGACATATTTGGGCTCAACCTGTTTCTGCTTTATGCGCACATTTTTTGTAGCATACTTTTTAGCTGTGCACGTAAATTGTTTTCTTGAGAGAAACTCAATACTTTCAACACACTTCAGCTCTTGTTCTACTTGAGGTACAAATTTTACCAACTCAAGTTGTTTGTTTTTTAATTGAGCCCGCAAAACTTAAGTCAAGATAGCACTAAAACCTGGCTAGCAAGCAATTCAGGTTTAGTTTTCCTGCTTTGTCTTAGCTTCTGTTTCTTTTTTTGGGATTACAGCAAACACTTGACGAAATTTGAGTACAATTACGGAACGGTTAGCAGCCATAATAGGTATGTACAACTCTTTATTTGCTTAATGCGGCAATTAAGTGGCGGTCGGGCTTGCGCCCTGTCCCAGCGTAAGTCTATCTGCGGGTCGTCCAGGCGACCAGGAAACCCAACTCAACCCAGCCCAACTTCACATGTGAGCATTGTCATCGGAGTGATTTTTATGCTTACCGAAACTGCAGCTATTTCTTTTGATAATGATTGCCCACATGTTGTGCTCGTTACGTTTCCCACTCTCCAGCTCCATCTCTTTCTATCTTTATGTGCGTCTCTTTCCCGGTTAATTTGCATGTTTGCTTTTGCGCTTTTTATGTCTCTTTTAATGACGCATGAAATTTAACGCAGAATTGTGTAAAATAAACTCACTCATGACCTTGAGCTAGATGAGTTTGTTTTGGCGATAAGCATGCCAAAACTACACTCATGGAAAATGGCAACCATTTGCAGCATATCCAAGCCATAAACTGAGTCCAAATTAAGGGCAGAACATGAGCGGGATTCATTCCAAAATGTCATGCTGCAAGTTTCCTACTGCTTTTGTAAATGTCTTATTGACTTTCATAAAGCTCTGACCATAAAAATATATATTTTTAATTATTTTCTCTTCCTTTTTTAAGTTATAGTTATTATATGGTGAGCCAGGTTTAGTGGCTCCAAAGTAAGCTGAAAATGGAAATTGTGCCGAATTTTTTTGTACAATCCGTGCTAACATCGACCAGATACAAAACATCACAAGCTGTTAGCAAAGCGTCCTAAATAAATATTGAAAAATGCAACTGATTTTGAACCCGTGATTTGCTGTTTACTTATCCGACGCTCAGACAAAGCCCATTTATTGGGCTTCGTTATTTGTGTTGTTTATAATCTAAACACTTTTTCCTACTTGTAGCTCGAATATTCCAAAATCACGTCCTATTGCTCACTTTCGACCCAAAAGGTAGCTTCAACACCAATTGCAGCTTTGTAACTCTTACGATTTGGGATCTGTGCGCTGTTCTTCATTCAGTTTAAAGATCCAAATTTCAGCCCAATTATTCACTTGTCATATCAAAATTTTAATTAATATTCTGTATATGAAACTGAACTCCTCTCGTTAGTTCTTTAAAACGAATATATTCTATATAAGCTTCTAGTATTCTTCTGCTTAAAGCCTCATCATTTCCAACTCTCCCGCCCTGCTCTGACAAGCATTGAGCACATGTGCGATTATTTATGTGCACATGTACATATGTTTATTTAGTGCATATGCCACGCCCACATAGCATATAGCATTTATCACTTGGTTTCAAATTCAGTTTTATCCATTTGGCCACTTTGGGGCCGAGTTCGAGCGGCCACTTGTTCATTCTCTGTTTAACATTACGCTTAATGCATTTACACAATAACCATGCGTCCAGTCTGTGCCCCCGCGACCGTGGCTATGCTTTGCTAATGGCCTTATAATTACTGTCCACTTCCAGCGCGCAGCCACAACAAAATAATTGCCACGTTTCACAAATGGCGGGGAGCTGCAAAAAATTGCCAAGAATACACGAGCACACACAAACTGTTCAGCGGGCTACATTAACTAACCCAAGCTGAAGCCAAGTCGCTGGCAACTGGCGCCCCAAAAAGTCGACTCGAGAAAGCAGCAAAGCCATGAGAAAAAGAACTACTTGCATCAGCAAGACGCATCCCCAACGCTTTAAACATCTCTGCTCAGCGGACAGTGTCTATTTACAAGACACAAAAATAAAAGAGTGTGGACAAAAAACTTTGCATGCAGCTGGGACAATATTTCCTATAAAAGAAAATGTTTATAAATGTTCCAATCATCTTTTTCTGACTCAATGTGAAGAAAATGGCAACTATATAATATATAAGTCCGATGTTGATGAGATGCAGGAAGCGTAGTAAATATATAAGGTGCCTGGCTTGGTCATGATAAATATGATATAAATAATATATATCTTAAAAACAAGAGAGAGGTTTCATTCCTATGGGACATATATGTGCTATTTATCAAAATAAAACTTATTAAAGCTAAAATATAAATTAAATTGAAATTCCAAATCAAACAAATAAGTGCATTATATATGCATACATGATAAATTAAAATATCTACATCGACAGAACTTAAAAGTTACAAATTTCAAATGTTTCAAAATTAAAGAAAATATATAAACAACAAAATAGCCAAGCATTTCATGCCCTCAACTAGCTCGATGCAGAATTATCTAATTTTCAAATGCTGCCAGCGAAAAGAACGACAAATGCCAAGAAGAACGAGAAGAAATTGCAGCACTTGACTGTCATACGAGCAACTCCAATACCCCGTAATTGTCAAGGCTAAAAAAAAGGGTGTTAAGCAGGGAAAGAGAGTATGTACAAGCCACGTTATGGCACATGCATTCGATACGCATGTGCATATGTGCACATGTTTGCATGAAAACACGTGAACGCATTTTTGTGTTTATATTATATTAAAGACTGATACAGGGTATTAGCTAGTCGGGCTTTATTTGAAGCGCGCATTGTTCGTTTTGACTGCATGGTTAGTTAGAGCGTCTGGCAGCGCCATTTTGAATTTGTAACAACATGCGCGCTCGGGACAATTTGCATTTCCGGTTGCCAATGGCTTGGTTGCGCTCGGCGTTTTTCTTTATCCGTGCGACACAGTGCAGCATTTTGTAGCTGTGCACGCTTGGGGGACTTCATTTCACTTTGAATATGTTGCGAACATGAAGAAGGCCGGAGAAGGGGTCGCTTTAAAGACGTCCGCTTGCCAAACAATGCACTGAAGCCGAAAAGTCCAGCAACAACAGGCAGGATCAGACACAAACAACCAAACGCAAACAACAACAAAAACAAATGCTGGCAGTTTATAATTGAACTGTGTGTCGCTCGAGCGGATCGAATGGTCTGCCCGGTCCCGCTCAACCGCCCCCTGTCTGCTGCAAAAATAACAAAAATTTAACTTTATTTTCAAGCAGAGCCTGGCAAGAGCTACAACATGCAGCCAACATGGACAATTGTGACAATTTTAAATGTTGTTTGAGCCTGGGCTCTGGATCAGGCTCCGGCCTGGGCTCAGGCTCTGACACGGACTCGTGCCCAGAGTGCATCAATAAAATGTGGCTAGTACGGCTTTCAGCCAGCCCGCAAAGAGCTGAGCATAAACTGTGCCCCCGCTGCGTATACTTGATGTGTGTAAATATGCGCTTGTCCGACTTCTGTGTGTGTGAGCTGTTGTGTGTAAGTGTGTTTTGTGTGTGTGTGTTTTGTGTGTGTACGCAGATGCATTGCAGTTTTGTATACCCTGCAGTGTATAAGCAGGGTAGTACAAGCATGTAATATAATAGATAAAGCTCAGAGCTCAAAAAGAGAACATATTTAGACTCAGACTATGTTGTTACAAGTATGTAACTTATATGATATTTACAACAAGGGATATTTACAATGATGGAATAATTTCAATGCAAAGATAAAGAAGGTATTTAAATGATTCGCCTCGTAGATAGGTCGCCGGGGTGTAGCCTTTGGAGGTGCTTCTCCTTGATGGGACAGACGGGACCCTATCATATTTAAGCATATTCTTGCTGCAAGCATAATTTAACCCGAAGAAATTCATGAAATTTCCATGAAATTCAAATACTCTTTCCGTACAGGGTAACTTCTAGTTCCAAATTGATCATATCTGCTTGTTTTGTGTCACAGTTGTTTTGATTGTGCTTGGGCCTCTGATCAACTAGTGCCTGGGACACAATGGACACTAACTAACTGCGCTGTCTGATTTGAATGAAATGGCTTTGGTTTTGCCAGCTGTGGTCGTCGCCCCACTTCGCTTTGACCAGCTCCAATTGCTGGCCAAAAAAAATAACAATTTGCGGCTTGTACTCAATGCATATGGCAGACACGCACTTGTCGAATGGCTGCGGTGCTCAATCAGTTGTTGTTGGGCCTTTGACTTGCCGTCTTTTTCCCAATTTTCACTGCTCTCCTTAAAGGCCACTTATTGGTTTCTGCTCCTGCAGGTGGGCTAAATTTACGAGCCAATTATTGTTGTTGTTGTCGTTGGACACGACACGCCTTTTGTGCTGCCATAAACATTTTTTATTATACATGTTTCTAGTTGTTGCTGTTGCCGGGTCAGCTTCTAATTGGAAGTTCTAAAATTCATTGTTTGGCTTTTAAGCTTCAATTGTTTGCGGTTAAAAATGGTCATAAATATTGAGAGTGTTGGCCATTCACGAGTGTATTTATTTTCGGCCATCTGTCCATCGCCTCTCCGGCTGTTGTGGGCGGGACATTATAAAAAGAACCCGTTTATGTGCTCGCCAGTTGACACAATGGGTCCCCTGGGCAGCTTAACATTGAGGAAATTGGCCGGCTGCTTTAATGATAAGCAAAGGATCAGGCCCCAGGCGACTTTGACCAGTTTCTAATAGAGTGGATTGACTTAAAATTTAAGGAATTTACTCAAAAAGCAAACGAAATATTTGGCAGCTTAAGGTTAACTCCGTCGTATACGCAATATGCGCTCAACATTGCGTAGAACGGAAAATGTACTCTGTATCAGATTTCGACCGCAAAACAGTTCCAAGCAGTTTTGTGTGTTTCTGGCAAATGTAAATCATTGACCCCTTATTAAAAACTTGAACAGCCACAAATTATCTACAGTGCAAACTTTTGAACTTTTTGCCCCGGGAACCACAATGGCCATGACTTGGCTATTAGCGCACAAAAGTCAACATTTAATACATACAAATATATTATATTCTACAGTCGAATTCAAGGCGCACTTCAAACAAAACCAAATAATCCAAAAGCACGAAAACTTTTCAATTTTGTAGGCTGCTCCACAGAAGTCCAGAAGCCGACTCGGGTCTAGGGACTCGGCCGTACTCGAACTTTCTGCACCTTCCGCCGGATGTTGCGTTTGATTCCTTGCGAGGCAGCTGAAAAATTTACACAGCCACTTGGACCCGCTTTTGGCCAGCCGGCAGCAGACCCAGACCGCACCACACCGCAGAGCGCACGCAAATTCTGTTTGCCCAAGTGTAATTTCTTAAGTAAAAGGTAAACACTTTTAGCAACTGTAAATGTAGCAAGAGCTGCCAGCCGGAGCTCAATGCAAATGACATTGCCATACGGCCGGGCTGGCCAGGACGCCACCCCCCCAAGTACCCTCAGCACGTCACCGGCAGCCTACTCCTTCGACTACTTTACAACACAGCAAAGTTCACTTCCCAACACTCCGCAACACTCCGCAGCACTCGGCCACACTTACACTATTTGCAGTTCAATTTGTGCTGTGCAAAGGAAATGGCAAATAAAAAAACACTTTTTACAGATTTTTACACTGCAGCCAACGGAATCGCATTACACACTGTGTGCGGGGGGCGGGAGGCGGTGGTTGGGTGGGTTAAGAAGGGACGCTTAACCGAACAATGTATGCCAAAATGTGTCGTAATGTGCACAGCTATTGATAGCCGTAGTTACGTAATACGTAGTACATAACACGTAATGCGTAATGCGAGCATTAATGATGCCCATTTTGTGGCAAAAAAGTAACATATTTTTGTGAGCCATTGAAATGTAAGAAAGATGTTGAATAAAAGAATGATTTCCGAACAAAAAATGTAGCTGAATTAATGTTTGTATACATACATACATATGTATATCTTAAATATCTTGGAAGTTTGAATGAAAAGTTCTTGATTTTAGAAATGAAAAATACAACTTTAATAGTTAATTATTGTTGCATATAGTGCATTAAATAAATTCAATATAAAAAGTGTGAGACTCAAACAAAAGAAGTTAACAATTTAATTTAAATGCATGTTCTCTTGAAAAGTTCTGACTTGAATCGATTCAAATTTCCTGAGATGCTGTACTAATTTATACACTTTGTCTGTGTCTGAGCTATTTATGTCATGATCAAAAATGTTTACATTGTAAGCTGAACACCAACAATTTGGGCAACAACAACCTGCGAGATGGTATATACTATGCCTTACTCAAATATACAACATTCAATGAATTTTCAATTAACTTTGATTGGCACTTTTCCTTACACACTTCACTGGCCACCAGGCCGAGACAGAGTTGCCAGTTCCTGGGCTGTCTATCTAAATGGCCCCGGCTGCGGTTTGTTCTCCGGGAGCTACCCATTGAGTCGGCCACAGACATGTTAAAATGATAGACTTTTACACTTGAGAGTTTATGCAAAAATCGTGTGCGTAGGCGAGCTGCCAAATTTAAAGCAGAGCAGCAGCAACAAAAACAATCACAGCATTTGGGATTTATTATTTCACTTGGCGAGTCAACAACAGGAAGGCATGTCAATTTGCACATATATATGCAAACATATATATGTGTTGCATGCTAACAAACACATTGGCTAGCCGGGCAAAAACTTGCCAATAAATCAGATTACATATCAAAAATTAATACGACAATATCAGGTAACGACATCAAGCAAATAATGACTTTTCTGCCGGCCACACACACACACACACTCACAAGCACAACTATTCGCAAGGTTCAGCTTAATGAATTTTGTATTGTTTTACAATTGCATATACCAGAAAATGCATTGACAGCTCATTTTCGCTTCCTTCTTTCTGTTATATATAGGCTTCAAACATTTGCAGAGTTAATTAAACAAATGAAAGCAATAAAGTTTCACGCAGCGAATGCTTTTGTAAATTTTAAAAAATAATTCCATAGCTAAAATGTGATTATTCAAAAATCTATAAAATGTTCGATAAAAAAAAATTCAGAACATTTACATAGTCGAAGGCCTCAGCTATCTTTTTATCAAAATTAAATAAAATAGTAAATAGTTTTCATTTAATTAAAATTCGGTGCATAATATTAAATTCAATACACAAATATGAAAATTGCTGCTGTATATAAATAAATTCTATACATTTTTATGTAAATCTAAATAAATAAATTCACAAAATTGTATAACAAACGACAATATTTTCATTGATAACATATTGTGCACGCAAGACTGGGATATATTAAATATTTTAAAAATATAGTATACTTTTTTTGTAAATATTTGATTGATATATCGGTCATGGCTAAGACTAAACGCCTAATTCACTGACACGACCCAAATACAAAAACAAGCAGCCATTTCAAAATTTCACGCTTCAAGTTCACAGTTGAAAAAAAATGCATACCGCATTCAAAATGCATAGCTGTTAATGGAAATCATATTTATGTGTGTACGTGTGTGTGTGTGTAAAAATGGCGGAAAACCGAGCCAAAAGCAGGCACAAAGCAACAGCGACAAGCAATGCAAAAAGGCTTATTAAAAACGCATAAAAGAAAACGGAACGTTTACAAAGCAGACACACACACACACAAACACAGACACAGGCGCGCAAACACACGTGCTAGCCACACACGCTTATATGCACAACGCACAGCCCAACACACACACACATGCACTTAACCATGAGCATATATATGCATGACCCTTAATAGCGCCCGCCCCCTCCCTGAAGCCAAACCATCTTGTATGGGGCACTCGGGCGCATAAATCCGCGCTAAATGAGTTTAACACTTGGCTTAATAGTTTGGTTTTATGAAAAGCAAAAATAAAAGAAAAACCAACAGCAACAACAAAAATATGGAAAACGTGCGAGAGGAAAGGAAAACGAGAATGTTGAGCAAAACGTCATGGGAAAAAATTTTCCAACAGCATACTTTTATGCGCAATAGAAAACTTGCAAATCGCTTTTTGTTTTCATTGCAGGCAACACGACGAATGGTTGGCCATATAGAGTGGAGGGGGCCGGGGAGGGAGGCGTAGTGTTTGAGAGGGGAGCTAGTTGAAGCCTTTGAGCATTTAGCTTGGCTTAGTTTGTGAGCAGTTTTGTTTTTATTTCTATTAGCAAACCAGTTGGCCGACTGGCTAAATGAAAAGTGCAGCATGCCGCCGCATGCCGCCCGCCGCATGCCGCATGCCGTTTGCCGCATGCGAGTGCGAGTGGTGGGAAAAATGCGGCAAAATGGGGGAAAAAAAACGAGAAAAATCGTTTTCAATGAACGAATGAACGGGCGGCTGGCGAATTTGCTGCGGCCAAGGCAAATCGCTGTTAGTTAAATGTTGCAACAACAGCCAACGGAGAACTCATTTTAAATATTAAATTTACACACACACACACACGCAGGCATGTGTGCATGCAGCATGTGGCATGCAGCAGTTAATAATTTACATGCATTTTACTTTCAACATAATTACAGGTGGTGTCTACGGAAAGTATCCCTACAGCCACCTTTGCCAGGCACTTTGAAAAACTATTTGCGCATAGACACACAGAAGCACACGCACACGCACACACACACACACACACACACACACCGAGGAACGTATACATACATAATTTAGTAGAGCACTTGGACAACATTAATGTGTGTAGCTCTGGCTGTATGCTGCCGCTGTATGCTGCGGCTGCTCGACCAAAACCGGATGCACCTCACGAGCACACAGACACTACACACACACACACACACTACACACACACATGCACACATAAACTCATGCAGTCAGTAGCTCGCGGCACCTGCTGTGCATATTTTTAAACTAATACATATATAATTTTTCGCTGCTTTCAACGTTTTTTCTTGCACACTATTTTATTGCCTCGCTGTCTGCGTGTGTGTGCGCGTATGTGTGTGTGTGTGTCTGTGCATCTTTGGTTGGCCGCTCAGCGTGTTTGTTTTTAATATTGTTTGCCTTAGCTACTTTATAGTTAAGTGCAGCTGGAATATGTATTCTTAAACAGCACAACTTAAAAACCGTTGACAGCGCACAAACATTTGCCATTGTTTTGCTTAAGGCTTACTGCATTTGTTTTTTGCTTCTTCTTTATTTCATTTTTATAGTTCGCGCAAATATTATTCATACAAAGAGCTTAAAAGCGTGTGTGCAGCTTCTTGCTGCGTTCCCACATTTATCACAAATATAAACATAATTTTAGCAAAAGAAATACATATTAAGAAAGGACTTTAGGAAACAAAGATGCTAGAAAATTAAATATAATCTAAACTTCAATTAAAAATTGTTTTTTTCTGTGTTTTAATATTAAAGTTTCTGATTGCATAAAATAAGAACAATAAAAACTTTTGCCGGCGCATGTCATGAAAGAATGCAAAGCAAACAATCTCAGCTTCATATAATATATATATAAAAGCTAAGACAGTCAAAATTTTGGTGTCAATGTCAGTTTCTTAAGATTTTTGAACTATTTATTGCAAAAATAAATTTATCCAAATATTTTAGACCCTTTAAGTATGTAGCTCGTCATATACTATATATATTTTGTTGTTTGATTTGAAAATTTTATTTAAATTTTGGGAATCCATTCTTCTACTCAACTTGTTTCTTTGTCCAAAATAGCTTTAATTTATTTGGATTTATTTGACGCAAGCGAGTAAATTAAATAAATCTTACTCGACAATTTTTTACTGTGCATACATTATTATTGACTTTTTTCGGGTCTCTGCGAATTGTCGCTGTTGCTGGCAATGTGCGTGTGTGTTTTAAATCTTAACAGCTAACAATTAAGTCGCATCATAGCGAACGTTTTGCGTAAATTTAAAAACTTTTTAATGCCATACACTTGCGGGCTTGTTGAACTTCGCTTCAGTGGTAGATAAGCGGCTTGAAAACTTTTTCCCATATACAAACTATGAGTACAACTGCAATAACTACCATAAATGAGTGGAGAGACAGGCAAGGGCAGCAAGACAAGCAAAGGCAGCCCCAACTACAGATGCAATTAATTTCTGTTCAACATTTTGCACCCGCAGCTGGAACCAGAATCAGAGCTATAAAACGTGCCTAGGCATTATCCTGATGGCACATCTAATGCCACTTAAATAATCACCAACTAACCAAACTACAACTGAGCACAGACAATTTAGTTTCGCTTGAGGCGAACACAATTTAAGTGTAGCTAACATAATAATTGCCCTTTTTCGGATTGTTATCATTTGTCATAAAAGTCAAATATGTTAATTAGTTAAATTTCTTTTCCTACCTTAGCTCCGAACCAGCAAGAAAGATCCTCATTGTGTTCTTTTCTTCAGCGGAGATCTGAAAGGAATATGCATAAGTAAGCTTTTAAGTCCATGATCCATTTAATTACCTGAGCAGCTGGCGATGTGCTCGCCACTTCCATTCTTATTTTACAGCTTATCTCCAGCGAATACGCAGTATTCAGTTCGTATGACTAATTCAGATAACAAAGCTTATAAGTGCCAACAACTTTCAGTCAAAACAAATACCGTCTGGCGCGCACAATTAGAATATATGTATCTATCAACAGTTGTTCAATGCCCCGATAAGATTGATAGACTTTTGGCTGCGTGTTCCTTTGGTTGAGGTAGTGCTTATCCATAATATAAATAATTAAGATATGAGAGAAACAAATGCCCTGTCTATAGCTGCGTCACGCGAGAAAGTGTCAGAGCCTTATCAAAATTCCCTCAAGATAAGAAACTTATGAAAGTCAAGAGCCTCCCGTAGTCAGCTCTGAGTACTTAAGGAATTGCATTCACAAAAAACTCACCAGCTAATTGTTCGGACGTCAAAAGCTTTAATGGACATTATCATGGTACTTCAACATGTTTATAAACAAAAATACCGAGGCTTTCAATCTCAAGGTTTCATTTTGAGTGCCCCCACGGAGAGATATAAAAGGGGTATATTTGTAGTCTATCCTCGACTAAATTTGTTATATCCTGCTCTTTTAATCTCAGAAATGTGATAATATTAAATATTTATCAATTTTGAGAAGGCAGGAAAGTAATTGATTTAAATAAACCTGAACTGCATGAGGCATAGCTAAATTTTTCGTTAGCTCTTATTAGACCTTAGATCAAACTTTTTTTCTACTTAAATACCCGGCTATGATTTTTAAAAAATTATCAAGAAATCAGTAATTGATAAGTATACGCTAAGTATACTTGAGAAATATATAAAAACAATGAACGGAAATTTTGGAGTGATAACTAATATTTAATAGATTATTTTATATTTAATAAGTAGCTGAACAATAATGGGGTGTTAGGAAAATATTTAAGAAATTATTCACTCTTATTCAGCTGCTGCAGGAAGTGCTCCTTGGTGGCGTCTCGATTCGTTTTGCCGTTGGGACTGCGCTTGATATCGGTGACAATGAGACAACCGCCATGTAGCTGCAGATAATTGGCCTCCACATTATCCTTCACAAACTTGATAACATCCTCGGCAGTTATTTGAGCACCACGCTTGGGCACAACCGAGGCGGCCGAATCGTACATATTGATATCGCTGCGAATACCAAAGACACAGACCTCGGCGACGCCGGGCATGTTGGTGATGACGTCCTCGATTTCACTGGGGTAGTACATGATGTTCTGGAACTTGAGCATGTCCTTTTTGCGGCCGGATATGAATAGGAAGCCATCGCTGTCCACGTAACCGGTGTCGCCGGTATGGAACCAGCCCTCCTTGTCGCGCACAATTCTTGATTCCTCCGGATTCTTGTAGTATCCGTCCCAGTACTGGCAGGCATGGAAGCACACCTCGCCAACTTCATTCGGATCCAGTGCCTCACCCTGATCGTTGACGATCTTCAGCTTGTTGCCCGGCAGCACACGACCCGCCGAATTGGGCTTCTCGTCGTAGTGCTTGTTCAGGCTGCCATTCGAGGAGCCGAGTTCCGTGAAGCCAAAGGCGAATTGCAATACGCCGGGATTGACACGCTTGCGGAAGCGCTCCTGCACCTCCAGAGAGCAGCACATGCCGCCATACAGCAGGTGCTTCAGACTGTCTATCTTGGTCTTCTCGAAATTGGGACAATTGGCCATCACGGCCAGGTGGGAGGGCGCGATTAGCAACCAGGTGATTTTGTACTTCTCGATGAGGCTCAGCATGAGCGGACCGTCAAACATCTCGGCATTAATGATGCGCAGCGTGCTGTGCACTCCACTGGATATGGTGGTAGTAAGGCCCGTGACCCAGTCCAAGGTGCTGTGACAGTATTGCACATCCGCGGAGATCAAATAGCTGTAGGGCGACAAATCGGGAACGGGTGAGAATGGATGCCAGATGAAATTTAATGTTGCTTCTCTTACTTGGTGGTCGTGAAGAACTTGTGGGTGCTTGAATTGGGCACAGCCTTGGGCACGCCCGTGGTGCCCGAGGAGCAGAGAATGGCCATGGTCTGATCGTTGCCTCGCTCCAGGCGAACAGGTGCAAAGTCCTTCTCAATGGGCGTGGCCAACAAATCCTGAATGCTAATGGAGCCCGGCTTGTGGTTGCGCATGGTAATCAGCTTCACGTTCAACTTGGCCGTGGCGGCCTTGACCTTCTCGTATTCATCGCCATCGCAGAAGATGAGCTTGGGCTCGGTTATAGCAAAAAGCTTCTCAATGGTGCCCTGCACATAGTTAACGTTGAGCGAGTGGAAGGCGATGCCATTGAAAATACACGCGTAGACCACGGCGGATATATGCGTCGTATTCCTGGCAATAATTCCCACAACATCCGACTGATGAAGATCCAGGTTGCGCATGTAGCTGGCGATGCGCTGGGAATTCAGGAAGAGCTCCTCACGAGTCAGCGTCGTATTCTCCGAAACCGAGATCTAAAACAGAAGCATATTTTGAGAAACTAGTAACATGGAGTATACAGAAACTTACCTGAGCAATCAGCTGGGGATGACGCTTCATCTCGCTGAATGTGATCTCGCCCACGGACAGATCGGGCGAGAAGTAGGGCGGCTCATACTTGCCAGTCCAGACCTTCAGGTCCGGCTCGTAGCTGATCTCTGGCTTGAAAGGCATACTGTGGACTACCAATTGACTTAAGCGAATGCTGAAGAATCACAGTTTTCGGCGGGTTTTATATGAATGGCGTTCTCGGGGGTTCGGCTATCAGCTCGACCGGAGGTTACGTGAGCTTAATCAAAATTTTTCAGTAATCTGGCAAAGGCATCGTCATATATTTTTTAATTAACGCAAAGCTTAAAGTCCATTACGGATTCACATACAAAAATTGTTCTTATCAAATCATCCCACAGGAAACAGGCCAAAGTGTTAGCCAAATCGCGCCATTGTCTAGAACGGCGATTCGATAAGGAAAACTAAAATCTGACGTTTTAGACCTTAGTCAAGAACTTGCGAGTACTTTGAGTGAAGTTTGCACTCGACTTCCTCTATTTCGGGGGGATACGGAAATGGTTTATGATAATTTCATTTATAATAGTACGTTTCTTATCTATTTAACTGGAATTTACAGCAACAAAAAAGAAATCTGTATTCCGTTTTTGTTTTGGTGTATATATAAATATATATGTGCACTTGAGACTTTAGGAATATGTTCTTATTTTTAGTAGAAAATATTTATAATATTATATTTAAAATTCTTCGACCTAAGTCAAGAACTAAGAAGCTCTACCATGTTCTATATCCCTCGGTAACTATGCTCTGATACTCATCGATTTGGGGGCTTGGAAATGTAATTCGTTTCTTATCTATTCAACTGGAATTTACAATAACAAAAAATAAACTGTATTCCTTTTTTGTTTTGGTATATATATAAATATATATGTGCACTTGAGAATTCAGGAGTATGTTCTTATTTTTGGTAGGAAATATTTATAATTATTCTTGGACCTAAGTCAAGAACTAAGAAGCTCCATAGCCCTCGGCCTGGCAACTATCTATTTCGGGGTATAGAAGCGGAAATGGTATTTGATCAATTTATTTATAATCGGGCGTTTGTTATCAATTTACCTGAATGTTACAATAACTTTGTATTTATATATATATAAATGCACCTAAATAATAAGATTATAATTCTGGGCAGGAAATGTTGATAATTATATATTGGAAGATAAATGACCTCATCGAAGGCCAGGCTACCAAATGGGAGGCTATGAATATAGATATCCGGCTTTGGAACAGTAGTCATAATCATTTTGTATAAACGAATTGAACGCAGATAACTAATTGAAATTCAAATTTTAATTAATCTAAAGTACATTACTAAAGATTAGATAAATTGTGCCACAGAACCAAAAGGTCTACCACGAAACGCAGTTGTCTCCGACATGCGTTATGGTTAGTTATGTTCGTGTTTATCTGCGGATGCTACAAGGAAAATATAATATGTTAAAACAAACAACTATGCTTTTTAAACAATTTGTGTACTGTTGAAATATATTTAAATAAATTAAGCTCGTTGCAGTGAACAATATGATAATACGAAAAAAAACGCGAGCTGACTTCATTTAAAAAAAAAGCTGCATGCAATATTTTAATGCCAAATTGACAGTGCCGCACAAGAGTGTTGCACGCCCCTCAATGCCACAATTTACTCTTGTTGTTGTTGTTGTTGTTGTTTTTGATGTATTTGTTTTGCAACATGTCAGGCTGGCGAACGATGTGCTGGGGCTGGCTGGGGCCAATTAATCATGCAGCTTGCCCCAATAGATTTAAATTGTCACATCGTTTATCAAGCGGCAGTTGCAAGTCGCAAAAAAAAATCAATATTAATAAATAAATATTTAATAATTATTTTGCACACAGAAGCAGGTATTTGCCGAGCGCCTCAGATTAGATATTCTCGCTGAATAATTTATTTAATGCAGCTAAACAAAATAACCAATATTAATCAAAACCAATCCAGACTAGGGATTACCCTGAACCCTCTTTGAGGTGGTATCGGGGAGGTGGCAATAGGTATAAAATGAAAGATACTTGACATATATATAATATTCTAGAAGCAACATATCATGTTTGGTGACTCCAGCTCTTATTATTTACCCAATTTGCTCAAAAAACAGGATGTCGATATCGATTGCTTGGAAACGGAGTAAGTTATCGATTATCGGAAACAAACTCGATCTGCGTAGGAAGTAGGAGAACCTACAGCTAAAATTTCAAGTCTCTAGCTCTATACTGACGGACGGACGGACGGACTGACGGACGGACGGACGGACAGACAGACGGACATGGCTACTGATGCTGATCAAGAATATATATACTTTATGGGGTCGGAGATGCTTCCTTCTGCGTGTTACATACATTTACATTTTGCACAAAAACATTATACCCCTTTTACCCATTTTTAATGGGTTCAGGGTATACAAATTATCAAATTTAAGTACAGGAATTAATTGCAAAAAAAGAGGATCAAAGGCTCAAGGAAAGCAAGTGTCATATTCCTTCTTTTTTTTTTAATACAAATCTGATAAAATCTCAAAACAGACGAATATATCCGTATTAATCAGGCAGAATATTGCATTTGGCATGCATTCTGACGTCCGACCAATATGCCATACAAAATCGACAAGCAAATTGGCTATAATCCGCCTAAAAGCAGTTGGGCAAAAAACGTGCCCATGCCATTAATAAAATGTGGGCGGCAAATGGGGGATATTTAATTGCCATTAATGCGACGATGGGAATAATAGAATAATTTATGCGGCTGGCCGAAAAGCAAACGATCCGCCGAACAGAAGAAATAATGGAGAAAACATAAAACGGCAAATCCGTTTGGCAAACAGAAAACGCAAACGGAAACGGAAACGGAAACTAAAACCGTGCCAAAGTGCCTAAGCTGGAAAATCGAGAAAATGTGTGCTAGAAATTAAAAGATAAAATACCAATTAGTGGATCTCAGCTGCAGTTCCAGTTAGTATCTATTTGCTAATTGAAAAACAAACGAGAAAGTGCTGCAATTTATGCCATAGACACGTTCCCAGCTTAAGGGAGGCGGGCCGCAAAACAACTTTTAATCCAGTTGCATAAAAATAATCTCGTCCATTCGCATATTTAAATTATGAAATATTTATGAAAATATGCAAATGCATTGCTGGCCAAACAAGGCAATGCAATCAGCAACAAGAAGTGTTAAGCAAGCATTGTGCTTGACACTATCTTAACACCATTCTATTCCTAGCCCTGCACAAAAACACACACACACACACGCACATTCCCTCTCCGTGTCAGTCAACGGAAACGGAAGTGTGGCACAAAAGCGAGCTGCATTTTAGCCTTTGCTTTTGATATGCAACTCAATGAATACTTCTGCTTCTGCTGCTGCACATTTCCCTCAACACATACTTTTGTGTAGTAAACACACACTCACACACGCGCACACGCGCACACACATACTTAGTATCTGTGTACTTCCGTGCACATATTTCTAAACAATTTTTCTTTTCTTATGCGCTCATCTAGCACGCACTGCAAATATTTCAATATATTTGCATGATGATGCAGGAATTGAAATTCAAATGTGCTACGATTGGGCCAGCAGGACTTTTAAATGCGCTTCGGCATGCAGAATAGAAACTTAAATAGATCGTAATAAATTGTTCTAAGTTAAGAACTTTGTCTAGTCACAAAGTACTTCTACAATTTTAAAGAGAAGCGCATCAAATTGCATCGATATGCCCGGCCAATTGACCTCAATACACTGCCTCGATGAAAAGAATCCTACACGAATGCAGTGCAGGCAGCTGGCGAAGTGAGTTATGCAATGGCAACGTGTCAGCAGCAATCGCCATTCGACAAATACACAAACTGGAATCCACTTATGCGAATACTTAAGGTGGCATCAAGCCAAAGAGAAGAATAACAACAACAAGCAGTCGACACACACGACGTATGCGCAATTAATACAGAGTCCGTTATAAACGCGTGTGGGGCACAAACAAAAACAAGTTGCCAATTTGCTGGAGGTCCATCATTTCAAGTGGACATATGGCCATATGATTACGACTTAAGCTGAGAGAGGCAGAAAGGAGAGTGGGGCGGGGAGGAGAGGGGGCCGGGCGACTGTTATTGCAGTGAAACGCGAAATATGTGCAATAAAAATGTTTAAAATAAACGATGCTCAACTTTACCAAAGCGCACACAGAAAAGCAATACACACACACACACGCATGGGTCGAGACACATTTCATGGAGCTGCTGCCGGCTTTCAAAGGATGATAAATGAGTGTAAGAGTTAAATGCCAGCGCACAAGCAAAAGACGTGGCCATTAAAGCTATTTTATGGTCAACAAAAGCAGCTGAAATAAAGTATAAAAAAATAAATAAAAAAACAAGAAAAACGACTGCAACATGCTTAATTGAGCCGGGCAACGAGCCATCGGCCGAGCTGCGGCCATTTTCCAAGTAATTGACATTTTAAATACGCAAGAACGGCTCACATGGCGTATGATTGATATGCGCCACGGCATATGGTATGCTCGCCAGCATGTTGGCAGCGGCTAAGCAGCTTACAGCTCCAAGTTTACAGCTTACAGCTTACAGCTGGCAGCATGCATAAGTAGCTGAAATTAAATTTTGGTAAGCGCAACAAGCACGCTGGCCCCATGTCCCATTTGCTGACGCATGTTTATGAAAAATTACTTAAGCTGCAGAAACATGAAAATGAATTTTTCAACAGCGCTCAGTCTGCGTCCGACCTGGCTGTCTTAAGCTGTCTTAAGCAGACAGCAAAACAAAACAAAACACATAGAGAGAGACAAGTCTGTATGCGGCACGTGGCGGGAAGCTGCAGGAATCGCAGCCGCAACAGAAGCTAATAAATAATTGTCTGGTTAGCAAAGACAAAGCAATGCCTATGCGGAGCAGCAGCAGGAGCTGGAGCCGGGGTGGGTCGGATGGGTTGAAAAATTCGCCTTAGCAATGGCAACATAAATAAGCACATATAAATCATGCATGCTTTGGATCTGTGCGCCCTTAGAGCTAGCTGTCTTGCGTATGCCGCATATATAAATACGCAGCAACAGTCCCCATTAAAAGTTAACGTCTGTGGCCTAGCACATAATTCACAGCTGAATCAAGCAGTAGAGAGAGAGAGAGAACATTCCAGCTATTGCTGCGCTTTTAAACACTGGCAAAATATCGATCAAGTTTGCATTGTTTCGATGACTGAAATAGGCTGTAAACACAATCAACGATTATCTTTGAAAGTATAAGAAAAAAGATCATAAGGCCTTAAAAGTTAACATCTGTAGCTTAGCAAACAGTTCAGAGCTAAATCAAGCAAAGGAGAGAGAACATTTTAGCTATTGCAACGCTTTTTAACACAGAAAAACTATCGATAAAGTAAAATATATATATTTAACACGACGCATAAAATAAAACGCGCTGAGTCCACAAATGTCTTTGGCTCAGTGTATTAATTTCCATGGCAACTTTTAATTAATTCCAAACCATTTAACTGTAAACAAAGACGGCATAGAACGTGCCCACTTTAACGTCGGACTTATCTCATATTTTACAAATTCGCCTGGGCAAATAATATGCCAGCACTTTAAACGGCTTTAAGAGAATGACGGCCAAATAATTAGCGCCAATTGTTGGTCATAACTCAAGTTACAGTCCGAACAAAAGGTTAATTAAGCAGTCAGATTTGATTGTCCAAATACAGTCCACACCAAAGGAGTCCATTCACATAAATTGTTAAACAACTTTTCGGAAGAGGATTTGGGCTTAGGCCAGAATTTTAAGGCTTATGACATTGGCCTGATCTGAGCTATATATGCCCAGGCTTTTTGGTTGGTCAGAAAAGCTTTGTAGTTCATATTAAGTTACTTCTAAGTAGTTAACCAACACTTAAACTTGGCGTACAGTGCCAGGCAATGCCATAAAGTACTCTCATGACAAAGCCCACAAGCGATTTATGGCCATGGAGCAGCCATACTTAATTAGATATTTTAGTCGGGGCATTAGCCGTAACACCTATGCGAACAACAACTTAGACAACAACTAAAACAACAACAAGAACAACTGCCACAACATAGTCCATTGTCCACCGAGAGAGAAGCCAAGAAGTTATGGCAGCTCAGCAAAGGCAGCAGCAACAACAACTGCTTAGGCTGGGCTTTAGCCACGCCCATATGCTGGCATGTGAGTGTGTGTGTGTGTGTGTGTGTGTGTGTGTGTTTTTAGCAAATTAAGTTAGCAAACTAATAGATACACACATGCAGCGAATTGTCGGGGAGCACAACTAGCACTTTAGTCGGGAATAAGCAATTTGTTGATACCCTGCACCAAGCTTTCGTCTTGCTTCCAATTAATCCCTCTGATATTAACATTAAAATGCTTATAGGGCTTAAATATGATATTTTTAGCTTGTTAATTGTCAAACCGAAACAACTCGCTTTTATCGACGAAGAGGAAAGGGTACACACAATATTCGAGCTTCCTTCTTTCTCCCATGATTTTATCATTATAATACTTTTGGGCCAAAAAGAAACATTTCGTTTCTATCAAAGAAGAGGCAAGGGTATATTCGATTTTTTAGAATTGCCTCCCTCTGGGCTACAACTGCATGATGGCCCATTTTAAGCATTTCGTTAGAGGGTATAACAACAACTAGCAACAACTTAATTAGGTAATTCAATGCGGCCTTTACGTCCTACTCTGCCAATAAACACAATTTTACGCTAATTGGGTAACAAATATAATTGCCAAGAGCAGCGTAATAAACCACAGACACCCACACACGCACTCTCTTTCACACACACACACACGCAAGCACACGCTCACATAAATATGTGAATTGTAGCGAGTATTTTGGTTAGCATCTTGCCCAGTTTATTCGCCTGTTGATCTAGCGGAAGCGCAACCTCAACAGGTTCATTAGGCAAGTAGCTGGCGTCGCATCCTCGTGTTGTCCTGGCAACCCGTCCGCAATACACACTCATCGTGCAGCAGCGTGCACTGTGGAGCGCCATTGTGATTAGCATGTAATGGTCGGGCAGGTGGGCAGGTGGGCAGATGGGCAGGTGGGCAGCGCATGCCGCATGCCGCATGCCACAATGTGCTACCTGATGCTGCGTTTGTTTGCTGCCGCGTAATGAGTTTCTCAATTCATTATTAATTAAAGCCTAAACAAACTCCGCTGCTAAATTATTTGCAATTCAACAGGCAAACAGCCGAAACGAAACGAAACGAAAAGCAATCCCCGAACTGCAGACTGAGAGAAAGGGAAAAGTGTGGGAAAAGTGGGAAAAACTTGCACAGATCCCTGGTTTGGTTTTTTTTTTGTGTTTCTGTTTGTCCAACGCCGATTCGATTTATTTGCATTTGGTTAATTAAAATAATTGTCCTTAATTTGTTTGTGCCTGGGAGCAGCTCCAGCCCCCCCTCCAGCCGCACACTTTAACCCCTGCTCAACCACCTCCTTCGAGCAATTTATTGTCTGCGATTTGCGGCTCTAATGCCTGGCAAATCAATTATTTGCGAGTACTTGGGCATGGCAGAGCAGCAAAATTGATTAAAATTGATTTGCCACAACCCTCAAGAAAATCCAAAAGGCTCGACAAAATTCAAACAGCGCGTTGACTGTGCGACTTGATTAAATTATTTAACATTATTTCGAATAAAAGTCCTCTCTGACATTTCGCGCTGCCAGCCTTCTTTGAGGAGAACCCCGCCCAATTAAAAATATTGTATAACAAATCACAAATCAACTCGGCACAAGCAAGCGCCAAATGGTTAAGTTAATCAGCTTAATGGCTTTCTTTATACGATTTGCTTTTTATTAAAATAATACGTGTACTAAATGGCAACTAAATAAAACAGTTAATAATTATTATCTAGCAATGTTCATTTCATTTTTTTTTACGAATTTTTAATTGGTATAATAATCCGCAAAATAATTCATTCAATTAATTTTCATTTCACATTTAAGCCTGATTTGTGTTTTTTTTTTTTTTTAAGTTATAGTTACAATTTCTAGTTAAATTTAATATAGAATTTATCTTGGGCTTAAAAAGCTGTGAATGATAACAAGGAAGAGGCTCTAGTCGGGCGTTTCTGACTAGGGGATACCCTTAACCCTACCAGCTCGATAGCTATAAAATTAATTATCCTTACTTTATATATACTTTTCGAAAATATATACTTTTCAAATTTGGTAACCCTAGGTCTTAGAAGCTAAGAGATTTGCTCAAAAACTAGGATTTTGCTAACAATTCTTGTCGATTGCTTTGGAAACGGGACAAGTTATCCATTATCGGACACAAATTCATACCGCGACGGCACTCGACGGACCTATTTTAAAAATTTTTCTAGCTCTTATAGGCTGGAGAAGCTCGTATATAAAGACAGACGACGGAAGGATAGACAGACTGACGAACACGGCTGAAATGCTGATAAAGATGAATCGCTAAATCTGCCAAAATTTTTCTTGGTCGAAATTCATGTACAAATTAGATTTTCATAAGGGTTGGCTTTCTTAACATGGCTTGGAGCCTAGATCAATGCGGCATCTAAATCTGCATGCATAGGTCAAAATTTGCCACCCCTATAACTCAGTGAAATCTCAACGGATTTTCATTAGGATTGGCTCTTTGTTAATGGTTTGGCCTCTTAACAATTTGGCAACGAAATCTGGCAACACAAGCACATACACACATACACTTGAAGATCTGAAAGTGATATGTTAGGTGTGACCTTTAAACTGTTAGGTTTAACAGGCGTTTTTATTTTAGCTTTAAAAAAAACTAACCAACACTAAGATTCCTCTTCGATTTACCATCTCATGACTTACTTTCAATACAAATCAGATTTTACCTGCCTTAACGACTTATTACTATTTAATATCGTATTATCGGCTTCAAGCAATGACCTCTTTTTGCACTCTGCCTGCAATTATGAGACACTTACCAACACTCACGTCAAATTTAGTCTCGTTCACGACACTTTTGCCGAGTGTTATACCCACTGGCAACAGCAACGGAAGAACACATCCACCTGACAAACAGCGAGTGGATTATTTGCTAAATTGGCAAACAGCAAATATTCATTTCAATTTATGTCAATTTGAATATGCAGCCCCCCACCCGTTCACACGATCTGTACTCAGAGATGTGTTAACGGAAATCAGCTAATGCGCAGACATCAAAGCCAAAAAATGTCGAGAGGGGGGTCGGGCGAAAAACCGCGGAGCACGCACCGCGCCAACGCCACAAAAAGAATAACACATCACGCATACGACATGTAAGCCGCATTATGAATATTTTGTCAGCTAAGCGCTCGTTGGCTGCATTTTGCTGCAGCCCAGCCTCCCACTTCCACCTGCCACGCCCACAAATAACAAATAATGATTATCAACATGCAGGGAAAACATTGAAAACGCATTTCAGCTCATTTGATTTATGAACGCAGCGCGACAGTTGACATTCGCATTTTATTTTTTTTTATTTCGCGGAGGGGCGTTAAGGACCCCAATATTCCAGCTAATGCATCAATTATGTCCCTTGGCATTTGGTTTGGCATTAGTGCGCGAATAGCAAATAGAAATAACTCCGCACTTTGTGGCAATTGCGTTTTGCTTAATATTACACACATATTATTATTATTATTGATTTTGTACGCTGTGCCCTACACTAAATGTATTCAATTGCAATGGCGTTTGCGCCAAATGTACCCTAACTGCGGGCATTACACTTTTGTCAGACGATTTGGTAGGCATCTTTACATGAATACACTTCTTTTTGCTGATGTAACTAACTATGTTTCAAAAGCTGTCATATGAATTGACAAAGTGTGCTAGGAGATGAGCGGGAAGTTAAAGGTTCAAACGCACGCGAAAAAACAAGAATAATAATATATAAAGTAAAGGTAAATAAATTAAGGTAAACAATTTAATAAGAATTATTTACACGAATTCCGAAATATATTACTCACATGACTTTCCTTAGCAAGGTTTTATTTAATGTGAGACCTGAGCTAGTCTGTCGGCTAAATTTAATATAAAGCAAAAATTGAGTAAAAAAATTTCAATAAATATTCCTGTACAGACAAAAAGGGTATTGCATTTCCGACACAAGCCTAACCTTTTCCCCTTTTCGGCTCCGCAAAAGCCGCACAAAATTATAATTTTCTTTTTCATAATGCACATAATGCGAATTGTGCAAATTGTCTGAAAATGTTTTTAGAAAGCGCAGCCAATTTTATTGTGTGTAAGCCCAAAAATGCAAACGTCAATTGCCATTTCGGCCAAATCAGCGCAATTTAACGAACTGAGCTGTTAAGTTTATAGCGAAGGCTTTAAATTTTCATTTGAGTATTAAATGCGACCTTTTGGCAATTTCCAGTTAATTAAATATTATGAGCTCTTATTTTTAAATGAAAATTAGCTTTAGAAAGTGAATTTGAATGCAATTTTAAAATCCCTAGGGAGTCGTATAAATTGGAATGAAAGCCAAGCTCTTTAACACAGCTAATCAAAGCAAAACAGCCCAGAGACCTTACATGAAGTTATGAGAATCACATAGAGGGGCGCAGAGTTATTTTAATGCACACACATACATTCACATACAAGCACACATATATGCATGCACACTAGAAAGTGAAGAAAGCTTCCCATCATTTAAATCAACTCGCATTAGAAACCGCTTCTCAAACATTGGAAAAAAATAGTTGAAAGTAAATCAAAATCTTTCCCTTGCAATTTGAACTCTCATTTTCTGCAGCAAATTAAACACTACTTTAATGTGGCCCCCAAAAAAAAAAATTAAAAACAACAACAATTCGACACACTCTTCGCTTTTATCAGCTTCAATACAATTTTTGTGGGCCATGCCAAGTGAGCTGCATAATGGACTGCCATAGTCTTATCAATGCACAGCCATCGGCACCTGCCCAGCTGCTCGACCACACACACCTGCCAGCCGGAATGCCTACAGCTGTGTGTGTGTGTGTGGCTGGCCAAGCAGCCAGCCGAGTATAAAATCGTAGCATACTTTTCTGCTGGCCGCCGACAAATACCAAATAAATACGTTGCCATTGCATTCCTTTTTCAGACACACACAGACACATTACTTTGGCCAAAATGGTCTTTGTTGTTTTTATAACATATACATACACATATATAAATACATATACATATATTTATATATATTGTGTGAGCACATCTATCTATATATTTATAGCTTACTTTGTTGTTGCTTCTTGACTGCGCCGCATGTTGCTCGCTTGGCCCGCATATTGCGCAATCACATAAACCGCTGCAATCGTGAATTTTCAGGTGTGCCACAGCAAAAAAAAAATACAAAATAAAGACAAAAAAAACAACTATAACACTGCGCGCACAACAAGTTTTTTTCTTATATACAAAAAGCAAATGTTTTCCATTGCCTTGCATTGTTTTTGCCGTCGATGTTGTTGTTTGCGTTATTGTTGCTGTTCATGAAAAGGCTCTCACTTCAAATGAATTTAAACGTTTTACAAAAAACTCGAATATATATTAAATAGGTTTGTGAAGTCCATCAAGAAAAAACGTATTTATTTTGAAATAATTTTTGTAGATATTAAAATCATTTTCTTTTTTTCCACATTGTTGGGAGTAGTGAAATTTTATTATTAAATGTGTAACGCTTTGCAAGTTGAGTATTATATGAAAAAGTGCGTCAGAAATTGGTGTCAATACTTTGAGACTACTTTAGAGAAGCATTTTTATAGATCTACAGGCATTACAATTGAGATCCTTTATATAAGGAGATCTTTTATATAAAACGTGAGCAAAATCTGAACAGCATCGTTTCTACAAGAACAATTGAATGGAAATGGAGTTGTTAAGAATATTTAATGTTTGACATTCATTTATTTAATTTACCCAAAAGAAAACTATTTAACTTTTTAAACAGCATGATGGCTTTGCTGTAAGATATGCATATATATAAATTATATATTTAACACACAATTTCTGCAATATTTATGTATTCTTTTTTTTATATTTGCATAAAAATCTGCAGCTTATCCATAATTAAATTATGCATTTATACGTTTCAATACTTAATTATCAGCCACAGGCACGCGGGCGTATACGTAATGTGTTAGCAGCCAAGTTAAATGCAAATACGATTACGCAGCTGCTTGAAAATTAATTAACTGCCAAAGGGAAACTGAGCTGAGCTGAGTGCCAACTGTTTGTGGCCAACAGTTTTGGGCCATAGACAAAAAGCAACGGAAAATTTGCGAGCAAAAAAAAAAACATAGTACCTGGCTTCAAGTACAAGGCAAAGGCAAAGGCAATGC
Organism: Drosophila littoralis; assembly: GCA_018903485.1. Classification (NCBI taxonomy): domain Eukaryota; kingdom Metazoa; phylum Arthropoda; class Insecta; order Diptera; family Drosophilidae; genus Drosophila; species Drosophila littoralis. Next base: position 958,318 of record JAEIGF010000600.1, read on the forward strand.
CACAAAAATTCGGTTTTACCCCAATTGAACGATGAATTCGGATTAACGAGCAACTGCTGCCCGAGCTGCACACACACACACACACGCACACACAGCTGAGGGTAAATCGGTTTTAATTGATATTTACCAAAGTACTTGATGTAAACAAACACTTTGAGCTTTGCGTCTAAAGCAAATTGCGTTGCCTGGCAAAAATATGCCAAAATTGGGCAACTTTGTTAAATAACTGTAAGCAATTTTTTTCTTTAATATATTTTCTCTCTTTTTTGTAATCGCCTTTGTTGCATATCGAATGCAGTTTGCAACAGAAATTTTCAATTTTCATTGGGTCGCAATTGGCACAACAAACCGCGCTGCCAGTGTTGACAAGTGCTCGCCGAGAAAATTAACGTTTTACCGCAAAACTGTGCGCCTGGCCAGCGGCCAGTGCTGCACATTCCAATTGCACTGTCAACACTCGCGCAGACACACACGCGCACACACTCGCACACACACACACAAATTGTTAACCGAAAAACTGCAGTCGTTGAGTGGTTGAGCTTCTACTCCCATGTGTGCATGTTTGTGTTTTGTGTGTGTGTGTGGCTTTTGCGGTCTTGCCTTTGCACACACATTCAACGTTAATTGATCCAACAGCAAGCAGCAATAAAGGATTTGATTTTCAGCATGACAAAAGGCAATCCCAGTCGATTGCCGGCTCTATCATTTGCTTTGCCGAGTCAACCAGTCCATCAGTCAATCAAACACTCAGTCAGTCAGTCAGTCAGTCCATCAGTCATTCAGCCAGTCAGTTAGTCAATCTGGTAGTCAGTCTGGCAATCAACTTGTGAGCCATTGCCTTGTAATTGAATTTTAAACTTTATTTACTGTTTGAGCACGGTGCGCTCGGCATTTGCCTAACGCCAGACAATTGCTTTTGGGAGAGTGGGGGGGGCTGTCACTGAGGTGGGCGTGGCCCATTTGGCTACACAAAAATCTCAAATCTCAACACTACACAAAAGTACTTACAGTTCAATTACCCAAAAACAAAAAGACAAAAAGACTCTATGCAAGAAAGTGCCTTTGCAAATCAGTGCCCGAGTAGGGGATACCCTATAATCAGCTGAGCTTCTTCTTAGCTTAGCCGTAGCATATTTATTGCTTATTTAAAATTTCCTGTTTTTCGAAATCGTCAGGTTCTAAGGCCCGAGAAGACGATGATTGAAGGCTTTAAATGACATTCAAATTGAACTTTTAAAGAAAGTACATAATTCATGACAACATAATTCAAAAACTCAGTTTGCTCTAGATTCCTTTTTTATCGTGGATTGCACCTTTTCGGCGATGATTTGATATTTATCGATGTCCGACAAATCAACATCGCCGTATGTAGTAGATCTCACTGATCGTCGCGCACAGAAATAAATATACGTAATACAATTAGAAAAATTTGCTTTTGCTTGTAACATACATCAGCTCAACTTAGGCATGCCCGTTCTACCCCTTTTCAATATGTGCAGGGTAACAGCAGGGAAAATAAGAAAGCCCATGTTTTTTACTGCACTTCAAAAATACAACACTCGGCAGTTTTTTTGGCCGCCACTTTTCGCTGTTGCCTGTCAATCAAAAGCGCGCGCACAGCAGACACCAGACGCAAACGTGGCAGAGGAGAGGGGAGGGCAGCAGGGAAGAGGGGCGTGGCCGTGGCTGGCATCGGTTGGCAGACAGTGTGAGTTATGGTTATCTGTGGCGCAACGTTTAGACAAAAAACTGTGGGCGGCAACTGATTTACAGTGGCTGCAATCGGTAAATACTCAAAGTCTGTAATTTGGCTCAGTTCAAAAAGGGTTGGAAACGTGGTGCAGATGTAGTAGAAAAGTGGTTCAAACAGAAAAAGTGGTTCCAAACGGGTATGAAAGTGATTTAAATATGTATAAAGCGTATAAAGGTGGTTCAAAAAAGGGAAAAAAAAAAGGTTCAAGATATATGGTAATGGTAATAAAATATATAAAATATTTTAAAAGTGGTTCTAAAGAAAAAAATTGGTTCAAAACAGGTAAAAAAGTGGTTCAAAGCAGGTATAAAATTGGGTCAATAAAGGTATAAAAGTGGTTCAGAAATGAAAAGGCAATAATAACAAAATATTTAAGGTAATTTAAAAATGTATAAAATTGGTTCAAAAGAAAAAACAACTGGTTCAAAACGGTTATAAAAATGGTTTAAAGCAGGTATAAAAGTGAGCTAATAGAGGCATAAAGTTGGTTCGAAAAAGGAAAGCAATAGGTTCAAAGTACAAAAAAATGTAAGAGTATTATAAAAGTGGTGCAAGAGAAGAAGAAAAACTCGTTGAAAAGCAGGTACAAAATTGGTTTAATAAAGCTGGTTGAAAAAAGGAAAGAAATAGATTTACAGGTAATTTAAGAGTATTATAAAAGTGGTTCAAAAGAAAAAAAAACTGGTTCAAAACGGGTATGAAAGTTGTTTTAAACCAGGTATAAAAGTGAGTTGAGGGATGTATAGAAGTCATTTAAAATAGGTATTTAAGTGGGTTAATAAAGTTATAGAGATGGTTCAGCAAAGGAAAGCAATAGGTTCAAGATATAAAGGTAATTTAAGAGTATTGTAAAAGCGGTTCAAAAGAGTATCAAATCCACCAAATCTGTAAAAGTAAGTCAAACTCATTTAAAAGAGATAATTAAGGATATGGAATTGATTAAGAAGAGATTCAATTACAAATCAGATAAAATATTTAAGCCTTGAGCCTGAAGTTGTTAACGGCGTATGATCTGATGGGATTATATAATATTTTACAGCGCGATTAACTTTGCTTTGTTTAATTATTGTAACTAAAAGTGTAAAGTGGCAAAAAATAGATGGCTATGAAAAAATAATTTGAACACATAAATGCTTTTTTCGCCAAAATGCGGAATCGTTTGTTGTATGGTGTTGTACGTGCTGCCAACTTTTTATAGAAATCAACAGACAGAACATAATAATTTTGTGCTGACTTATTGTTGAAATTTGTAAATTTGCGCAGAGCTAGGCCCAGACAGGCCAGACAAACAGAGACGGACAGAGAGACAGACAAGGAGACAGGCAAATAGACAGAAAGTAATTCGGATAATCACAAAATTATTGACAGTCGAGATTTGAGCAAGAAGCTACTATTGCAATCAATGCCAAAAATAAAATACACTACATGCAGGCCAATAAATATATATGTGCATGCACATTTCTACATTTCTCCATTTCTATATTTATTTGTATAAAGATGAAAGCTATCTTTATTCGTTCTCGGCCTGGTTATTTGTGCTGGCAACTGGGCAAATTGTAATGGGTAGCAAGTCAGCAGGAAAAAAAACATGCATTATTAATAAGCTGTTAAATTTGCTGAGCAAACAGAACACAGCGTATAAATAATTCACAGTGCGGGCAGAGAGTTGCGCGGCAGTGAAGGAGGGCAGGGGTCCGGGTAGAGCAGCATGTGACATTTTGCATTTTGCACAAATCGAAGTGGAAATTATGCACATCGAATGCTGCAATTTTCCCAGCAGCAACAGCAGTAGAAGCAGAAGCAGCAGCAGCAGCAGCAGTTCGATTCACGCTGCATTCAACGTTTACAATATTTTGAATATTTAATGGCCAGAGCAGAGGGGCATGCCGACGAGCAGATACTCTAGTTTGCTGTTGAGTCGAACATGTTTGCCTGTCGCCCTGTTGCCTGTCAATGGCTGTGACTGTCCCATGCCTCAGCACACATACACACACACAAACAGACACACATGCTTTTCCATGTTGCGTCAGCAGGGATTGGGGGTCAGGGCAGGGATAGGTAGGTATTCAATGTGCGCAGCTGGCAGTGGAATAATATCAGACTGTGTTTATGCATTTGCAATGCAGCAGAGCAGTAAAAGCAGAGCAGTAGCAGTAGAAGCATCAGCAGCAGCAGCAGCAGCTTCTTCTTCTGCTCTGTATGCCACTCGAGCTCCTTGATGTATGCAGCAAAACTCGCCCTCAGCTCGCTGCGCTTTCTGTTGCTTTTTATTAAAAATTCATTTTTCTGCGTGTTGTTTACATTGACATTTCATTTATGTTTGCTTATGCAGCTGCAGATAGTCTGACACACTCACACACACACACGCACGCACAGTCAAAGTCCTTTCGGGTTTTGCTCGATTCGATAAGTAATTGATACGGTTTTCAGGTTCGCTGCTCGGCTGCTGCTGCTTCTTGCTGCACTTCTTGGGACACCGCCAGCAGCTGTTCCGGCACAAAGGTGCCTTCAGCTTCAGCTTCAGCAAGCTGGCCAGCTCCTCAAATACATAAACATAAATGTTTAAGTGGCGGAAGATCCTTTGGTTTGCTTTCAACTGAGCTATGTGCAAATAGCAAATAGAGCTTGTATCCCCTTAAAGCTTAAGGACTTTGACTGATTTGATGGGAGGGCTTGAATATGTTGGAAGTGATAATAAATCCTAATAAAAGTCTAAGCTGCCCATAAGCATTACCATAATGGCAAGATTTTAGCTGCAATTCGCTTAAATTTGGAATAGTTGTAAGAGCTCCTTTTGGATTCCACATTAAATCAGATCAGCAGCTTTTAAATATTGAGTAAATTTTTACATTTATTTTTAGGATTTTCCAAAAGTGGGTTAAAGAATCCAACAAATTTTACCAGTTTTAGGCTTTCGAAACCAAAACCTTGGAAATGTTCTTTCATATTTTTATTGTTTTATTTCTTCTACATTGAATCCATGTGCAATGTCCCAGCTTGAAATCAATTCAAGTCCGACTTAAAACAGACGGGAATATTTACCAAAAAATACGCCTACAATAGAATTTTTCAGTTCACAAAGATCATTTGCCATTCCAAGTTCTAATAAAATGCCATCAACTTCGCAGCATGCCGCTGTCAGCGGAGGCTTCAAGAGAGCGCGGGGCGGGGGTCGAGAGGTCACTCGCATGTCGAAGGAACAATAACAAAAAGAAGTGGAGCAAGTGTCAATTACGCTTTAATAGCCAAAGGATAACCGAAAAGGCCGCAGCAAAGTGCGGCATGGTCAGAATGTGGCGGCAGTTGGCAGTTTTTTTTTTTTTACCCCCAACTACTGTGGCAGTAGCTGCTGCTGCTACTGCTGCTGCAGTGAAAGTGTGTGAGAAGTGTGCGACAATGAAAGCGCGGTCAGACGATGATATTATGGCGCTTTGAAGTGCCCGACATGATGACACTGCTGCTGCTGGCGGTTGCCAGCGGCAACAACAACAACAACAGTAACAACAACAAGTGCTGCAAGTGGAGCTGCAACAACGGAAGCCAACAAAAAGGGAAGCAGGAAATGTCGCAAACACTAAATCAGTGAAGTGCATTAGGAGGAGTCTCTCAGTGTGTGTGTGTGTGTTTGCGTGTGTGTGGCCAGGAAGTGCTTGGGGTCGGCAGATAGCAAATATTGATTCGATTATGGCAAATGAAATGAAAGATCTGCCATTTTATTGCGACACAAAGCTCATAAATCACTTTGCCTTGCCTTGCAACGCGTTTCAAATTGACTTCGAGTCTTCTCTTATCGCTCGCTCCCAACTTAAAGGCACACACGCACACACACATATGCAGCGGGGGCTGCATGTGGCATGCAAAATGGCTGATGTCAAAATTATTCGCAGACAACGCGCTTTGCGATTGTTGACAATTTCCTGTCCTGCTCTCATCAGCGACAACAAATATAATGTTGTTGTTGCTGTTATTTTTGTTGTTTTTGTTTTTATTTGACATGTGTGTGCTGCCGAAACTGCTGCGAGGCGTGGCAGTTGCTCATTGTCATGCGGCTCATCAGCGAGCTGCAATAAAGCCAAAAAGGAAACCCGGCCAAACAAAGCTGCAATGTGCATAGAAGGAAGACCAGAGGGGAGTGTGTGTGTGTGTGTGTTGAAGGAGGGGGGAGGTGAGCTCCAAAGCAGCAAAATTAAGAACAGTTTTCTAGACAATTTGACTGAGGAATTAAATGAACAACTAACTATGCACATAGCCCACGTATCCACCAAGCCGCATTGGTTGCCTAAACTGGGCCTTAAATCTATTTGGCATAAGAATTGATATACTATATATATACTCTATATACTTATGAAGCCCTAGAGATAAAGTTCTTTTTGTACTCATGAAATACTCTAGTCAACCAATTTTTCCTGTTAAAACTCTAAGCTAAATATATGACCAACTTTCAATAAGGCTCTACACTATCCAGCTTATACTTAACTATTGCCTTCAAGTTGTCTTGTCTTTTAAATTTTAAATAAATGTATATTTAAAAAACAAAACTACAGTCACAATCTGCTCTACTACCACCCCATTTATGTCGCGCAAGAAGTTCAGCGGCTCTTCTTTCTGCTATTGTAGCCGCACAGTTTTGTCATTCTCTGTGGTCAACCCGACAGCCGCTAAGTAATCACGGACTTACGCAAAAGGGAGTCGGCGAAATACTTGGTAACATTTTTCGGGAACTTTGATATACAGCAAGTGCACCGAGGAGCCCATTAAAAATACAACAAAAAACTAAAGACAACGCAAAAGGGAATGCAAAATCAAAGTGTGATGAGGTCGCTTACCTGGTCAGGTCCGGCGAAAGACGTCAGGACAATGGCTGCGGGACGACTGGCCGCAATGCGGCCGCAACAAGAGCAAGCGCCCAAGCCCAACCAGGCGCAGTCCATTAAACGTGTCAAAAGACGCTGCGCCCGAGGGATGCAGCGCAGCAAGCCGAGGCAAGGACACAAGGCACAACCAGAGAGTAAAAAACAAGCAAGAGGCTCTAGTCGGGAGCTCCCGACTAGGGGATACCCTGAACCCTCTTCTACCAACACCAAATGCAGTTCGCGCTAATCGCTCATTTGCTTAAGCAGTAATAAACTAAAATTAAAAAAAAAGTTCCTCCAATAAAGTCGAGCGTATATGTGTGTGTGTTCCTGTATACAGAAACTCTTGCGCTTTGCGCTAGCTGCCGCTGACACGTGGGCTGCCAATATATATATAACTACACGTTTACTTTAATAACTTTATGTATTTTTTAATCGATCTTAATGAAATTTTTAATAGTAGATCTTTTGTGCTATAGAATATTTGTATATTCTGAACAAGTTAATTGCATTTAAATTGTGGCTTTAATTGGTGGGCAATAGAAATTGGCTTATTTACTTGATATATAGCTATGTGGTGGTAGCGGGGAGTTGGCTTTAAAACGAAAGATACTTGATATATACATACTATTCCAGAAGCTACATATCAAGTTTGGTGACTCTAGCTCTTATAACTTACGAGATTTGCTCAGAAAACAAGATTCTGATATTGATTTTTATCGATTACTTGGAAACAGGGCAAGCTATCGACCATCTGAAACAAACGCGCGCGGGCACTCGGAAGACCTACATTCAAAATTTCAGTCTCTAGCTTCCTTCTGCCTGTTACATAAATTTGCACAAATACAGTACACCCCTTTTACCCATTTTTAATGGGTTCAGGGTATAACAAACTGAGCAAAGTTGCATTTAAACACCCCTAGATCTCCCTCTCTCAGTCTCCCTCTCTCTCACTCTCCCTCTCTCTTTTTCTGTCCGCACTTTTATGGCTATCGCGCTCAAGTGTCCTTTGCTTTTGGCCAAGAAGACGGCCCAAAATGGCTGCTGGCCAACAAGCGGCGACCACAAGAATCTCTAAATGTGTGTGTGGGCACACTTCGAGAAAAAATCAAGTACAATGCGTCCAAAATCAAAAAACCTTTGCTTAGTTTTAAATTTATCAACATTTTCTCAATCAATTGCATTGAGAACATTTTAAGCACACTTTTGGCACACAATAATTGTCATAATAAAATTTCGTTGTCAAGTATATTTTGCATGCTGTTTCAATATTTAAGGAAATTAAAGGAAATATGGGTCAAATCAAACTGTGCAGTCTTTTATTTGCGAGTGTATGTGTGTGTGTTTGTGTATTTGTGAGGGCATTGTGACACATTTTCCCAGTCAAGTGTATCGCTTGCTGTTTTTCTTTGGCTTTCGCTTCGCGTCTATGTCTCAATTATCGGGCCATTCGCTGACAGCTTCTCTAGGATAAAATAAAATAAACGGACCCGTTCTAGTAAAGTGCTTCGATACACCTACTGAAACGCATCGAAATGAAGCCATAGAATAGAACTGACAATATTTATATGAGAGGATATGATATAAAGTCTGTTTTAAATTTCAATCAAATTCAAGCTAATGTTATATTATTTAAGCCTTTTTCAACTCAACCTATTTTAATGCTCAGCATTGTATTCGCGCGCCTAAAAGCAGGCAATGAACTATTTTAGAGCATCTACAGGATAATTTGTAAGAATTACGCATCTGTCAGTCATATGCTATGAAAAAATCAAACTGCCACGCCCCCCATAAACGCCTACCAATCAAAACAAGGACAAAAACGAAAATTTAAAAAAAATATATTTAGCTTGTTGCCTCTCCTAGAAAATGAAAGATCTTATAACATGCAATGGCATATGCCATGCGAGTGTGTGGGTGTGTGTGGGTGTGAGTTGAATGAGTTGTTTCTTAATTGGTTGGCTGGGTATACTCTTCCCTTCTCTTCTCTACCCATCCCACCCTATCCTTTCCCTCAGTTCACACTTAAAATAGAATGTATGAGCGAACGCTTGGGGAAAGACTTTTTAATTTGAGCTGCGCTGCATAAATGCAGCTGTGTGTGTGTGTGTGGGTGTGTCTGTGTTGGTGAATTTTTTACTGTTATGTTAACTGTGATTGCCTGTCATATGGGCTGGTGCTGCTGCTGCTGTCCAAGTGAAAGCATTTTGCGCTTGACTGCAGAGCAACGGCAATTTTATTGACCATTTCAGAAAAGGGCCAAAAGACAAAAGAGAACCGACCAAGCTGGACACAGAGGCCAAAACAAAAGGCATATCACAGTTAACAAACACGTGTAATGATGCCAAATAACACACACACACACACTCACACACACACGCACATGCTCGCATGCCGCATCAAAATAACAATGCGAACAACTGGAGAGCTGGACAACTATGTGGAGCAAAAGCATAACTAAGATTTCCTATTTCAGTTAACAATTTGATAACAGCAACTGGTTTTTGTGTCAACATTTGCGACAGACGAAACAAGTATTTCCCTGGATTTTCAACTGCAGCTGCACCTGCTACCCCCTCACCCCGCTCCCCACACAATGCAGTCGGCCATGAGACAACAATGGCTAGCAATATGCCATAACAAAAAAGATATACTATATATCCAAGCACCTTAGTCGGAATGTGAAAAAGCTAATGCCCTGGCAGAGGAGTTGTTAACGTCTTGCCAAAATAGAGGAACAAATTAAAATATCATGATAGGTCAAAGTGTATGATAAAACTTTTCTTATACTATATAATTTAATTAACCCAATAAATAAATTGTTTTTTGTTAAATAATGTCAATAGTAAGGGTTCAGTGCGGGTTTCAGCTTGGTTTTTTTTGGTTCTAGTTTCGAACAGGTTTGATTGAAAGCCAAGCAACTAAGAATTTCCTATCTTTAAATAATAATCCATCTACAAATTGGTTCGGCATATGGACAATTCGCGACCTATTGTTGTTGCCGAGCTGATCTTCAGTCAATAAAAACTTAGAAAGGGTATACAAATGCAGCAGATGCCCAAACAGACAGACACACTCAACGGCTAGCTGGCTTCCTTGCAAGTGCAATTTTTGGACTTTTTAACAAGGTGCAGTCCGAAAGTGAGGCCCAAGCCAAACACACAAAGCATTCAAACGAATTCATTTGAGAAATTGATATTAGAAAGCAATTAGTAACATTGCGTACTCCCTGGGCCCTGGATTGTCAAGCCGGGCCCCGAACAAGCAATTGCAATTAACGCCTGACAGCCCCCAGAGAGGAGCCCGAAGTAGGGCTGTGGATTGGTGGAGTGAGGAGGGCGGGGCCCGAAAAAGGGCAACCTGCGGCACTCGTTAGGTTTAAATTTATGCCCGTACAGTGTTTACTTATTTCTGATTCTCATTGCGCTTTCTTTTATTCATTTATTTTTGTTGTACACGCAATTGTCATTTATCACTTTTTATTGATTGCCGTGAATTTATCAATATCCGCTTTTGCCAACAGCCCAACCAACCGCGCCCACTTGGCGTATACGTAACAATTTTTAATGCCTTTCGTTGGAATTCCTTTGCTCTCGCTTTTCCTTTTCTTTTCTTTTTTTTTTTTTATTATACATACATATATTTATTTACTTTGTTGCTGTATTTTTGTTCAAGGCATGAAATTGATGCGCTTTATATGTACGTTCTCCTGTATCGGGGGGCGTGTGTATCGGGGGCGTAATGCTTAATGTGATTATTTAAAACATTTTCACCGGCGCGTTGGGGCGGGGAACAGGTGAATTTATTAAGAGAATTAAGTAAGCTAGCGCAACGAGGCAATGTCTGCTAAAAAGCCGTAATTTGTCTAGCCGAATTGAATGTCAACTGGCAGACAAATATTTTTGTTTGTGCATTAATTATGGAAATGCCTTAAATAATTAAAAATCTGCGAGGCATAACGAGATGGAAAAAATACGAAGACTTTTGCACAATTTTATTTGTGAATATTCATTTTTGTTATTTCGCAAATATGTTTTTTTATTCAATTAAAAATCATAATGGCAAAGAAAGAAGAGCGTCTATTTTTGGCTAGCAAAGAATTAAGTAAAAATATGGCTTACGGGCTGCCAAATGGCTGAGGAGAAATGTGAAGGTCGAAGAAAGCTTTGACATTTTTCCATAGAAAACTCATTTTTTTAAGTATCTATTCTAGAGTGTTATATGATAGAATACCCCGATGTGGGGAAGACTTAACACATATGTGAGGAGTATGGCAGGATATAAGATATCTTGAAAAGCAAAAGAGATGACTTAGTAGCCCGTTGTTCGTTCCTCTGACAGCTATATGGTAAGATGAGGTAAGATTAAATACGATTTAACTTGTGTCTTAAGAGGACAGGGAAACTCATAAGAGACAGTCGTACAGACGGTCAGCGGTTGATGCTGATCAAGAACTTATATACGCTTTATGAGGTCGGAAATGTTTCCTTCTAAGCGTTGCTTATTTCATGACCGAGAATATGTACTCTAATACAATCCAATCTGTTGTAGCTTGCGCAGGTTTGTTCACACAAACGACACACTTTAAGATAAGAAAATTCGCTTAAAAAACATTACCGATAATATGCACGATGCGGATTACTTGCACATAAGCACTGACATATTAGGTCCCAGGTTGTCCCAAGCTGTCCCAAGTTCTCCCAAGCTTGCGCGTTGCGCAGGACACATTGTAGCCCAGTTACCCACATGGCTGACCCTCTCGACATAAATATGCGCTACCCTTTCGCAATTTGAATGCCCACTCCTGCTGCTGCCTGGAATGGCAGCTTAAGTCAGTTGAAATCCCGAGGACTTTGCGTTAAGACCTGCTCGCATGCAATTTAGCCAAAATGTATTACATTCAATTTGAATACTAAGCCGCTTACCAACACTAAAAGTTTGATGTGCACACAATAAACAGGATTTCTGGCTACAATTAGCATGTAAGCTGAGGCAAAGCTAAGGACATGCCCGACTGAAAGTCATGCATAAAAAATGTGAAAGGTCAGCCGGGCAAACGGCACGGTTGAAGTACATGAAGCTCGAAATTGGCATTGTGCTTGGGCTGAACAACCGCAAACTGGCAGTCAAAGTCGAGCCCCGACCCGCACAATTAACGCACAAAGGCAATTTCAAAGGAGTGAGTGCGAATGTGAGCGTATCCTGTGCGAGTGCAAGGACGCAAAAAACCAGCGAAAAGAAACGGATACTTATTTAAAATTTATGTAGCGTAATTACAAGCGATTTAACCCATTGCTTGCGCCTCCCTCCCACCGCCCACCTCCCACCGCTCAAAGCAACCCGAATCGTAGGCTCGCAATCCTTTCGAATTAAAAAACTGAAATGCGAATGGAAATGGGAATGGGAATAAGAATGGGAAAATGTTTATTTTTATACGAAGTGCCCACGAAGTGCATAATAAAAGGGGCATAAAAGACTAAAACCATAAGCAAAAGCAACATATGACACGGTGAATCCGTTCGAAAGAGTGGAAATACTTGCATCGTTTTTCATCTAATCAGACTTAGACTAATTTTAATGATCTAGACACAGGAGATTTGAAAATAAGAAAATATTCACACTTTCCGAAAATTCCAGCCAACTTGGTGAAAACGAGGAGAACAGATAATCCATATACATTTATATATATTTTAAAAGAAAAGGGCATAAAACACTATAACCTTGAGCAATAGCAACATATGACTTGGCAAATCCGACCGAAAGGGTGAAAGAGGGGTGAAAATATTTGCATCGCTTTTCATCATATCAGTTTTAGACTAATTTTTCTATTTTAAAATATTAATCCACACATTTTACAAACTTTGTGAAAACGAGAACGAAAGATGGTCTAGAGATATATTAATGTATACACATGCGGAAAATGAGTGAAAATGTCAACTAAAATTTGAAGAAAATTACTAAGCCCTTAAAAAGTCGTATACTATTATTCCTCTATCAACAAAACTGACAACAGGGTATACTGTAGTCGACTACCCTCGACTGTTTGATTGCCATTCGTTTTTTAAAACACACAGCTAGCAGTTGGGTTCGCCAGTTAAGCATCTTAATGACGGCAGCATGAGGCAGACCGCACTTTCAACTAGTCTATAATTTTTATCGAATACAATCTGGGACCCCGAAAAACCACAAAAGTCATTTGCCCTTGGCCGTAGCTTTAATTAGTTGGGCGGACGCTGTTTATTTTCGAGCTCGTAGTGTCCAATAATGAACTTAAATTATTTATACATGAGCCGACAACAAAAGCAGGCACAAATTTATTGCATTAGGCGCGTTTTAATTACACCTGCGGTAATACACACACGCAGCACACAGGGAGACAGGCTGTGGGATCTGTTCAGTCAAGTGCTGCCGGCTTGTTATGTGTATAATTTAATTAGTGACACCCACGACTGCAGGCCGCAACACACAGATACATAGAGTCACGAATACCGCCCACTCCGCCCCTGTCCTAATGATTTTCATGCCTTCGCATACTAATTTCGTTCAGGTAGCCCCCGCGAGTCGATCTGCTTCGTACTCCTACTCCCTACTCCCTCCTGGTAAGTAATGATGGCATATTAAACCGACATTGCCTTTCGCAGGGCAAATAAAAAAAAAAAATTACTCAACATTTGATGCTGAAATTTATTGCCTGTGGTTGACTATGCAACTGTGGTTGGGTGCTGCCCGATAATGAGATTCAAATCGAATGCTGATTAATGCGTCACACAAATTGAAACTAAAACAAGTAAGACGCCGCCGCGTGGGCTGTGCTCGACTGGCCAATACCCTGTACAGGTATAAGCCAAGATCAGAGCAGAGAAGATTTGAGCCCGTTTTTAAACCAGGATTACATGAGGAACGTGAAGATAATTTTCCACAAGTCGCGAATGTTGATTTGCAATCTAATAATATTTTTATCACATAATCATATATTATTTTATATTTTCATAGTTTTGCAAAAACTAAACAATATTGTTGTATAAGGTAAAAGAGTTCCCACCAAATATTTAATTCAAGGCTTTGTTCAATATTTAGTAACAAAATTATCAGACTTTCGGAGTTGTCAACTTTGGATTTTATGTGTAATTTTCTAGGGTATAATGATATTGTATTACCTCGCAAATGCTTGTTGACTGCCAGCTGTCGAATTGCAGGAACATTTTCGGTGCTTGGCAGCCCGACAAATGGGCTTTGATGGAGTATTATCTATTAACTAATACTAAAATATATGCGGAATTGCACGAATGAAATTTGATTACTTTTTATTCAGCTATTACCCCTAAATGAAACTGAAAAGCTTTTAAGAAATTGGCTTGAAGTTTGTCAAAGGTAAATATTCTAGTTTCTATTTTTATGGAAATGTAACAGAGACGTGTTTATGCTTTTTTGTTTTTAATATTTTAATATAAATAAATATGAATATTTGCTTTTTTCATTAAATCAAATATATTTTCCCACAAAAGTTAGTTTTAGCTTTCAGCTTGTAGAGAAAAAATGAGTTGAATAATTTTAAAACGTGAATCGATAAATCTTAATTCAAATAGCAAATATTTCAATAAGTCTCAAAGTTTTTAACAATATTATTTTTGCTATTCTCATGGGAATGTAACAAAGTCTTATTTATGCTTTGTTTATTTTTATGAATTTCATTTAGATTTATTTTATAAATTATATTAATATTTGCTTGTTTCATCTACTCAAATATATTTTGCCACAAAAGTTAGTTTTAGGTTTACGCTTGATAAGAAAATAAAATGGAATAATTTGAAATTTTTAATTTCCATTCAAATAGCAAATATTTCAATGCGTCTCGAAGTTCTTAAGAGTCATCCCGTCTAAGCTGCGAAATTATTAAGAAATAAAAATAAAACGCATTTGATGTGCGCTGCTCTAAGCCAAAACTCGAAGTATTTACCATTTTTCACTTAACGCTGGCACTTTTTTAACTTGCTTCGCATTTTGGGTATTTTTTTTTTTTTTCGTGGAGCCAGGCAAGTGCCGCAGTCACTTTGCGCTAATCATCATATAAATGGTTTGTAAAATATTAGATAAGAGCCAAAAACTGTTAAATGTTTTGGAATTAAATGCGTGATTTACCCCGTTTGCCGTTGCCGCCATACAAAAGGGCGGGCAGCTCCGCGATTTTCCATTAAATCCTTGAACAGCTAACGCGCTTAGCTCTGGCAACCACAGGGAGGGCATCCTCCAGACTCAGCCGGAGCTGAGCACCCGTGGAGAGCCGAAGTCGAGGCGAAGCTGAGGAACCATCGCCAGAGCTTATGCAAAAATTTTGTTTTATAAAATTTTCCAAGTCAAGCGCCTAATCCCAACACTTATTCTTATACACTTCAATGTCTTGCACTAACTGAGTGCTCCTGCGGCTGTCAAGGGAGCAGTACGAGAAGGAGGGTGAGCGTGGAGAGCGTGGGTAGCGGCGAGAGGGGGGGATGGAGTCCGGGCTGTGGTTCGTCTTCTTTTGTGGGGAAAGCATTGAAAAGTTTTTCTTTTCTTACCAGACAATATTTTATGACAACTTGCTGTAAGGGATGCGGACGACACAGCCGGGCTGACTTTGGGGCGTGGCAACACATTGGCACATTGCCGGATTATACCACTGAAAAATTCATTCATTTCCTGCTTACTTTTCACCACCCGCACCACCCCCACCACGACCCACCGCCGCCTCCTTCGCAGCCGCAACACTTTGTAATATATAATTAAGATTACAAGCGCCTTTGGTTTAAGTATTTCGAGGCTTATATTTTATGTACGTATATCTCTTAGCTTGACTGATAACCGAGCTGCCCAAAATTTATTCATGGCTGGCGGTTTCTGCTCGGCACGCGGCCGTTTTCCAGCTTATTTTGGCTCTTAATGTCAACCCGGGCGAGTTGGCCCCCTTTTTGCCGGGCTGAAGCTGAGTTCAAAATATCCAAAAATTTCATTTATCCACTGCGTAATTATTCAATCTAAACTGTGGCACAACACTTCAACTTTGACACTTTGAAATCAATTTATACAAAAAATTCAAACATCAAGTTTTAATGAGTTTTTAGTATTTAGCCTTACAGTCTTACAGCTCGATTTCGTGTATCTTTAAGCCTTGAATGCACAGGCTCTAGTTATAGGAAGATTGTTGCATAATATTCAATAAAAGAAGTCTATATATAGCCCGGCCTTGCACGTTGTACGTATAAAATAAATAAACAAACAGCCAAACCTCGTGGAATCCGGTTGAGATTTGACCGAGGTATGGGGGTGGGAAATTTTGACCCATGTCTTTTAGGATATTTAAGGTCACCATTTTGATGATTTAGATTTAGATGCCAAATTATCCAGAGGCCAAGCCATAAAGAAAGAGCCAAGCCTTATGAAAATCGGTTAAGTTTTGACCGAATTATGGGGATGGAAACTTTTAACTTATGTCTATATGGGATAATATCGGGTATACCCCGGCCTTGCCCGTGGCACGTTTATAATAAATTCTCTCAAAGATATTTTACCAATCAGTCAGTCAAAACAAACTATTTTATGCATAGAGATATATTTGTAACAACGTACTCACCTGTAAATTCACACGCACGCACGATTATTTCCGTCATCTTTAAGCAGTCGAGAGGCGAACATTTATATAATCACATTACTGAAATAAGAGAAAATCAGAGATTTTGTTTATTAGTTCAAAGACTAGGCTCACTTGCTAAACCTAACTTGAATTAGTAAGAATTGCATGGAAGAGCAATATTTGTACATAAACATATTAAAATATACATACAAACAAACATGCATGCATTCGACTGAAGGAGTTGTTACTTTTATTTCAATTCTAAAAGGTTATGTTTATAATACGTACCAGACTTTAAAATAGTCACCGCCTCCATCATAGTTACAGCCGCCGTTTCCTCCAATAGTAAATCCGTCTGCTTCTTCTTTGATCAAGCTGCCGCAGTTGGCACCACAGTCATAGTTAAACATGGTCATGCACGTTAACATACATTAAATATGCATACATTTATGTACATATACAAATGCATACATAATATATACATACATACATGCATATATACATGCATACATGCATACATACATGCATACATGCATACATACATGCATACATGCATACATGCATACATACATGCATACATGCATACATACATGCATACATGCATACATACATGCATACATGCATGCATATGTGCATGCATGCATACATGGATATATGCATGCATACATACGTGCATGCATACATACATACATATAAGCACACATACATGCAAACATACATGCAAACATGCATGCACTCATACATACATAATACATACAAGCAAACTTACAGAATCACATGCCTATATACATACATATATGCATGCATACATACATACATACATGCATGCATACATACATACATACAAATACAAGCGGAGGTAAAACTTTGGAGGTTTTTCTGATCTACACATTTTGACCTATACAAAATCTGTTTAAACACCACCCTAAGCAGGGCTTCTAGTTGCAACTTGTACATAAAACGCGACGTGGTCTGTCCCTTCATTTTTTCGCACAATGCCACATCTTAATGTGTCCTTCCCCCCCTCTTGGACTGCTCATTAGTCTAACAAACTATGCACATGCTCGAACTTCATTGTGTTCCTTTGGAGCTGCCCAGTTTCAGCTGAAGCCCCTTTAAAATGAAAGGGGCAGCAGCCCCGTCGCCAGGCTTTAAGTGGAAAAAACTTTGCTGACTTTTTTTTATGAATGAGCCACATGCATTTGCATATTAACGGCTTGTGCGTCTAATGTGCGCACTCCCCTTCCTTCCATATTTGCATAATAATTTTATGGCTCGCTGCAGTCGAATAAGAAATCCAGCCGCCTTTTTGGTATTGTTGCCCATAATGGCAATCCCATCCCCACCCAACGACCCCTCACCTGGCTAGCCAGCGCAGCGCAGCGGAGCGCAGCGGGACATGAAAAATGATGCAACGCAGTTGATCGCCTGACGACTGTTAATGAACTTCACACGTAACGAGCTAGCCTTAGTCAGAGGTGAGCACAGGTACTTAGCCTTAAACATGCAACCCGCCAACTTGCCAACTAGCCCATTGATACAATTCGAATCTATTGAAAAGAGTATAAAAGGAAATTGTGAGTCTTAGTTTCTGAAGTTCGTAAAGCGCTTGCTTAAGACTAAATGAATCTGAGAAAATAAGCTAAAGATATATATATATATACATATATATAGATATATATAGTAGGTGCATAGCTTGCCGGACAGGCTATAAATTTACCCCAACGGGTTAGGCATTTCCCATCTCCTTATCCTATCTCTCTCCATATATCTAGTATAAATTTCTTCACATTATTAATAAAGGAAATTGTGAGTCGTAGTTTCTGCCATATCTGAAGTTTGTAAAACTGCCTTGCTTAAGACTAAATGATTATATATATATATATATATATAGTAGGATATATAATATACTTGCCGGACAGACTATAAATTTTGCCTAACGGATTGGTATTTTCTTTTTCCTATCTACTTAACAGTCCATATATGTATCTAGTATAAATTCCCTTACTATATTAATAACTTATTTCTTTCCTTCTTTTATCCAATTTATTGTATTTTCTTAAATATTATAGAAAAAGATTTTTTTTTATTTTACTTACACTTTTTTCTCTGCTAAAACCTTCCTTTTTAGCTGCAGGCTCTGACAAATTTGACTGTGAAAATGGGCATGGCTGGGCGGAGGGGCAAGTAAAGCCCATTCATCGGTCGCTGATGCTATTAGAAAATTATGTATTCTAACTAGGCTTTAAGCGTTCAATTTTCATAATTTGATGTATTCATGTAATAATCGCCCATTAACAAATTAATAAATAAATAAACAAATAGTTTAAAGACGAGCTACACCAATTCCCATTAAAGCGCCGAGGATATATCCTAACTTTGATGATAACATTTGCCAGATATTCTGCGAAATAAATATACATATACTTTCATACATCCGTATGGACTTCTAGATATATATACATATGTATTTATATATACTTGCATTTCTAATATATATGCTCTGAAGTGAGAATCACAAAAGAATGAGCTAAGGAAGTGCGCGTTGTTTGCCACTTGGCGGCAAGTAATTTTATAATTATGCAAGCGCAAATGGCATTGTGTGACCTCCGCACACTAACTAACCCGCACACTCACACACACACTCTCTCTCTCTCACACACACTCACTGCGAAGTGCATACAAAGTGTGTAATTATTTTTTTGTGCCTTGTAATTTTTCACTTAATTTGCATGGCCGGGCGACATCCGCTTTGGGGCAAAGTGTGTAATTATTTCCACCATTATTGCAGATTATATAGCAGAACCCTCAGACTTAAATAATGCGTGATAAAAACTAAAAAGGAACTTGCAAATCTTCGAGTTAAAATCTACTATTAATAACAATAATAGATTTAAGAAAAAAAACTAACACCAGGAAAATGAAAATTGTATGCTTACAATTGTTTGTACAAAAATTTAAATTAAATTCCCTTTTTAAATAAATTAGAAAATTAACGTTTCTGCTGGATTTGAACCAGCGACTTCTAAACGCTTCAATTAATACAAATAACACATAAAAAAAAATAAAATATGAAGATTAATAACAATTGAATGTTAATCCCATAAAAAGGACGATCGTTAAATTGAAATAATTAATAAATTTCTTCAAGCTTAAGAAAAACTCGAGAGATAACACAATTCCCAGTTGCGAATAGAAGAGCGCATCATTAAATTTGATAATGTCCCAGTTGTTGAGTGCTTTTTATGCTCGGCTCCACTTGATTATATGCGGCACATAATTGTGCTGGGAGTGGAGGAGGAGAAGGAGGAGGAGGAGGAGCTGGAAGCTGGCTGCTGTGGCCCCAAAAGTGACACACATTTACATAATTATTAGAAACAGTTAAATGTCCACAAATTGTAATCGTAGCACTTGGTCACTGGCCAGGCACACGGGGGAGTCATTATATTGGGCAGTCGGGGGTCACATTATTCAAAGTATGCGGCGTCAATGTCCTGCTCCTGGTCTTTGTTGATGTTGTTGTTGTTGCTGCTGCCCACGCAATCTAAGGACAAAAATAACTTGGCGTAATTTGTGAGCGAAGGCGATGGACTTGAGCCTGCAGCCTGTAGCCTGTTGATGTGCGTGTGCCTCTGCGTATGTATTTAAAAATGTTCTATATTCACAACAACAACAACAACAGCAACAACAACAGCCACAACCACAACTCAGAGAAATAAAATAAAATGTAATTTTTATTATGCTTCGTGGTTTTTATTGCCTGCTTTATCGTTCTACAAGTTCAGCGTCTTGTCTTGTCTTGTCTGATATTTGTCTATGGCATGTCCTTGTGTGTGTTTTGGCCAGGCCACAATAGCCACACACACACACATGCACACAGCTAGACAAATAGACTTGGCCATTTGCGATATTTTCGTTTTTTATGGCTTTTTTATTGACTTGATTATTATGTTGCCTCTTGTTTTCGACCAAAAGCAAGCCAAGAAAACAACAACAACAGAAAAAAAAGAAGTTTTCTTAGGCTTCAACCCAGGGAAATTAAAAAATAATTTAGCGCCCAGCTCGAGGGCTGCTGCATAAATTTACCAAGATCTGGCTGGCTGCTTGGCTGGCACAGGCTGTGTCTGATTGCCTTCTGGCTGCCGGCCACATAAATAAAGCCCCGATTCGAGCAGCAGTTTCTAATGACGCCCTTTTGCGAATTTATACGTACGTATGTGTTATGACAGTGCCGGACTCATATTTCACTGAAAGCAAATCACAAACGTTTGCGTCTCAATAAATTTTGAAGTTTTTGCCAAAACATTTAATTGAAAAATGTCCAACACGCCTCGTTGCCAGGCAACAGGCGTTCGCAATTTATGTGCACACACAATGTGAAATGTGAGGAAATTCTCGTTAACTGTGAAAACTAATAAAACTCTGTACGAGTATATTGTTTCACCAAAATGCCAGTAAATGGCATCAAATATCCACTAAAATTACAAGTTTTGGTTCATTCAAAAAATCAAATGCCCAGCAGCTAATGTTTCACGGTGCGTATACTTGATTTGGAAGTAATTGAATATTGTGAGAACTTCGATTTGAGCTAAATTTCTTAGATTTAGTTAACTGACTTTTAATATAGGTTTAAACTATATTACATAAGACCTATAATCAAGGCCAGAAATCCAGTAGGGCTTACTTGAATTCATGAGAATCACGTAGAAGAGCAGGGGAGAGGGAAATAAACTTGATCAAATGTTAATATACATTCAGTCACACAGTCCACCAGCCTAATTTGTTGCAAAACTATTTATTACATGTTTAAACTATGCAATGCAGGTAACTATCGCATTAAGAAAATTCTTGCTTAAACACATATGTATATATGTATATAGAAAGACGGAGAGTGTATGGGCACAATTCAAGTTTAATAAATTGCCAACACAACTTGCTTATATAATACTCATAAGCAAAGCAAGAAACCCAGTAAGGCTTACCTGAAATCATGAGAATCGCAAAGAAGAGTAATACTTAAACGTTGCTTTGCAGCGCAGTGGGAAATAAACTTGAACATATTCATAGAGTCCGCGAGCCCAATTTGTTTGAAAACTATTTGAAAATCATATTAAAAGGAATTTCCACAGCACAGCTTAGCTGTTGGACTAATTTTATGCGTCTTTGTATCTTTTCTTTTGCCACGAATTTTAAAAAGCCAATCTCTTCATTTGGTTGCCTTTAGAAAGGCATTTTATAAGCCCGAATATTGCCTGTGGCTCTGTGCCAAAATGACAAAAATTAAATGCTACAACGTCAAGGGGCAAAAGAAAAACAAAACAAGCCACAAAAATGTAAGGAAAGCAGAACAGAACACGAGGGCTGAACGAGAAACCAAGTCTCATAATTAAAAATTAAGCCATTCGCCTATTAGTTTTAACCCTCATTAACTTTAGATAAACTAATCTCCAAAGTAAACCACTCGCATTCATGGCCTTTTGTGTTCGCGCGACCCTGCCCGAGGGTGGAATACCCTAACCCACCCTAACTCTCAGGCCCCCTCGGTTTTCAGGGCGCGCCTACAGTGCGTGAAAAGCTCATCACAAATGGGCGCGTTCTTAGAAAATCGCCATGAATTTTCTTTTTCTTCAGTTGCTGCACAAAATGATGTAGAAACAGGACGAACCTAATAGTATGCAGGGCAAGTAAAAAAACCAAGACGAAGACGAAGATGAAGCTGAAGCTGAACAAGAAGCAGCACAAAAAGCGGAATGAACCGGAGAAAAGAAAAATAATTAAAAACGCAACCTTGATAAAAATGAAATGTTTACAAAGACACACAGGCGCACAAAATAAAGAACTGTGACAAGGAAAAAAAAAACCCGTTGAAAGGCTAAAAAAGCACAAAAAAATAAAAAAGCGAAGAAAAAATACAGAAACATTTCCACTGCACAAAACGAAAACAAAAAGCGGATACACGCAGCGGATGCAAAGTTTACTCAAGCAAGCCAAGGAAATGTGCAGAAGGATGGGGAGTAGCTCTTGCCAACCGCCCGCCGACCCACCCAGCCGAAGGAAACTGAATCGCAGAATGCAAAGTCAGGCGAAACAAAAAAAAAAACATTAACTGAGAATTTTCCTCTTCGCCTAGCGCCATACAAAACACCAAACCATATGCTGCCCAAATAACATGTATAAAACTAAAAGGATTTTATGAAGTGCGCTAAACTAAAACACAACTTGAGCTCGAATCAAAAACTTATGCGGGATGCTTAAGACATAGAGACTATAGACTATATAGACACAAAATGCTTATCGATTGTCTATCCTAATTAACTTAGAGAACAAACCATGTTCAAATAGATACAACTTTTGTCAAGAGACAATATTTTGCCTGGAAGGGTATTCATATATCGCTATTGGAATTCCAAGTCTAGGTAGAGCACTTCAAAGGATTTTACGAACTCCTAAATTAAAAATCAACTTGGATATCGAAACAAAAACCAGATGCAAAAATATTTTGCGCGGAAGGTTATATATAAAGTTATTGGCATTCTAGTCTAGGATTCAAAAGGAATTTATGAATTGCTTGTAACTCAACTTGTAGCTCAGCAGTTGAATAAAAAAAACATACTGAGTATACTTAAGTGCTATATAGACAAAATGCCTAAGAAAAATTCTACAAAACTTATCAATAGTCTATTCTAATTAATCTAGAGAACAAACCATGTTGAAATAGACGCAATTGTTGTCAAGATGCAAAAAATATTTTGCCTGGAAGGGTTTATCTGCATTTATCGATTGAGTTTTGGCAAAGTTATTGGAATTCCCAGTCTAGGTAGAACATTTAGAAGGGATTTGGAAAAATACACATATACAATTTTTTTTATCATTTTCAAGAATGATTAATATTTAAATTAAATAACAACCTAGATTTCAAGACCCACGCAATTTGCTAGCCATAATTTATACAGGTTGGCTTATAACAAAGATATGTGGGTTAGAAGTCTAGGATGAAAAATTTGTATGGAGTCAAAATAATATTTTTAAACAAAAACTAATGTATCAAAAATTTCTTTTACATAATTGTTGAAATTTTAAATCGTTGAAAATCGATGGAGTTTTGACAAAGTTATGGGAATTCGTAGTATAGTTTGAGCTTTTAAAAGGGACTTGGGATATACAAATATAAAATTTGAATTTAATTATAAATAATATTTAAATGAAGTATGAATCTAGAGATTGAAACAAAATTAAAATGCTAACCATTATTTGGTTGCCTTTTAAAAAAGTATAACAAAGGCTCAAAATTAAAATTTGATATAATTCATTAACATTTTAAGACAAGTGTCTAAAAGCAGTTCCAGCTAAAGGAGTTATATTTAATTGTCATGATAAGTATTCCCTTTTAAAAGACGACTTTATTGCCTATTTAGAAACTTACACAGTTTGTTTAAATAGTATAGTTTGTGTATACGTATTTCAATTAGAGCTACTTAAAGTTTAAACATTGGCTCTGCACAATCACTTAATAAACAAAACGTTAATTACAAAGCGCTAAAATTGAGCAAACTACGCGAAGCACTTGACTTTACACTTAAATCGGAATA
The DNA here is from genome assembly GCA_018903485.1 of Drosophila littoralis. Taxonomy (NCBI): domain Eukaryota; kingdom Metazoa; phylum Arthropoda; class Insecta; order Diptera; family Drosophilidae; genus Drosophila; species Drosophila littoralis. The sequence continues at coordinate 982,120 of JAEIGF010000600.1, forward strand.
GAAGACGCGAGCAAACAATTTACAATTGAACAAAGCTGCCCGATTGGCCAGTTAGAAGAATTATAATAATAATATTACGAGTATCTCGATTGTCATTAAAGAATTTCCCTTGCAAGGCATAGGAAATGTTTGCGATCTTTGACATGAAATCGAAATACACTCAAAATACACACAAATCACACAGATTACAAATATTACAACAGTTACATGGACTAAATATCGCTAAGGTAACTTTTTAAAGCTTATTAATAAACATACACAATGGCCAATTGTCATGGATAAAGTCATATTCGGCTCTTAACTGGCCCCCGGCTAATTGGCAGCTGGTCGTTGAGTCTGCTGCTGCTGCTTGGCATGTCCAGCCTCGGATTTATTCTCCCGCACCAACAGCAGCAGCTGCAGCATCATCAACGCCTCCACCTTGTCCAGGGGATCCATAAAGCCGCGCTGCAGCCACTTGGGTATGGTCGTGCGCGCATGACTAAAGCCCAGCTTATTGAGTATATAATCGACGCCATATGGCTCAATCGATTTGCCAGCCCAGGAGAGCAGCCGCACCGTCGGCTCTAGATGCCATGTCTGGCAATCAAAGTGCCGCCAATCGCGCACAAACGACTCAATATCAAAGCTGGGCAGCTCTACGCCGGGCGGGTAATCCTTGGCATCGCTTGCAGCCGGATTCGTTGTCGTTGTCACCGTCGTGCCTGTCGTGGTTGTCGTTCCTGGCGTGGTCGTCGTTGTTATCGCTGCTGTGGTAGCATTTGCCGCCGTGTTCGTAGTCGTAGTTGTCGCCAGATTCGTATGACTGCCCTGCAGTGGCTCCAGGCTGGTCTTGCTGCCGCCCAGCTGCTGGCTCTGCACAGTCAAATTCGTATTGGAAGCGGTTTTCTTATCCTTGAGTAACTCGTCCGTCAAATATGGCTTGAGGTTGGCCTTCTGCGACAGATTTGGCGAGGCTGCGCGCGCCGATTGAGCGCCAAGCTGCAAAATAGAAGAGCATATGGATTGGGAACTGTTTCAAGCGGAAGACTTCTCCTGTCATACGCACCACCTTCTCCTTTTCGGTGACATAGGACGTTATCAGATCGTGCAGGAAAAAGAACGCATCCGCATCGACCGTCACAAATATGTGATCATCGAACTCCGTTATGAAGCTGCACAAAACTTCCGGTTTGGATTCTAAAGGAGGGCACAAAGGGTTTATATCACACTTTTATATTTGATCAGATGTGGGTTTACCGCTTGGCTCTGGCGTGCTGGAGCCCTGCTTGTGCTCGGTCTTGAAGTGCAGCTGGAGGCTGGGCAGCGCGAAGATGACCTCGCGATTGTGATTGTGCTCCTGCGATTTGGCCGAGCTGCCTGTGCTGCTGCCCGTGGCGCGTGTACGCTCAATCGAATTAGAGGCTATCTCGCGCTCGCACTCCAGCATGGGAAAGCGATCCACAGCTGTTTGGGGGAAAAACTCAAGATAAGCGAAAGGAAACCAACTGAAGAAATTCCCCGCCAGACTCACCATCGATTTCGCTGTTGGCGAACGCGTAGTGGAACCATTCGTTGAGGGTCTTGAACTGCGGTGGAAAGATGATGTTGCGCGTAATGCGGCTGACAATGGCCATCGAGTGATTCTGCTGCTGCTGCACCTCCGACGTCTGTCCGAGGCAGGAGGTCAACGTCTGTGTGACCAGCACCTCGCTGCTGTCCTCGATCTGTCGTGCCTCGGTGGCAAAATTAATCGACGGCGACTTGAGACTAAACAACGCCCAGGCCTTCGACTTGAAGTTGATGCCATGGAAGCAGGCCAGCGAAATGTTCTGACCGCGCAGCTCCACGGTGCCGCCCAGCACGTTGCCATGCCGCGGCAGGCGCGTCACCAGCGACGGCACCACCAGCCCAATCGCCTGCGCCAGCGGCTTCTGCCAGTGGCGATGATGCCGTGCATCCGTGTTGTCCACGCCGCAATAATTGGCGGCCACGGCGGCCGCTTGCGGGAGCTCTCCGTTGGGCTTCTTCTTGAGCTGCTGGCGACGCTTGATGCTCGCCGTGCGATCCTGCAGACGCGGCTCGAGGCTCGAGAAGACGCGCTTGGACGACTTGAATTGCTGCGTAAAGAACTCCTCGAGCTTAAAGTACATTTTCATGAGATCCGCCGTCGTCGACTTGGATATCATGATCTGCAGCTGATCCCAGCTGAGATCTCCATGGATAAAAATGAGCGCACGCGGCTGATCCTTGCCGCTGGCAGCCGCCTGTGTGGCCGTGCGCCACTCGTCCTTCATGGCCGCCGCAAAGGTGCTGATGCGCGTCATCAGCACTGAGGTGCCCATATAGTCGAGGCGCAGCTCCAGCGCCATGAAGCTGAGGCCCAGCGTATGATACGGCTCCATGCCGGCCTCCTCCTTGATGTGAAAGCGTTTGTTGATTTTGTTCACCTCAAAGCTGCCGCCCACAATGCCGCCCTTGGCGTCCAACGCCGAGCCGCCCAAATAGATGCCCGCGTACATGTTCTTGTAGCCCGTGCTTCCGATGGACAGTCGTCCGTCCGAACGGAAGTCCTTGGTCAGCCAGACCACATTGCCGCACACATTGCCAATGTTCATCTGAACATTGAGCTTGGTGAAGTTCACCGCGAAGATGACCAGCGTGTCCCAGGCGGTAATCTGATTCTTTTCCGAGGGCGGCGTGGCCGACGATTCGGCGCTTGAGGATTTACCCAAGGATTTGAGCTTGCGCGCCGCGCCAAAGTGGCCCAGTTGCTGGAGAGGCTGCTGCTGTTGCCCCTCAAAGTCCAGCCGCAGCTTCTCCTTCGAGCGACCCTCGCTCGGCGTGGGCGTGGCTGGCGCACAGCCCGTGGGCGTCTCCCCGCCCGCCTGCTGCTGCTGCTGCTGCTGCTGCTGGACGCTGAGATCACCCAGGAAGAGACGGCGGACAATGCGACGCCTGTACCAGGCTTTCGGGAAAGCCAAAATCTCGGTGAGGCGACGCATATCGTACTTGAAGCTGGCGCTGCCAATGTCCACGATTGTGGAGAAGCGTATCACGGCGCGGGACTGATCCAAGGCGCGCTTCGAGCTGGGCAGCGGCTCGATGTAGACCTTGCGACAGCGCGTGATGTGAAACTTGACAAACTCCACATTGATGCTGAGCGAATCCTTGCGCTCGGTGTCGCTCAGCGGCGAGAACTGCGTCTCCTTGGAGGTCTTCTTGCCACCATACGGATGAAAGATGTACACATTGAAGTCGGCCAGGCAGCCCGTCACGCTCAGCCCGCCCGTCGGCAGCTGCGGCGGCTCCGCGGGCGGCTGCTGCTGCTGCTCCTCATCGCCGCTGCGCTTGGAGCTGAAGACAATGTCCAGGCTGGGCAGCTGCAGCATGCACTCGACCCGGGACACAGGCAGGCAGCTAAAACGAAACGTCGATGGCTGCATATGGAAATAGACAATGACATCCACTGGAAACGAGGCGTAGGTTGCATAATTCGCTGGCAATATATCCAGATTAACAGGGGCTGTGTGCGTGGGCGTGGCCGGCACACTGTTCGCTTGGCGCGCGGGAATCGGCTCCAGCGTCTGCTCGAGAAACTCCAAAATATGCGGCGATATGATCGTCTCCTCGGGTATGCTCTGCAGCGTCATCCATGCGCTCAGCGTCGCCCGCTTGTTGCCCACAACGCGACGCACATGAGTTCCAGCTGGAGTCGCCGCCGGCAGCTCTGCGGGATCGGGTAGCGTGCGCGACTGATAGTGCAGCTTGACATCGAGGCCGGGTATGTGAAAGATAGTGAGATCCGCGAGCAGAGCATTGTTATGGCCACTGGTATTGAAGCGCAGCTTGCTCTTGTCTCGCTGCCGGCGCGACGGCGTCGGACTGCCCCAGTCGTTGCCAATGCTCCGCTCGCGCTTGTGCGTCTTTCCGCTGGCACCGGCGGCGGGAGCTGCGGCTGCGCCGGCTGCGTTGTAGGCGGCGCGTTCCTCGCCGCTGTGGTTGTCCTTGGTGTGCAGCACGCATTTGCCCGAGTTGACCAGCACCTTGACGTCCAGCTCGAAGTCAATGTTCGGCTCCGGCTGCTGTTTGAGCGCATGGGCATGCGCATGTTTGCGCCGCATCTCGACGGAAATACCATCCACATCCATTTCGCTGGGCGTGCAATCGCCCTGGAAGCCAACGCTGCGCCAGTCGAGCTCATTATCCGCCGTGTCCGTGTCGGTGTCCGCATTCGGCAGCGATGTCTGCCGCATCGCATCCGTAAAGGTAACCCGACCCACGCCAGTTTTCAGTGAAGCGCTGCGCGAATGACACGAAGCGGGCGTGCTCTGCAAACTGGAGATTTCATCGTTGGATGCGATCGTGTCCAGGCGTCGACCCGCATAGCTGTGACCGCCATTGTCCAGCGGCAGCTCCCGGGCCGGCATCCCGACAACAACTCCGCCACCGCTGCCCATGTACGACTGGGAGCGATTGTAGTTCTTGAGGGATCGGTGCAGCGAGGGACGCTTCCACTTTTGGATCATGTCACGGCGGAAGTACTTGTAGCAAATGGCCTGCAGCTCCTGCAGGCGGCGCTCCTCGTGGGCGACGGTGTTGTGCGAGGCGCCCAGCGTGCGCAGGTCGTTGATGATCTTCAGCTGCTCGGCCATTTCCTTCTCCATCATGAAAGAGCGCTTCTTCGAGTCAATGGTCGGATCGAATACGAAGGCGGGCAGATTGTCGAACTCGCCGCGTCTGCGCACATACGTGTCCCGGCTGCTCTGGTCGCCCTCGTCGCTGTCGGGCGACTCCATTTGGGTGTCGTCCTCCTCGAAGCCCGTCAGCATGGTGAGCGTGTGGCCCAGCGACGACAGCTGCTTGCCAATGTTCACATCCAAATGGATGTCCACGCCCTCCATTTGCCATTTAACATTGAGCAGCCATTTGGCATTCTCGCCCTTCTTGGCGGCCGTGGTGCGCGAGCACACCTCGAAGGTGCCCTCCGAGACGACGCACACGTTCATGATGGGCTCCACGCAGCTGGGCTTCCAGTCATCCAAATTCGTCTCAAAATCGTCGGCAAAGCGCAGGCACAGGCCCTGGAACTTGCCCTTGGACACCAGCGAGCCCGAGTTGCACGCCGAGATGATCGTGTTCTCCAGCGTGATGACCACCGCGCCCTTGGCATCAAAGTCCTGATACGAACGGCTGCCGTACGACTGTGAAGAATATGCGGGATATTAGACATAGGCAGTTACTACCTGACGCTTTTCCACATCTAGATTCTAGACTCCAGACTCTTTCAAGCGTTGACTTTGGTTTTTCACCCATTGCCCTTCCTTGGGAAATTTAAATCTATCCGTATCCTAAATATAATATACCATCACTATTGCCCTGGCATTACGTTTTCACTTCCATTTAAAAATATAATTTCGATGCATCGAATTAAGAACAAAATGTTGGAATCGGAGGTTTCTTGAAGCTAGAAAATCTTTGACCCGCATTTGCCAAAGCCGATCGGAAAAAACTTTCATACTGTTGTTTTCCACCAATTTCCCTCTGTTGCGGGTGGAATTGCCCAAATCGTTGAAACTCGCGAAAATAAATTTGAAGCGAATCGGACAAAACGTTAAGCTTAGCACAATAAATCTTTAAATCGCATTTTCGACTGAGGAAGCTTGGATTTAGTTAGTCAGTCACTCAGTCAGTCAGTCAATCATTACGTCAGTCAGTCGATCAGTCAGGCAGTCAATCATTACGTCAGTCAGTCGATCAGTCAGGCAGTCAATCATTCAGTCAGTCAATGTACCAAGCCCAAAGGTAACCACCGTTACATCTTAAGCTTTCTCTACCTCCACAAAGTCAGTCGAAGATTCTATTATATATGTATATATAATACTCAATAGGGTTTCCACTCACCACCGTGTTGACCTGCTTGAGGGGCAAACAGATGCCCATATCCTCGACGGTTAGTTGCAGGAACAATGTGGATAGATTCGAGCTGGCGATCTGGCCAAAGGCGACGCGATCGAAGACCTGTTGGGTGTCGCGGTGGGGCGTGTGCTCGTAGCAGAGATTGGCACGCTTCTCGGCCCAGTACTCGTAGGCGTTCTTGTAGTTCAGCCAGACCAATATGGCCTTGTCCACGGCTATCGGCTGGACGTAGACCAGGGGACGCTTCAGCGTCAACAATATGAGCTCCTTGTCCTCGTTGGGCAGCTCATCCTGGAAGGCGTTACGCAGTCCGATGGTCGTGTGGAAAAAGGCATATTGCTGAAATTCTGGCTCCGCCTCGTCAAAGATCACGTTCCTTATGATCTGGCCCAGCGACAAATTAAAATCGATGTGCGCCTTGAAGAACAGCTTGCGATTGGTCAAATCTCCTAAATTCTTGACCCGGTTCGATAGCTGTAGCTCCAACGTGCCCGTCTCGAAGCGCACTGCCGATGAGCACGGCGTGGTCGCAGTCAATTGAATGCGCTTCATCGATATGTTGATGGAGAAGAGTATGCGCTTCAGCGTGGACTCCGGCACGCTTGCATTGTCGCCGCTCTCCTCGGTCCAGAGGGGCACGGGCTTCTCGCCGCCATAGACCTTCTGCAGCACCTCGTTGATCTCGCGCATGAAAACCTTTTGCACGAAGACCAAATGGTTGAGAAGATCTGTGGTCAGACAGCGCTCGAATTCGCCAATCTCGGCGCTGGCATTCACATAGCCGCCCTGCCGCAACACAATGCCCTCCACGCTCTCCGTGCACTCCTGTCGATTGTCCGGAATATATTCCGCCAGGACATGCACGGGCGGCAGTCCAATGCATGCCTCCGACGGCAGGTTCATCTCGTTCTGAAAGAGGAAATGGATTAAGTTTTGCCTTAAGCACATTTTCCCTCGACTCACCTGAATCTTGGTATTGAAGCTTAGCGTGTGCGTGGGCAAATCGATGACAAACTTGGCTCGTTGGCCCGTGACGCCCATGGAGCTGACATGGTTCATGCGGTATTGCGCCTGCAGCGAGGGCAACAGCGCCGCATTGATGGACAGGCTCTGCAGCAGCACGTTGAACTGCATGACAAGCGGCTGCAGCAGCCCGTTCTGATGGACTGGACCTGGCTTGGCCTGGACGAGGCGTGCGGCACGCCGCGCTGCAATCTGTGGCTGTGGTTGGGTTGCGCCGCCGGAGACGGTCCGTTCGCGCATCTCGCTATTGGTGTTGCCCACGCCGACGCTGCCGGCGCCGCCCGAGTTGCGCGCATGGAATGGCGACTCGGGCTCCTCGGCCGTGTGCGTGCGCAGCGTGGAACGGCCCGAGTTGCGTTTGACGCGCAGCTCCTGTAGCGTGGAAGACAGCTGCTTGGAGCTGCGTGTCATCATGCCATGCAGTGCGACCGGATGCTGTGGTATGTCTATGTTGACGGGGCCGATGGAGACCAGACCGCTGTTCTTGTCCTTGCCGCGCTTCGAGAGGCTCGAGTAGAGCGTCTGGCTCTTGCCCACGGTCACCTTGACGACGGTTCTGCAAGAGGAATATCAGTTGTTAGCAAGCGAAGTTTAAGGTTTTTCCAATACTTACTGCTGGCTGGGGGCCACGCCCTCGAGCAGCACAATCATGGCGCGTCCGACCTGGCCGGTAAGCGAGCATTCCAGGGAAACGGGTCGCGCCTTTTTGCGCCAGGTGGCCGTACTGTTCAGCGTGGTGATCTCCGACTCCAGCTTCAGGCCCGACAGCGTCGCCAGCAGCCGCGTCTTGTGTATCTTGGCCACGCCAAAGACAATCAGTCGGGTTCGCTCCTGCGGTACGCCATCCACCAGCTGCATGTCGCGATGCTGCGGCAGAGGCGTCGGCGCATTCGTCAAGTCGTCCTCGTCATTGTTGCTAAAACTGGGTGCGGGTTTCTTGTGCTCGTTGAGTGAGCTACGCTGCACGACCGTCTTGGTCTCGGGCATGGTGCCGTACAGCTCCAGCAGATGGTAAATGGTCTTCCAGCAGTTGGGCGTCTCCAGCAGCAGCGTCGGAGCCAGCGGCAGCGGGGCAATGCCCGACTTGGTCAGCGTGTTGTTGTAATCGCCGCTGACGCTGGTCGCGCAGCCGCCATTTAGCGAGGCCTTCGACTCGGTGGCCAGCTTCAATATATTCTGCTCGTGCAGCGACATGGTGGGACTGTCGCGCAGCGGCGACGAACTGGACTCGTTCAGATTTGTGTAGCCCAGCTTGCCCTTGACCGATTTGCCCGTGGAGCGCAGCTTCTGCGCAAAGCTCTGCGGCCGATTCTTGGCATTGGGCGACGGCGTCAATTGGATAATTGGCGCGAGGCCGCCGCCACGACTACGTCCCGTCGTGGGCATGGTCGGCATGGTCTCGTTGAACTTGTCGTAGCGCTCGTCCGAAAAGCTCGCGCCATGGCATACGAATCGCTCTGCAACCGAGGCAAAGGCCAGCATATCCGTGGGCTCGGAGGCTGTAAACAAAATAGTTAAGCAAGACTTTCAATTGGAATTCTTGTTTATAAATACCCAAACTGCACTCGTCCTTGGTCTGGCTCTTTTTGCTCAGCTCGGGATGCTCGTGGAACTCGTTCTGCGCGTCCTTCACATTCTGATACATATTGCAGATTTGATGGAGCAGCCGGAGCAGCGGCATGTTGACCTGCTGCGAGATGAAGCGCACGTTGAGGCTGAAGTTGATCACTGTGCTCGTGTGCTTCTTGAGCTGGCGACGGGACATGTAAATGACATTCTGGCGCGCCTGATCAACCATGCCGTCGGACATTTTGAGCACCTCGAGCTCAACGCCGACGCGCTCGCACAGAAAGAGCGGAGTGTCCATCATGATGGAGGCGCGTCCGCCATTCGATTTCTTGCTCAGCTTGGCGGCGGGCTTGGAGCTGTTCGTGTTCGTTTTCTTGTCGCCCGCCTCGCTAACCACAATGTCAACGCGTATCGAATCAAAGGTGCCTATCAGGGAGAGATTCGTGCCAAAGTTTTCCAGCGATGAGATGTCCGTATTCGAGAATTTGTTGATCATCTGCTGTGGCATCACGCCCAGGCACGTGAGCAGCGGCTCAAAGATCAGATGCGCGTCCAGCAGCTTTATGGAGTCCTGCATGATGGCGCTGCGCGAATGCGTCTGGCCATTCAGCTTGGCCGGAGCGGGACGGGCGTGCTCCTTTTCGGCGGCATGGTCCTTCTTCTTGCTGTTGTCCTGCTGCTTGGCCATCCAAAAGTACAGGTCCTCCTTGTGATTCTCGGCGCCCAGCCAAAACTTGTTCACCGAGTTCGTTGAGCTCAGCGAACCCTCCTGCAAGGCGCCATACTCTGCAAGAGATATATCAAATAAATATGACTTTTTATGCATATTTATATATTTTAGAACTTACCAAACTCTGGGACCTGTTTCTCGACCAGACCCGATATAATGGGCAGCATTTGTATGCTGGAACGAGACGAATTGCCATGTGAATAATTCGAGGCTTTGCTGTGCACTTTGCTCAGACTTTAACACATATTTATATATTCATTTTTATGCGATGGATAGTTGATAAAGAAAAGAAAAACACGAGCACAGGCAAAGGCATTAATATACGAGACATGCATGAGCACAAAGCAATCAAATGGAAAGCTGGTGAAGCACTTACCCACGACGTGTGTGGTGCATGTTGGGCGATGTCGATGTGGATCGCTGGGATGCCGGTCCATGGTGCGCTGCCTCGTGGGCATAGGACATGCCACCATATTGCGTATTGTCTAAATAGGGAAAGGTAAAGGTATTGAGTAAATGCACATAAGATAAAAACAAATATCACAGCTTTGCGCTCAAGTGGAGTTAGAGACTAGAACTGAATTTTGTTGAGTGCAGTGTGCGAAATAGCTGAACGTGGCAGATATTGCAAATATTAAGGCAATTCCCGAGAACAAAAAAGAAAAAAACAGAAAGATAGAATACCTCTGTAGACAAAAGTCTGAAGGGTTTGTTCAGATATGCTAGAGGAAATCATGGAAAATTAAAGATAAACACATAAAAAACTGACGACCAATCATTCCTTTGACAACTTTATAATAAATTGGTTTGAACCGGCCAGGTCTCAAAGTTTCATGAAGATAGCTTTAAAACTAAGAGACTTGTTTGCATAGAAACAGACGGACGGGCACATCGACTCTTCCATTGATACTGATCTGGAATTTAAGTAAACTTTAAAAAACAAGTAAGAGGTTCTAGGCGAGAGCTCCCGACTAGGGGATACCCTGAACCCTCTTCTTCCAACACCAAATGCAAATATATATACTATTCTAGAAGCTACATGTCAAGTTTGGTGACTCTAGCTCTTCTTATTTACCAAAATTGCTTAAAAAACAGGATGTCGATATCGATTTTTATCGATTGATTGGAAACGGAGTAAGTTATCGATTATCGAAAACAAACTCGATCTGCGTAGGCCCTAGGACCTAGGACCTACAGCTAAAATTTCAAGTCTCTAACTCTTATAGGTTCTGAGATACATACGGACGGACGGACGGACAGATAGACGGACATGGCTAGATCGACTGGGCTATTGATGCTGATCAAGAATATATATACTTTATGGGGTCGGAGATGCTTCCTTCTGCCTGTTACATACATTTACATTTTGCACAAATACATTATGCCCCTTTTTCCACTTTTTTAATAGGTTCAGCGTATAAAAAGAAAATTAAAACGCGCTTATTAAGCACACTGCACAACATAATTGTTGCCTTAATTTAAGGACAGTATAGCCAGAAAGAAAAGTTGAAGTAACATTGACTATTTGGAATACAAAAAATGCAAACGCAAAGCATCAAAACAACATGAAGTCATGAACACTTAAAGCATTTTGGAACAGAAAAATATGTATGGAAAAAAGCTGGGAAAAACAACAAATAATAATAGAAAGTCAAGTATGGATACAAGCTGCTGAAGGAGCAGCAGAAGTAGGAAAGAAGGAAAACATTTAGGGCCAGGCAAGAAATGCCTGTCGAGTATTCAGCTGTCGCACTCAACAGGCAGCTTTTGCAGAGCGCTAAAAAATTAACAACAGAAACGTGCATAAAAAACAAACGTAAAAATATATCGACTATGTCTATCAATAATAAATATATATATATTAGTTATAACAAAAGGGAGTTAACTGCAGTGTTTGCAGTTGAGCAGCGTTAATCAAAGGAATACCAATGTGAGTTCGATGATGCTGTGTTTGCCCAAGTAATAAAGCATTCTCACTCTCTTCCGGATTCTCGCCGGCGCCAGCATAGGCGCCCATTTCAACATCACCTTCACACTCATCCGCCTCGCACTCCTCCTCGTTCTGTGGGAACGAGAATGTCACATTTATCGGACGCGCCAGCTTATTCTTGTACTGATGCTCAAACAATATGGGATTGTACAAGGTGTTCTTCCACTGACGACTCAGCACAATGATGCCCTGTTTAAAAATGAAGATGCGATTAAATTATATATATATATATATATAGGCATTTTTAGATATTGCACTCACCTGTCGCAGCGTGTTCAGATGCGGCACCTCGCCATGCTGGAAGATTTGCTCGATGCGCTGCACTCCCTCGTCCAGCACGAGTTTCTGCATAATGTAGCACAGCTGACAGCTAGGATCCTCCTGCAACGTCTTCGACAGCAGCGTGTAATTGTTCGCATAACGACTCTGGGAAAAGATGCAGAATATACAATTAGCGTATGCCATGTAAATTACTCCAACTACCCACCTTCTTGATCTTTGGATTGCGCTGGATCTTCTCGTTTTCCATGGCGTCGGCCATTAGGCAGGCGGCGACAGCCGTTTGACGCGTGTGCAGCACCTTCATGAGGGACACAATTTTAATGGCCAGCCGATTGCTGGGATTCATCCAGGCTGTGATGGCCGGTGAGGCAGTGCTCAGCAGATTCCAGTCCAAGCGCGTCAGGTCGATTTTGCGCGTGATGGGCACACAAGGAGGCGCTGCAAAGTTAAACCACACGGATTTGAGCTCGATCACGCAGGAGGAGGTCTTGTCGGTGCCTTTGACATTCGAGAGCGCCTTGTCGTAGCCATCCTTGGCGCCATCTTTGCCCGCGCCGCTCTGCTTCTGAGCGCCTGCTGCCTGCTGCGAATTGGCGCCGGCGCCCGCGCCCGCTCCACCCTTCTCCACATCCTCATCGGCCGGCTGCTTGGACGTCGCCTTGCGACCATGCTCCGCAGCCGCCGGGCCGCTATCGCTGACAATAACACTGTCCAGAGCATGATGGAACTTCTCCTTGGGAGTTTTGGGCGTCGGCGGCTTTTTGGTAATCAAACGCCAAGCGGCCTCTGCCTTCGAGGTGGCGCCGCTGCCATCTGCAGTCGGCGCTGCGGCTTCACTGCCCGAGCCGACGACCAGCTCGTTGAGATTGAAGCCGCCGCCGCCGGCAGAAGCAACACCATCGGCTCCGCCCGTCATCTCGGCGAGCTCCTCTTTGCTGTTCTCCGATTTCTCAAAATGTGAACGCTTGACAATCTTGACGCCCACACCCTCCAGCCCACACTCGAACATGATGTAGCCAATGCTCTCGATGCCCGTGCTCTCCGGCATCTTCAAGCACTCGAAGAGTACCTTACTCTTGTGCTCCGGTATGGCTGTAACGATGACGGGCGTCTCGGGTGCACACGACTGGCCCTCGGTCTTGAGGCGACGCAGCTGCGCATGCGCCCGGCCGATGTCCAGCGTTATAACCAGCTCCTCCAGCTGCTTCTCTGACGTCTCAATGAGTATGGGTTCGCCCTGCACGTTGTCGGGTCGCGTCTGCGAGGATAGATGCGCCAGCAGCGCCCGCGTGCCTTTCATAATGCCGCCCTTCTTGTGGCTGCTGCCCGACTGAACCGTCTGCTGGATGTAAACATTATGCATGGAGGCGCGTGTGGTTTTCCCAAGATGAAACTTCGTGGAGATTCCCTCCATATAAAATGTAAGCAGTGAGACGCAGCTGAGATCCTGTTAATAGAAAATTTTTAAAAGGGAGTTCCTTTGTATATCGTGTCCTCCACTCACCTGCACATTGTCTAGCGCAGCGACGGATATGATCTCCTCCACAATGGACGACTGAAGCATGGTTATGCTCACCTTGGGCAGCACAATCAGTCCCTGGGTCTTAGTAGATATGCTCTCCTCGTAGACATCGCTCAGGAAGGAATCGCCGGGCCCCTGCAAATGGCGCTCGGTTGTCGAGCGCTTGGAATTCGAGTGCACTTGCGACCAGTAGCTGAGACTCTGATCCCGCTTGAGTATATTATCGTTCTTCACTTTGGCTATGCACGAGGCGTGTATAAAGTTAACCACCGACAGCAGATGCATAGACTGAATCGTCGGTACGGCAGCCTCAACCATTCTAGAAGGGGAGGAAAGTTTTTGTAGTATTACACAAGAGAGAAGCTTAAGAGAGAAGCTTAAGTCTATAGTTGACGAAAGGCAGCAAGAGAGAAGTTTAACAAGATGCGATGAGAGAAGAAAAGATAAACAATAAAAGAAGCTATAAATATTTAAGCCAGACACTTGGGAGTAACGATGAGAGTGTAATGAGAAAGGCGTAAAGAGAAGTAAGACATGAAAATTTAGAAAAATAAAGCGAGAAGCTTTGAGAAGCAGTGCAAGAAGCGAAGTTTGTAGATATCGGAAAGACAACGCAGGAAAAGTGATGAGAAAGTGAAGAGAGAAGCGATAAGTGATTCAATGCAAGAAACACAGACCAGCAGCAAGAGATAAGTAAAGAGAGATGCTATGAGAGGAGAAAAGACAAACAATAAAAAAAGTTAAAAATATGTAAGCAAGACACTTGAGGAGATGAGAGTTAAATAAGAGGAGCGACAAGAGAAGTTACGCATGAAAATCGAAAGATATTAAGAGAAAAGTAAAGCGAGAAGCTTTGAGATGCAATGCGAGAAGCGAAGTTAGCGGCTATGGAAGATCCAACGCAAGAAATAAAAGCAGCAAAATTAAAAAAAGTTTGTTTTTAGATTTTATATATTTATTAAAATTATAAAAAATTGAAGCGAGAAGCGATAAGTGATTCGATGCAAGTCCTCGACATTACGAGAAGTGGAATAAAAGATAATAAAAGAAAGTCCACATGGATGTAAAGCGAGAATCGATATGTGATAAATGATTCGATGGAAGAAAGACAGTACACGGCAATACGAGAAAACGAGTAGAATTAAAGAAATTAAAAGAAACTCCACATGGTTCTCGCTTTCTCCTTTTGACTGTTCAGACTCCTTCCAGACTTGGAACGAAATTATATTACCTAGCTATTCTATTATAAAACCCTACCCTACATTGACATTTAGTTTCGTCGAAATTGTGTTTAACTCAGTCAACTATTCAAAACAAAATCATTGTCGTTTGACCAGAATAAGATAATATATATATACTACAAAGTGCCAAAGGTTTCCGAAAATATGTTTCTACTGCGGATTGGTTTGCTCTTGGCCTTGCTGTCCTTTATGGCAGCGTATCCCTTGGTAAGTAGACAATAATTTTCTAGCTAACCCATCAGGCTAAAGGCTCAACCAAGCAGGAAGGTCAAGGGAAACCCGGACAGAACGCGGCTCTTGATCCGGCCGACTATCCCGATCTGACGCATGGACTGAGCGATGCCGAAGTGGAATCCACACTAAACGGCCTGTCGCTAGACGATTTGAATGCACTGAATAAACTCTTGGATGATGCCGGCAATGGGCCATTCGATTTGGAGGGTGCGTAACAAAGTGAATGGCCAAAGAAGAGCCCAGTCCATAATTAATTCCTTTCAAAGCAAGCAAGCCTTAGGGGACACCATAGACAGGCAAAGAAACAGCACTACGACGACATGGATGCCGTCGATGAGGACCTGGAGGTTGCTCTCAAATCGAACAAGCAATCGCTGGACGACAGCTGCCATGACGAGGACGATTCGGACAAGGAGAAGGACCAATGCACCGAGCGGCCCAAGTGTAGCAAGCGACCCACCACACGACGCTGCACCTCGACCACCAGAAGATGCGCTACCACGGCGTGCAAGTCCCTGGATGGCTTCCTGGACATACATGTGGATGGTGCCAATTTCGAGAGCGGCTCTAAGAAAAATTGCAAGGACATCGAGGAGTGCGATCCGGAGGACCACATGTGCCTCCGGCGCAACCATCAGCGGGCCAAGCAAAGGTCGAACATACAGGATTTCTCCGATCTGGCCACGGACCAGGAGCCCAGCAGCATGGACAGTCTTGAGCGATTGGCTGCCCAGGCGCACCGCGACGAATCCCTCAAGCTGCACAAGCAACTGGACGGCTGGAATGGCAAAGATGACACACTGCCGGATGTGTTTAACATGGACTACGGCAAGCTGTCCAATGCGAATGCTGCCGGGAATATGAATGACTTTAAGGAGCTGCCCAAGCTGGTGGCCGAGGACGAGGGCCAGCCGCAGCAAAGCGAGGAGGAGTCCAAGCAGGCAGAACTCCAAATGCCCTACGAGCGTCATCAGCTCGCGCGGACCGCACACGAGCAGCAGCAGGCGCAGCAGCAGGCGCTGCAGCAGGCGCAGCAGCAGGCGCAGCAGCAGGAAGATAAGGAGGAGGATGACCTGGATGGCTCGACGCTCGATGAGAATGCGGCACCAGCTGCCGCCGACGAGCGAGGAGCCGGCGACGAGGTCGAGGCCGCCGAGCCATTGCCGCTGGCTAACGACATGGCAGCCAACGATGGCGACAGGTTGGCCGCATAAATACACATAAGAATGCAATCGAACTACCTCCCCACACACACACACACACACGCACACGCACACACGCACACGTTCCTGTTACCTGTTAAATTTTGCAGTTTTATTGCGCAAAATGCGCGCGAACCATTGCGGTATCTTATCCAAACCGTGAACGGGGTCATCAAGAGCGAGGACGAGCCCGGCGAGCAGCAGCTGCAAACGGACAAACGACACAGCGAAATGCTCAACTATGACGCGTATCAGCTCTCCAATCGCGGCCAGACTCCGCTGGAGTCCAAGCGCTTCAAGCGCAACAGCAGGAAAACCGACGACGCTCCCGAGGTAAGTGGCACCCGGCACGTTAAACAGGCAAATAAAGACTCGCTGTAGAACACCAACGAAAGCTACCTGAAGAAGCTAATGGACTCGTTCCCACGTGACCAGGGTGGCCAGAGCAATCTCAACATGGCCATAAGGCTGGCGAAGCGCACGCATTTTCGCGTCAAACGAAGTTAAGTATTTCACAATTCCATTTGTTCAATTGACTGAGGTGTATACTATATATATGTATATACAAGTATATATTTTATAAGCATGTGCGAATAAATTAGTTAAATCGCTTGCAAATGAACGAAAGCAGAATTACCCTGCGTTAACCGGGCTTTGTTTTTTCTTTACCAAAAACAATATACACAATATGCAGCACTAAGATGAGTAAGGGCCATAAATTTGAATGCGACGCAAAATTTCTAGCCTGGTTTTTTAACTGGCTTTTAAATTGTTTTTTCGTCCGGCTTTTCATCTGGCTTTTCAACTAGCTTTTCATCTGGCTTTTCAACTGGTTTTTCATCTGGATTTTGCCACTTCGAACGACACGCCAGCCGACTGGCTCTTCGCTCTCCAAAAGCCAGCCGAATGGATGCCAGCCTGCCTTCAACAAAACAGGTCGATGGTGCTATGCTTCGTTTTGTCTTCGAAGTAAATTGGGAAAAAAATGTTTTTTAGGATCTACAAACTAACCTACCGATAAAAGTGCGACACCTCTCAAATGCATTTTCGCAAAGCAATTAATAGATTAATAATGAGTGAGAAATAATCGATTCAACAGTTTTCCGCCCATTTTTCACTTTTGCAGGTTAATATTTGTTTCTTTCTTTTACATTGTACTCACCTTTGCAAGCCCTCGGGCAGAAGTGGGGTGAGGAATATATTTAGCTGTCCTTTTAGCCTGGCGACCACCGAGGTGCAGGCCGCGCCGCCTTCCGATTGGAGACTCATGAATTCGCCGTCGTCGAAGCCGTTTGTTGTCTTGTCCGACTCTTCCTCCTTGAGCAGCACACTGGGATCCCAGGGATGCGACTTGGGACCGCCCATAAAAGTGGCCGAGCTGTTGCTGCCGGTGGTGTTCTCATAGCGTGGCACCACCTTGATCTCACGCCAGCACGAGTACAGGTCGAAATGTGGCAGCATTTTGCTGCCAATATAGGTCAGGCCGCCGTCCTCGTTCTCGTGGAAGAGCGGGGTGGAGAAGACGTCCGGCCCGAGCGGAAACGAGCAGCCGTTCCAGTTGAAGCACTTGACCTGCGACAAATGATTCAAGTAGCTGGCCATCAGCAGCGGCGAATCGATGATGGGTCGATTGACCTGCTGATGCAAGTTGACCAAAGCGACGTCCTCCTGCGAGGACATGGCCGAGATGAACGAGTTCGATGACAGCGATGGCGTGCCCGACGACGAGCCACGCGAGTCCGCCTGTGAAATGCAGAGCAAAGTCAACAAATTAAAAATGGAAATTAGGCGAAGTACCTGGCTAAACGGCTACAAATAAAATCGAACGTGGGCAGACCAAGGCAAAAGGTGCAAAATGTGGTCAAACGAATACTTAAAACTAAACTAGAAATCATTTAGCTTAGACTAGCTCCAAGTTCCATGCAGAAGGCGAGACATGCAGGCAACATACTTATTGGAAACCCTTGCAGAAAGTTGAACCACAATCAAAAGAATTTTTGAAAGCTGTAATATGGATGATTATAAATTTTTTTATAGAAAATGATCAAGTACGCGCTTGGAAGAAGATACAGAGAAAACCTTGCCACGGGAGAATATACATATTTATAAACTAAGGTAGCGAGACAATTTTCAGAAGCAATAAAATGGATGATTATAAATTTGATTTGATTTTTTATATACAAAGTGAGTACGAGATCGTTTAGAAGAAGATACAGAGAAAGGAATATAAACACGTTTCCTCTGCAGGAACATAAATATATATATATATATATATGAGGTATCCAATTTCGACGATTTTATGTAGACGGATTAGGCTAGTTGGACAGCAGAAGGTTCTATGTGCCCCTTTAAATATATTCTAACATTTCCTCCTTTATCCATTTTCAATAGGTTTTAGGGTATAATAAATATGTCCTAAGTGTATCCCAGACAGGTATTAAATCACCTTAGCTTTTGCTTTTCAAGAAAAGCTTTAATTAAGATAAGAAAAATGTAACTCCTGGAGTTCTGTCTGTCTGCAAAGGTATACTTAGCATCGGCATTCCGAAGTTAATTGCCTTTTTTTTTTTACCAAAATAATACGCGACAATGTTTGAAAGATTAACAATTGGCTAATAAAGAAAATATTTAAATTTAATTGCGCTACAAGTTAGTTTAAGATTAAGGATTTTGAATTAATTATTTGTATTTTTTGTGCTTTGGTTTGCTTTTGCTAGGAACTAAGAACTACTCACGTCGTGAACAAAATGTCGGTACTCGGGTCGTGATGATATATTTGTTAATTTTCTTATAGGTGTGGCAAGACCGTGAATGCGTCTCGCGTCTTCGTTCTGGATTTATTTTTTTGTTTTATTTTATTTTTTGATTTTAGCGATTAGATTTGTATAGATTTTCGTTTTGGATGAATCGAAAGTTTGAGTTTGTGGAGAGGAATAGAATTTAGGTGTGGATTTTTTTTTATATAAAGCATTGACAAGAGTTATTGAGAGAGTTGATAGCAAGATATCTTAAATATACTTAGAGAAACATGCATAGTTCTTCAGAACTGGGCTGCAATTTTAGTTTGTGGTGAAAGTGAAACATTAACTAGGCCCCAAAAGCAGTAAAGCCTCAATGTGTAGAGTATATAATATATATATATATCATTTATATAATTGAATACGTAAAGACCTAACAGAGATAGAGAAGTATTTTGGAGATTTTGCTCAATTGTTTTTACCAGTTCCGTGGTGCTCTGCGGCCGCTTGGGCAGCGTCTTGTTGCTCTCCGGCGCATGGATCTCCAGGTCGCTGCGGTACGTGGGCAACGTGTGGCTGCCATTTTCGCCAATGCTGCAACAAAATGGGGATTCGGGTTTAGCTACCGGCTGTGGGCTACAAAATTCGCTGGGACTTACCTGAAGTCCGAGGAGAAACGTTTTCTGCCCGACAATATGATGGAGCCGTTCGCGCTGCGCTGCTTCATGGAGCCGCGCTGGGAGAGCACATTGGAAATGTCCTCCTCGGCGGAGAAGAACATCTCGGAGGGATTCTCCGAGGTCAGCGATATGGTGCGCTGCACCTCGCGCGGCATCTGCTCGCCGGCGTGCAGCACAATGTCCGCAATCTCGAACTCGAGAGGATGCGAATGGGGTGCCGAGTGCGACATCTCGTCGGGCATCTGTGTGAAGAGCAGAATAAGTTGGAGCTACATTATAGCTTTATTTCGTATGGCATGCGCTTACCTCATGCTCATCGTCGAGCGCCGCCTCGCCGGTCAGTCTGGAGTCCGAGATGCTTGTCTTGGGCGGCGACACGCGCAGCCTGTGCGAGTCCGAGCCGCGTCGCTGGCTGCTGGCGCCGGTGCCGCTCTCCATGGAATCGTGCTGCAGCTGCAGCTTCTTGGAGGGACTGTCCAGCAGACGCGCGTACGGCACCTCCACGGAGGTCTGGCGTGTGCACGTGTAGCGCTTGCTGCGCCGCTCCAGCGTATTGGGCGAGGCGATGCTCTCGCGCGATCTGTTGCGGCTGCTGGCCAGCTCCGGCTTGTCTACGACGGCGCCGCCACCAATTTTGAACTTGGCGCCGTCCGGCAGCCCGCACAGCTCCGACTTCTTCAGGCTGCCGTTGCGCAGCTCCACGACGGGCCTATAGAGCTTGCCCTTGCCATTGAAATCGTCCGCATCGTAGAGCGAGACGCAGTGCAGGCTATAAGGAGGCGTGTGGAAGACCAGCTGGCCCTGATGCAGAATGCTCTCGCCAAAGCCAAAGTCCTTGTTGTTGTTGATAATGCTAAAAAGGGGGAAGGGATTAAGGTTTAGAGTGAGCCAAGGTAACAACAATTATTCTTCTCCTACTCACAAGTAGCGCGCAATATTGTAGTTGTCGTGCACATCCTGTGCCGTGGGCTTGAAGAACTTTTGACCATTCCGATTGGTGCCAAAGAAGGCGCAGCCACCGATGCAGCCGCACCGCGAGGTCTCCGAGCCCGAGCTGAGCGCGTTGCCATTGTTAGACCACAGGAACCACAAACGCTTAAACTTGGCGTCGTGTTCGCGCAGAAAGCTGAGCAAGAGAATAAAATAATAAAAATGGAATATATAACGAAGATTGCATACCCTTGCAGAGAGGAGGTATACATTGAGGGACTTTTTAGTAAAGAAACAGACGGATGGAGTCTCCTTTTTGCATGATGAAGCGGATGTCATTGAGGGACTTGTTAGGACAGAAAGAGACGGATGAAATCTTCTTCTTAAAGGATGAAGCAGATGTGGCATATATTGAGAGACATGTTAAGACAGAAACAGACGGATAGAGTCTCCTTCTTGGATGATGAAGCGGATGTCGTATATATTGGGGGACTTCTTAAAACAGAAATAGACGGGTGGAGTCTCTTTCTTAAAGGATGAAGCAGATGTGGCATATACTGAGAGACATGTTAAGACAGAAACAGAAGGATTTGGGTCTTCTTCTTGTAAAGATGAAGCAGATGTGGCATGTATTGAGAGACTTTTTGGCATAGAAACAGACGGACAAGTCAATATATCCAATAAAGGATCAGCTGAAGCATAGACCGAGTCTCCTCCTCACACATTTCATCGCTATCCGCTCGGGTATTAACAGACGAAACTCACTTGTGCTGGACGAGATGCAGTTCGTGGTCGGGTATAGGCAGCGCGGAGGCGCCCTCCAGAAGTATGGGGCCCAGCGAGGTGCAGCCCACCTCCACCCAGTTCTCGCAGAGCTCTGTCGTTTCCGGCGTGCGCTTGGCGGCATTCGCATCTGCCACGTTGTCGCGCAGCTTGCTTTGTCGTGCGGCTTCCTCACGCGAGTCGCGACGCTGCGAGAAGGAGTTGGAGCTGCGCTTGCCGCCGTGTGCCTTGTGGTGTCCACTGCTGGGCACATCTTGTGACTTGAGCGAGTCCTGGTCGGCGCGTCGTAGCTTGCCGGAACGATTGCTGCCCGTCGTGTTCGTGTTGTAGCTGCTGTTGGGCGCATTGCCCGCGTGCAGCATGAACAGGCGCAGCAGAATCGAGGGCAACAGGCCCGAGATGCCGGACTTGACGCGCTGCCCGTGCAGATTACAATTGGCCAGTCGTATGGGCGAGATCCAGGCATGCAGGGCCGTGCCGCTCTCGATGAGATACACATCGACGGCATCCACTGAGACGCGCGTCATCTTGTACTTGATGTCCTCGGCGGAGGGGCACTTGTATTTGTTCTCCTCCTTGGTGTGCGGGCACAGATTGCTGGGCACACCGTGATGGCAGTTGCGCACCGTCTTCGGCGACTTCAGGCAGTTCTCCGGATCGATGGCGAGCAGCACCAGGGTCTCAAGTCCGGTGACCACATTCACCAGCTGCGGCAGCGTCAACTTGCCCGTCAGCTTGCCCAGCTGCACCTCGACCAGCCAGGAGTACTCCAGCGTGTCCTCGTCCAGGGCGCAACCCTCGTTGCTGAACATGGCATGGCCGCGTACCTGGACGGCCGAGAGCAGCAGATGACCCTGCTGGATGTGCTGCTCGCGCTGCTGGCGCTGCAGCGTGTCCGCGGTGAGCAGATACGAGGGACTGACGAGCACCTGCAGCGTCGTCTCGTGGTAGCGCTTGTTCATCTCGAAGCCGAAGCGCTCGATCAGCACCACCGGGCAGGGCGGATCATCCGGATTGCAGTTCTTCATTACGTGCGCCTGTATGTCATGGACGATGACCGAGACCATGACCTCCAGCGGGCGATAGAGGCGTGGATCGAAGGGTTTGCGCTTCTCCTCGGGCGCCGTTGTCTCCGATATGGACTTGTTGGCCAACTCCTTCTCTTTGGCCAGCAGCTGATCCTTGGGATTAGGCGCGACGCCCGGCTCCTTCAGACTCACGTTCGACTGCTCCATATCAGTAAAGTTCTGATCCTCGCCGAATATGTTCTCTTTGAGACTCATGAAATTGCGCAGCACATTGCCATAGGCCATCAGCACGGAGCTGCCGATCTCCAGCTCCACGGTGACATGATCCGCGGTCAGCGTGCCCGGATCGAATCGGTTTTGCTGCTGCTCCGACTGCTGCGCCTGCTGCCAGCTGACGGGCGATTTGCGCACCTTGGGTATGCGCATGGGACTCAGAAGGATCTCCTCCTTCTCGGGCGTGGTGATGTCCGCCTGCGGATCGGGTCCCAGCGGCGGCACCGGATGATAGACATACTGTATGGACAGCGCCAGAATGGGCACGGCCCAGCAATCAATCCAGCCGGCGCTGCGTTGGCAAATCTTGCGCCATTTCTTCGTATAGAGCTCTGGTCGGCGGATCAGCTTGCCCTCGCGGGTCAAAAGTCTTGCGTTCTCGTCTATGGCTAGGACAATGGGCCGCACCGAGGACACCTCCGGCACGTACAGGCTCAGGTCGAGACCCTCGCCGTGCATCCAGAACTTGAGCGTCACAGTCTTGGGCAGAAAATCATCGAAGGGCAGCGCGAAGCTCATCTCGAAGACATCGCCGCAGAAGCCCAAATGATTGTTCTCCTGGTTGGCGCTGCTGCAGTCGATCCAATTGTACTCGTTGCACAGCATTAGGATCTCGAACTCGTTCAGGCGTATGTTGAAGTTGCAGGTGTAGGGCACAAAGCTGAGTATGTCGGGTCGTGCCTTGTTGGCCCAGTCCTCGATCAGGTCCTGGAAGAAGCACTTGTGCTTGTACACAATAAACGCGCTCGTCTTGCAGCCGGCCAGCGAGATGTTCCAGTCCTGCGGCGCATTCCACTTGGTCGGATAGTGTATGCGCACCTTGTACTCCAGCGACTCGAACTCAGCCAGGCTGCGATACTGCAGCGAGGTGGTGGCCTCCACGTGGAACAGCTGGCCCTGGATCTTGGACGTGTAGCCGTCGGGCAGCGTTACCCAGGGTATGGTCACTTCAACATAGGAGGCGGGGCCGACGGTTATGTGCATGGCGTTCGTCTCCTTCTCCTTGGAGAACAGAATATCAATTGTCGCCTCATTCAGCACACACAGCGTCACATCGAACGACTGATAGCTGCGCAGCTCGCCCGGCTGTGGTGTGGGCGTGACCTCGGCTTCCTTCCAATCGGATGGATAGAAGTATCTGTAGAGATGATCGCGCTGTCTGTCCGCCCAGGGGCCGTAGCTGAAGTCGGTGCCCTTCAGGCAATGCGCATTGATGCCCCAAACGGGCGGCGAGGGCTCCACCACGTCGCCGTTCGCGAGCACAATCTGTACGGGCTCCTCGGGCACCACGCCCGGCTCGTCCATGTAGAAATACAAGTCCATTTGGTTCGACATCATGACCACAAAACCTTCGCCCATATATCGCGGCGGCTCGTCGATGAGACCCGTGTACTTGGGACTGGGACAGAAGAGCACCTTGGCATTCTCCACCTTCGCCTTGACAAAGTGCATGAAATGATCGAGTAGGCAGACCGCGGGCTTGGTGCTGTACGTGCAATGGGCCTCCTCCATGGAGATGGACAGCGTCGTGGGTGTGAGGCGATTGCCAAAGACGAAGCGGCCGGAGCTGATGTCGATCTTGATGACGGGTATCAAATCGCGCCAGGTGGTCGCCTGCATGGCCTCCGAGTTCTTGACGCTGTTTACGCGCCTGTTCTGGCGCGCATTCTCCAGGTTCATGTTGTGCTCCTTCAGCTTGTTGCGCTCCTCGTTGCTCGCTACGTCCGTGGGTATCAGCAGTGACGGCTCCAGGCCGAAGGTCTTCTCCAGCTTGTCGTACAAATCCGAGCGATTGTAGATGTGCAGCTCGTAGCCGTTCAGCTGCACCGACAGCCGCGTGTCCGAGTGCGAGAGATCTGAGGCGAGAAAAAGGACTTTAATTGGATTCATCTAGCGACTGGCTAACACATACCCTCAGAGACATCCTTGGGCACGTAGGAGCGCCACCAGCGAAAGATGAAATAGCCATCCTGCACGCGCATCGTGTAGTCGTAGGTGATGTACACGAAATCCCGAAACATTATCTTGCCAGCGAGAGGATTCAGCGCAACCGATCCGATCTTGAAGTAGGCGCCCTTGATGAACCAGCGATTCGCTATCTTCGTGATCAGCATGCCGATTACGCGCGAGTTGTAAAAGTTGTTGTACGTCACCCACGTGATGGTCGTCAGCAGCGAGCAGAGCAGCCATATCTGCAGGTGGATCAAAGGTGGATCGTAATTAGGCATCATTACATAGGGTTCAAAGTGAATGTTGTTGTCCCACCAGCCACGAAAAGAATGGTTGCAAAGTGACCGACTCGGAAATATTGACTATCGATGTTCTACCGAATATTTATCGCTACAGCAGGCACTCCGTAGCAAGCATCAAAGTAGGTGGATCGTAATTAGGTATCAAATCAAAGGGTTAAAAGCTCATTTTGTTGTGACACCAGCCTTAAAAAGAAGAATTTGAGTGTGCCCGACTAGAAGAAATTGACTATCGATTATCTATCGAACATTTATCGATACAGCCGGCAATCCGAAGCAAACATCAACGTAGGTGCATCGTAATTAGGCATCATATCATAGGGCTAAAATCTTTTGTTGTTGTGACCCCAGCCTTGAAAAGAAGGATTTGAGTGTGCCCGACTAGAAGAAATTGACTATCGATTATCTATCGAGCATTTATCGATACAGTAGGCAATCCGAAGCAAGCGTCAAAGTTGGATCGTAAATAGGTATCATTTCATAGGGTTCAAAGTGAATGTTGTTGTGACCCCAGCCATGAAAAGAATGATTTGAGAGTGTCCGACTAGGAAATATTGACTATCGATTGTCTATCGAATATTTATCGATACAGCAGGCAATCCGAAGCAGGCGTCAAAGGTGGATCGTAATTAGGTATCAAATCAAAGGGTTAAAATCTCATGTTGTTGTGACTGTACGAGCTTCAGATATGGCAGAAACTAAGACTCACAATTTCCTTTATTAAGAAATTAATCAAATTTATACTAAATATATAGTGTAAAGTAGATAGGATAAAGAGATGGGAAATTAGCGACCCGGTGGGGGAAATTTATAGCCGGTTCCTAAAATGATATCATATTCAGCTTAAGACTCAGAGCGTAGCCCCAGCAGAGCGGGTCGTGATAAAAAAAACATTCAAAAGTGCCCGACTAGGAGATACCCTGCCGTCACATTCATTTTAGCTGGCCTTTTCTGCCCGTGGCCCCGCACCATGGAAAATGTGTTTCTTCTAAACTCAGCTGTTCACTGTCCGATCTTTATAAAATTTGTAGGGCCTTAATATGGCACACAAATGTGCTAAAATGCCAAGTCTCAGGTTTTTAGCTCTCACAGTCTCTGAGATCGATGCATATTTATATACATCACATATACGTATTTATATTAAGGTAAACGCCTTTGTTACGCTTGTTACTCATGCTTTTGGCAGGCTCATAAATTCTTTGAGTTAGTCACAGCTCTTGAATATAGCTCCCGCTGATAACGAAACACACAAAGTGTGCACCAGATATTGCATTAGGTAAACAAATTGAAATCCGTATTGGATTTACTTTACACAAATCGACAGATCGGATTCATGCCCAGATATAACCCAGCTTTGCCCCAAGGCAAAAGTTTTCCCTGTGAATTTAGGTATAACTTTTCCGCCCAGTAAAAAGTTGTTGGACTTTTCCAAATAAAGACTGCCGGACTTCCGATTTATTAAACACTTGGTACACGTATTTTTCGTATTTATCGTTGGACAAACTCATAACTAAACTTGAATGTGGACAAAAGACCAAGACAGAGACACGGCAATGCACTGGACTGGACTAAAAATGGTGCGATCTGAATTAATCAAAGTAGTTGACCGGCACGTCGCTGAATATGGCGCCGGCAAAGGTGCATTTTTTGGCCTCCTTGATGACGGTGCAGCCGTGCACGTCCTTGAAGATCATGTTGTGGCCCAGGCAGCGGGCCTCCTGGCTGAGCGGGCTGCGTCGGGCGGCGGGCCGGAAGTAGGCGCGACCGGTAAACGGATTGACAAAGTCCGACCAATAGCCATCCTGCATGAACTCCACGGAATACTGCGAGGCGATCAGCACGAAGGCCTTGATGGCGCTGTTCACGTCGCTGTCAAAGTACAAATTGAATATGCTAAAATTGAAGGGATCCTTTAGCTTGGAGCAGGGTATTGTGAAGAGGCGCTTCATGTGGGGCAGCAGCAGCTTGGGGCAGCTCACGACCTGGGCTCTGATCGGCTGGATGCCGTTCCAGGCAATCGAATCGTGGTATTTGCCCAGATCAAACTGGTCGGCGGTCGTGAACAGATCCTGATAGGCGGGACCCACGCTCTGCGGCATATAGAACAGATCCGAATAGCGATTGCCCAATATCGGATAGACCGGATGTATGCCCAGATTATCGTCCGACTCGACATCCTCCTGCTCATCCACATCGACCAGTATGAAGTTGGGCAGGCTGCTGCTCGTATATCGACGGCCGGGCTTTACGCATGACTTATTCTGGAGAAACTTACGGTCCTTCAAACGGCGCATTAAAAGTCTCAATGTTTGCATTCTGTGTGCGTTTGTGCGAGTGCTTGAGTGTCTGTTTGTGTATCGTGTGTGTGTGTGAGTGTGTGTGCAGGGATATCGGGCGAATCGGGTAATAAAGGTTAACCAAAATTTTAAACTACAGATACTAAAAACAATTAACGTGTGGTCGAAATATGCAAGGTTGATTAGATTTATTCGATCTGATTTTTTTTGTTGGCGAAAGCGACGTACAAAGACCGCAAAAACAGATTTTAAATTAAATCTGTCCGTTTTTAAAAGAATTTTGAACGCTTGTTCATATAAGTAAAAACAAAAGGCTGTCCGACTAAAATGTTCGTATTGTGTGAATGGGGGTACAACTTCCTCCCTCTACTGTCAAGGCGAAATATCAAGCAAATGCTTAATTGTTATGTTCAAAATTTATTGAAAAAACAAACGAAAAGGAAATGAATATCGGATCTGGATATGGTAACAAAAATGCTACAAGATTCTAATGAAGAAGATTATCAATAGTTATCGATCAGATAATGCCCAAATCGACATGGCTTAATCGATTAGATATCGATTAGTTATCTATGTGGTAAAAATATGCTAAAAATCCCTATGAAGAAGAAGATTATCAATAGTTATCGATTAGGTAATGCCCGAATCCACATGGCTTTATCGATTAGATATCGATTAGTTATCTATATGGTAAAAATATGCTAAAAATTCGTTATGAAAGAGAAGATTATCAATAGTTATCGATTGGGTAATGCCCGAATCCACTTAGCTTAATCGATTAGTTATCGAATTGTAGTTGAATAACCAACTTAACTGAATTGGCTATCGATATACTGTAGAATATGTATCGAATTAGAATAAGGTAATGAATATCGGGTCTGGATATGGCAAAAATATTCTACAAATTCGTTATGAAGAAGATCAATAGTTATCGAATATCAAATTACATCCACAATCTAATTTCCCTGTGCTAAATGACAATCGGATGGGTATTTCAATTGTGTTATCAAATATTTATCAATACGTTTAAACAGTTTTCGACTATTGACTATCGAACATTTATCGATCTTTACTGGCTTGACCAATTAATAATTTATTATGGTTAAAATATTTTAGGTTTTTAGTAAGCAAGCCGTCTTACTCCCATGGAAGATATTCGCTCTTAATAAAAGTCTTCTAAGATTTGATTGACTATCGAACGTCCGCTGGAAAGTAATCGTGTGTATCGATATATATCGATTGCACAAAAATTTTGCTCTAGCTAAGTTTCCGTGTATGTCAATGACCAAAGCATCATAATTGATTGATAAGAGAATGAAATGGAGGCGAGAGGCGAGCGGCGAGCGGCAGATAACGCACTCGACTGCGCTGCGTTGCGCTGATAAAGCGTCGTCCTCGACTGATTCACGCCCAGCGCATGCCATACACATACATACATATATCAGAATGCCTTTATATGTACATATGTATATATGCATGTGTGTATGCGTGTGTGCATGTATATATGCATGTGTGTAGCGCGTTGCCAATTCAACTATTTTCCAGCTAAATTAGGCTATTTACGGATTGACAAGCACTTCCTCCTGACCCGGCAACAGTTGAACTTTTAATCTGATTTAGCTTTTTCGACAGCTTTTTAGCAATTCACGTACCTATTTATTGCCAATTTGTATTCAGCACGATAATTCAATTATTTTTTGACTATATTTATCAATTAATTACTTTTTTTTTTGAAGCCGCAGTTGGCAACACTGACTTAAATCTATATATGTGTATGCATATGTATATGTTTATATGTATACATGTGTGCATGTGTGTGCATCCTTACCATGGGTGCATCGATTTTCATGTTCTCCAGCGGCACATTGTGTGTGCGGTTCCAGGTGCCCACTTCTGGAAAGCCCAGCGGGAATCCATTGTCGCTCGTCTCCTCCACGTCCATTTTCAGGTATTTTTTTGTCTGCACGTTTATTAAATTAGCGGTTATTGCTGTGTAGATGCATTTCAATTGCTTTGCGCGTTACGAAAATCAATTTGTATGTATAAACATTTCATGTTTATTTGATATTCTATCTTAAAATTAATTATTACACACACACACACACACACACACGCGCGCACAAAGTTCGATTTTTCCCACTTTGTATTGGAGGTCGTCGTTGTCTCCACTTTTCGTTTACTGTTTTCGTCCGTTTTCAGCGCAGCGATGCGTTTGCCGTTATGCTCATGGAATGCGCGCAGCGTTGAAAACGCGTTTTAATGTATTTTTCACAATTGATTGCAACTATTAAGCGCGGAAATAAAATATAAAAAAAGTATAACACGAAACGAAAACACTCCCATCTTGTGCTGCTTCTTGCCACTGAACAGCTGTTCGCCGTCGATAGAGCCAATCAACTTGTTTGATTTCGATAGTAACCGATATCGGTAACTGTTAACACTTGCACACAAATAAGTTACAACTACTCACGCATAATGTATGGGAATTATGGCGATTATACTTATTTATTCATAATAATATTAATTATGTATTTCTTATAAAATTAAACAAAATATTGAGGTTTACGCATCGTTATGCCATGATCAGCCAGAGCTGGCACCAAATCTTCCATGGCCAAAGTGTACTTGCGATCTTTTGGGTTCTTTTTGTCCTGCAACAAAATAATTGTTTATTAACATTTAGTTCTTAAATAATTCAATTCAAAGGCAATACCTTGCTGGAGCTGTGTCCACTGGAGTGTTGAATGTTCGTTGTACGCGTTTTGCAATGCTGCAGAGCATCATTCGCAATGTCCGAGATGAATTTTTGTGCTGATACGGAAATTATGCGCACGATCCGCGGGTCGACAGAGCCAAAGCCAGACTAGATATGATATTGATATTATTATTACCAATCAATTTGCTCCTCTACTTTACTTACGCTATTCAAAATACGCAAGGTGAGCGCATCGGGCACCGTTGGGGTATAATCCTCGAGTTGTCCCAATAATTCTTCCATTTCTGCTTCTTCATTCGACACGGGCACCGCTTCGACCTCTAAGCTTTCATCGTCTGTTTCTAGTTCCGGCAAGTGCGCATCATCTGCTTCTGTTTCAGTTTCTGCTGCAGAAACTTCACTTTCCACGGGTGTTACATCCATATCCTCGCCGTCAGAAGCCATTGTTAAATTATTTGTTTATTTACTTCCCAGTTTCTGTGCTGACAGAAAGATAGCGATGAGAGTTGGCCGACTAGCGTGTTGCCAGTGTTGCTGAACGCTATGCGATATGTTGAAAAACGTTGATACACGATGAATACAAAGCGCCATATATCGATATGTATAAGATGTGACCAGCTGTTCAAGCCGCTGAACTAATCGGTCGACCACCACAATTTAGCTGAATAGGTATTAAAAAAATATGACACAAGTCTAAGAGAAAAAAAATTGAAAATTTTCGAAATTAAGTAGCTTAAAATACAAACAATATGGTTATTCCAAAGGAAGTGCTCAGCGACTACAAGGAGGTGTTCGAAAAATCTAGCCAACTAGTCGAGCAAGACAGTCGCACCGATCCGCCCACAGATCCCTATCGCTCCCACTACAAAGCGCGCGACGTACTCCTCGATTTAAAAAAACAGCTCGACGATCAGCTGATCTCTGTGCAAGCAGCCGAGGAAGACGGCGGCGAGGATGAGCTGCTGTACAAGGCAACCCTCGCCTTCACCTGTCGCGACCTGGGCCGCATCTATATCTACACCGAGGAGCCCGCCGAGGGCGAGAAGCTGCTCAACCGTTGCCTGGAGCTAATCGAGCCGCACAAGCTACGGCCCGAGGGCATTATACCATATGTGGGCGCCGTCAATGAGCTGAGCATTGTGCTGGCCTCGCGGCAGGAGTACAAGCGCGCCGTCGAACTGTTGCTCCAGGCCGACAATAGCTACGACGAGTTCCAGGTCAGCGGACTGACAGCGCTCACCATGGCCGATCTCTATAACCCTCCCGATGATCTGGAGGAGGCCAAGGGCGAGAAGGAGCTGGAGAATCTCTATACGCTCTGCTGCTTCTATCTGGCCCAGATGTACGGCCACCTGGGCGAGCCGGAAAAGTCGGCCCAGTGCTGTCATCGCACGCTGCATCGCCAGTTGCAGCACAAGTCCTACGATGCCGTTGACTTTGCATTGAACACGGCCACGCTGTCGCAGTACTACATCGGGCAGGAGCGCTTCCGAGAGGCGCGCCATCATCTGGCCGCCGCCACGATCATCATGGCCGAGTACGAGGAGCACATGCTGCAGCCGGAGCTGAGCGAGCAGCAGCGCTCCGATGTCGTGGAGACATTCAAGCATCGCTATGCGGACGTGGCACGCTGCTGGGCCAAGTACGGGCTGCTCCTGCTGCAGACGTCCAAGGAGCGGCTACTGCGCGACGACGAGGAGGAGGCGCAGCGCCTGATCCGGGCCGCCGAGCAGTTGTCACTGATGGACGAAGACTATCGCTTCGTCGATTTGGATCTAACGGCCTGCGAGAGCCGCGTCAGCTGCGACTATTGCCTGACCTTTGACGACGCCAAGCTCGTCTTTCACTTTGTCAACGAGTGGCTGGACGTGGCCAAGGACTACTACAAGGCGGAGACAGAGGCCACCGAGTATGCCAAGATTATACAGGACTATGCCGAGGCATACGAGCACATCGCTTTCTTCGAGGAGCTGCCGGAGAATCAGGCCAAAATGCACAAGCGCCGCGCCAAGTACTTGGAGGATCTGCTCGAGCTACTCGACCCCAGCCACTATCTGAAGATCTGCCGCGAGTGCTGGTACGTGGCGGGCACCGCGCATGCCGCCGTCCTAGACGTGCGTCTCGACAGCATGAAGCTCAAGCAGTCGCCCACTCCCGACGAGATCAAGCGCGTCAACCAGAGCTGCCTGAAGGCCATCAAACATTTCGAGAACTATGTGAAGTCCTATCTGGCAGACAGCAGCAGCAGCAGCACCGCGAGCAGCAGCGGAAGCCAGCAATGGCGCCCAAATATGGACATCGAGGAGCTGCGCACGATGCTCTACGCACACTTCCATATCGGCAGGCTCTACTACAAGCTGATCAGCGCCCATCCGCAACACCAGCTGGAGCAGCTGAACCAGTGTCTGGTCTACTACAAACGTTTCAGCGAGGGCTGTGAGCTGCACAAGGAACCGGCCGAGCAGCTGCACGGCGAGATCGGAGTCGTCCGCGAGATGCTCGAGCTGTTGCCGCTCAAAATTAACACGGTCAAGAGACGTCTAGAGTAAATATATATGTTATACCCGCCGCCAAGCCAATCCCATATTCCAGTATATATGCATTCTCAAGCTTTATATGTTTATTAGTCAGCATAAAATAAAATTAGTCCATGTCTAGGTCTAGCCTAGAACGGAAGTCCCGTGTTCGCTGTCGGCTTTTTACTGGCAATGCGCACGGCCAGCGGCGATTGGCAATTGGGCGGCTTGTATTGGCGCCGCTTGAGCAGCTCCCGCTGGATGCCGTTTCCCAGCTGGCGGATGGGCACCGCCGTGATGCCGTCCAACAGATTCTCCTGCGCGTGGCGCAGCGTGCTGGTTATCAGCTCCTCCACATTGATGGCGCGCGGATCTGACATCGGTTCGCGCTCGAGCACATCGACAATGATGCGCAGCGTCTCGTCCGCCTGGAACTCCTCGAGGGGCAGCACCTCGATCAGCTCCTTGAACATGTGCAGCACAATGTACTGGGTGCGATTGACCACTTCGCAGACGCCGCGGGCGCACATCGAATCCTTGGCATGCTCGAATATGCCCGAGATCAGCTCCTCGGTGTTCACGTCGGAGCGCTCGTAATCGAAGACGGCGACCACCTCGTTGAAGAGCTTGCGCAAATCCTCGGCCCGAATGTGTATGAAATACTTCTTGGGCACAATGCTCTCCAGATGCTCCGTGATGCACTCGGCAATGCGATCCGTGTATCTGCCCTGGAAGTTGTACGCCGCCTGGCACAGATACAGCGATGATCTCTGCGCGAACTTGCGCACATTCTCGGCGGTCGTGTGCCGGCCGAGAAACTGATTGAAGCTCTTCGTGACAATCGTGTGCACGCGATCCATGATGAAGTCATCCGGCATGGGCGGCAGCATATAAGCGTCCACATTGAGTATGGCCGGGCACACCTCCGTCTGGCTCTCGAGCGGCGGCGGCAGCAGCTCGCTGTGAACATCCGGCGGAGGCGGGACCAGCTCGTTGATCTGCAGCGGCTTCGCCTTAAGCCGCAGCGTGCAGATCTCTCGCTCCAGGCACTGTGGGACAAAGCTTAGTTTTGGCTGCGGTCAAGTGTTTCGGGCTACGCACCTCGATCTGCTGCAGCAGCTGGTTGTCGATGCCCATCAGCTTCTCGATGTCGTAGCTCAGGTTGAGCACCTGCAGATTGGCCCATTTGTTGTAGTTGCGCTCCTGGTTGTCCAGCAGCACGTCCAGCAAGTTCTTCTGCTCGAGCAGCACCGTCTTTATGTTCACCTTCTCCGTGTTGTTTTGTGTCTCCTGGACCAGCTCCTCCTCGCAGCGCGATAGCTCAATCTGAAGAAGGAGAAAATCGATGAGCGCGTAGTTCCCTTAATCTTGACTTGAACCTTGACACGAGCTCAACTATGTGTCAACTAATAACTCAGTCTGAAGGAGACAATTTTAAAAGCTTATGTCAAGTAACTGTTAATTTTGGCAAGAACTTTCACAGAGGGTAAGTGACATTTAATTTCCTATCAAATAGTTGAATTCGAGCAGAAAATTAGAAAACATGAGTGCTGACAAGCACTTTGACCTATGGTAGACAAGCACTACCTTATTAACTGGAAGTCAAATGCTGACAATCACGTTGACCTAATGTAGATCCACAGCAGCTTTTTAACTGCTAGTTAAATAAGAAGTTCACTCTGAAGTATGGTGATTGTATCAAAATTGTTAATTGTAATATCAATGGGGATTTAAATTTTGACTAGCACTTAAGCATGAGCTAGTCTTAATATTAGCTGCTTGGAGCTAATTCACCTTAAAGGATGTTGTTTCACAATCAGCCCGCATACCCTATTGAATGTTGACAAGCACATTGACGGGGACTTGATAAAACAAATTACTCAGTCTGAAGGAGAGCATATTAAGTTTGTAGAATCAAGGGGTTAAAAATTGACAAGCACTTTAACATGAGGTGGTGTAGATGTTAACTGCTTTTCAAATAACAACTGACTCCTTGTAGAGATTGATCATGAAGTTCAGTTTGCATTCTCATGTTAAAGTTAACATGTACTTGAACGTGAAGCGAAGTTTTACTCATCTAACTGCATGCTAACCAACTGATTGTTAAATAAGAAGCTTTAACTGCTTGTTAGTGAAGATATCATGCAAATGTACTAATATAACTGCTTGTTAACTAACAGTAATCTCTTCGGGAGTAACATTTAATTTATATTTAACTGCTTGTTAAAAAAGAGAAAGTCTTGAGCACTTTGACATGCAGGCTAAATTAAACTGCTTGTTAGTGAGGAAACCATGAACTTGAATACAGACTGAACCAGCATATTTTCCGACTCAAACCCACCTGCCGCTCCTGCAGCTCCTTCTCGAGTGCGCGCAGCTCCTCCTCCGCCGTCGTCTCCAACTCAAATATGTAGCGCCGCAGCACCTCCTCCTCCAGCTCGTCCAGATTGATGATCAAGCCGAAACGCCTCATCATGGCCTGCTTGATCTCCTCCTCGAGCCGCGTTATCTCGAAGCGCATAAACTTGATGTCCCGATTCATGCGGCGCAAATGAATAAAATTGATGCGATGCCAGCGCCGCGTGGCCAGCGTCTCCTCGTGCAGCTTCTCCGCCCGCCGGCGCAGCTCGACCAGGATATCCGCATCGAACAGTATGGCCTTGGACACGTCGCGATAGTCCTCGCCCTCATAGAAATGCTGCAGTTGATCCATGCGCAAGATCGTGCTTATCTGCACCTTGTTGATCTCGTTCTGTCTATTGCGCTGCAGATCCGAGTGAGAAAATATATAAAATATAGATTCTTAATTTATCTAGAGGTTAAACCACGAATAAAAAGCCAAACGTCGTGAAAATCGGATGACATTTGACCGAGATACGGGAGAGGGAAATTTCGACCTATGTTTATGTAGGATATTTGATGGAATTTTTACCAGGAATAATGTGTTCAGATTTACATGCCAGATTGCCCTAGAGGGAAAATCGTAACGAAAAAGCCAAGCCTCGTGAAATTCGGATGAGTTTTGACCAAGTTATGGGGGTAGGGAATTTCGATCTATGTCTTATACGAATCTTGGGGTAAGATTTGGCATGAATTTCGACTAAAAATGTGTATTCAGATTTAAATGCCAGATTAATCTAGAGGGAAAATCGTGACGAAAAAGCCAAGCCTCGTGAAATTCGGACGAGTTTTGACCAAGTTATGGGGTTGGGAAATTTCGACCTACATATGTCTTATACGAATCTTGGGGTAAGATTTGGCATGAATTTCGACTAAAAAATGTGTATTCAGATTTGAATGCCAGATTTATCTAGAGGGAAAATCGTGACGAAAAATCCAAGCCTCGTGAAATTCGGATGAGTTTTGACCAAGTTATGGGGGTAGCGAATTTCGATCTATGTCTTATACGAATCTTGGGGTAAGATTTGGCATGAATTTCGACTAAAAAATGTGTGTTGAGATTTGAATGCCAGATTTATGTAGAGGGAAAATCGTGACGAAAAAGCCAAGCCTCGTGAAATTCGGATGAGATTTGACCGAGTTATGGGGTTGGGAAATGTCGACCTATGTCTTATACGAATCTTTGGGTAAGATTTGGCATGAATTTCGACAAAAAAATGTGTGTTGAGATTTGAATGCCAGATTAATCTAGAGGGAAAATCGTGACGAAAAAGCCAAGCCTCGTGAAATTCGGATGAGTTTTGACCAAGTTATGGGGGTAGGGAATTTCGATCTATGTCTTATACGTAATCTTGGGGTAAGATTTGGCATGAATTTCGACTTAAAAATGTGTATTCAGATTTGAATGCCAGATTAATCTAGAGGGAAAATCGTGACGAAAAAGCCAGGCCTAGTGAAATTCGGATGAGATTTGACCGAGTTATGGGGTTGGGAAATTTCGACCTATGTCTTATACGAATCTTGGGGTAAGATTTGGCATGAATTTCGACTAAAAAATGTGTGTTGAGATTTGAATGCCAGATTTATCTAGAGGGAAAATCGTGACGAAAAAGCCAAGCCTCGTGAAATTCGGACGAGTTTTGACCAAGTTATTGTGGTAGGGAATTTCGATCTATGTCTTATACGAATCTTGGGGTAAGATTTGGCATGAATTTCGACTAAAAAATGTGTATTCAGATTTGAATGCCAGATTAATCTAGAGGGAAAATCGTGACGAAAAAGCCAAACCTCGTGAAATTCGGATGAGTTTTGACCAAGTTATGGGGTTGGCAAATTTTGACCTATGTCTTAAACGAATCTTGGGGTAAGATTTGGCATGAATTTCGACTAAAAAATGTGTGTTGAGATTTGAATGCCAGATTTATCTAGAGGGAAAATCGTGACGAAAAAGCCAAGCCTCGTGAAATTCGGATGAGTTTTGACCAAGTTATGGGGTTGGCAAATTTTGACCTATGTCTTAAACGAATCTTGGGGTAAGCTTTGGCATGAATTTCGACTTAAAAATGTGTATTCAGATTTGAATGCCAGATGAATCTAGAGGGAAAATCGTGATGAAAAAGCCAAGCCTCGTGAAAATCGGATGAGTTTTGACCGAGTTACTGGAGAGGGAAATTTTGACCTAGGTCGAACTTTATAGCTACTATAATATCTGTCTAGTCTCTATCCCTTAACCCCAAACTATGGAAAATATAATTCCCTAAATAACTTCAGAATTACCTTTCTATATATGAATGATATTTTCAGGGCCTTGATGATGACATTTAAATGTGTCTACATACCGAAAATTAAGACTACACCTCTAAAAATTGATTGATTTAATAGAGTGGGTGAAAGATATCCACAAAGTGAAATTTTCTTCCACTCGACCTACACGAAATCGATATATTATCGATTTTGTATATACGCTGGAGTTGTTGTCGATATTTTGCCTGTAATAAAGGAATTAGTGTAGGAATTATTGCTGTCGACCTACCCTAAACTCCAGCAGCGTATTCTTCTCTCGTTGGTAGACCTCCTCGTGGTACTTCATCTTGGTCTGCATTTCGGCAATCTCCCGTCGCTTGCGCTCCACATCCCGATGGCAGTCGGCGAGGGTGCGCTCGAGAGCGTGTCGATCGGCGCGCATGGTGAAGGACCATTCGTAGAGGGTGCGATCCAGGCCGGTGGGGCAGGTGGCCTCGTCCAGGCGTATGGTGGTCATGTCGAGGGAATCGACGCTCTGGGCGTCGGCGCCGTCGTCCTCGCTGGACGATGACGAGGAGGAGGACGATGAGGATTCCTCGTCATCGGCGTGGACACGCTTCGGCGGACGCCATTTCTTCTTGAAGATGCGCCGCAAAAAGTCATAGAACTTGTGTCCCTTCACCGTGTTCATGAAGGCCGTCTGCAGTCCGACGATCTGCTCGTTGATTCTCTCGATGCTCTTGCGCAACTCCTCCAGCTGACGATTGGTGGCATTGATCACAATCTGCAGCTCGTTGCGAGTGCTCATCGCCTGCTTGGCGTTCTGCAGCAGCTGCGACTCGATCTCCTCGCTGTCGCGCAATATGTACAGCTCCTGGTTGAGCGTGATCAGGTAGGAGGATAGGAATTCCGCCTCCATTTTGACGTGGAAGCGTTGCGCTTGGATCTTCTCCAGCTGCAGATCGAAGAGTCGTATCTCATCGTCGACCGCGGACACGATGTGCAGCTGCTCGACGACCAGGAGGCGCAGCCAGCGATGCCGCATCTCCATTATCATGGGCGAGTCGCCCTCGTCGTTCAACTCAAAGTAGGCTGAATCGGTGACCGCCGGCAGGCTGTTGATATACTCGATCATCTCTTCCCGCGGCAGCGTCGACTTCAGCTTGGAGATCTGCAGCGCCTTGAACTTCGTAACCTCGTGCAGCTCGGGGCTATGCAAGGCGGCCATTTCGTACAGGCTAATGTTGTCCAGCGTGTTTTCGCGGCTGCCTGGCGGCAATCAGCTCCTCGACGTTGCAGTCCAGGTAGAGTATATCATCCACATTGACACCGCAGCCGGGCATACAGTGCTCGATGAGATTTAGCTCCGGATACTCCATTTCCATGTCGATCTCCTTGATCTCCCGGATCTGTATGCGATTCAGCTCCGGCAGATACTGATGTATGACCTCCAGTCGTTCACGGTGCTTCTGTATGAATTCCATGAGCTCCTTTTTGCGGTCGCGCAACATCATCACGCGCTGGTTGTACGAGTCCAGTATATCGAAGTATCTCTCCCGGCACTCCACGATCTCAATGTACTTGGCCGTCAGGGTCTCCGAGGTCTTCGGCTCGTAGTCCGATCCGATCTTGAGCTTGTAGTCGCCCAGACTACGCATCGCGAGCGCAATCTGTGCATCGTCATCGGGATGATTGCGGTTCGGATCGGGCTTCTGGCGCTCCAGCTTGTCCCAGTCGAAGATGCGGCGCACCTCGTACAGCTGGCGCTTCCGATATCGCAGCAGCAGGCGCATCATCTTCCTGCTAAATCTGGGCGTTATGCTCATCGGATTCCGCCCAAAGAAGAACGTCTCGGGCGGCGGGCCACCCATCAGATCCTCCTTGTCTTCGTCGGCGATTACCTCGGTCAGCCTAAGGAGTGCAATTTGTTAAATACACCCAAAAGATAATTAAATTTAGAGTACTTTTACAGGTCATCATAAAAGTATAAAAGTATATAAAACCAAGTTTAACAACAAATTTCTTTCAAGAGCTTCCAAAGTTTCCCCAGGAATTTATAGAGGAAGATGATTGAATTGGAATACAACTATATAAACACAGATAAATAAAAGAAATATACTTTAAATAATTGGGGAACTTAGGGAAATTAGAACAATTTTAAACCTATTAACAAAGAAAGTTTTAAATTGAATTTTCTTCTGAAAGCAACTGATGAAGGTTACAACGGAAGAAAAAGCAAGGTTTACAAGGAAGTCTTCTAAATCCCGCTTCTTGAAACTAGAAACTAAAGGAAATACAACCAAAAATGATTATCTCAAGAGTATCTATATGGCATGCTTATGTGCAATATTAAGCTTAATCTAAACTAGTTACTAATTAGTTAGATAGGGGACTTGGTTGGACACTCTTACACTGCGGGCTGCTCTGGCACAAGCTCGTCGCTCTCTCTGCTGCTTGTTGGCGGGGTAAAAATGATTAAGATTTGTTTCGGGACGTATTATATATTCATTTACGAATGGTATTAAGTAGCTAATCCTCACGCTTACCGCATGTCCTGTTCCATTTTGAGACGTTCCTCGATGTCGCGCTTGATTTGCTGAAAGTCCTCGCCCAGGGTCTCCAAGCGAAACGTGGACACCGCATCGATATTGGCACTAGGTATTTGTGAGATCTTAGATCAATTCGAGCTGTGCCTGGATCAAGGATCAAGGACTTACCAGAGCGGCGTCACGGTGAAGGGCACATGGTCGAGTTTTTTGAGGAAATGATTGAGGAGCTTGCTGTGGCCGACTTGGGCAAACTCTAGATCGTAGGCGAGATCCTCGCGCACATCGTCCAGCTCGGCCTGCAGCTCGTCCCGGATTTGTTGCGTGATGCGCTCATCGAGCAGCAGATCCTTGTGCGCGACGCGCAGACCCGCCGGCAGCTCCTCGTTCCGTCTGATTATCTCAAAGTAAACGCTCTGCAGCGCTCCAATCTTGGCCAGGACATCGCGATCATGCGCCTCGGCTGCCTCTTGTTGCCGCTTCAGCTCCGCATTAATCTTCTCCTGCTCCAGCGACGGTGTCTCCGGATCGAGTATGTCCACGACATCCCTGCGGCTAGGCAACGCCGGCAGCTGCGGGCTCAGCGCGTTTCTGCGCACCTTTGGCCCTTCCCACTTGTAGAGGAAGACATTGCCGTCGTAGCCAACGCTGACCAGATGCTCGCCATTGTAGCTGCTGACGATGCAGGGTATGATGCCCTTGAGGGCATCGTGCATCGGATAGGTCCGATAGTCGGCCAGATCCGTAAAGTCCTCGGCATTCAGGCGATTTATCCGCAGGCTGCCGTTCATCATGCCAAATATGATGTAGTCAGCGCTGCGGAGGGACGGATCAGAGACGATCTGGAAATTCACGGAAGTCAGGGACTTACACAATGTAGTAGGAGTGTATCTCGATGTCATCGGCATCCGCTATCAGGGTGCAGATCTTCGGTTCCGGTCTCTCAAAGTCCAGCTCGTAGACATAGCCGGCATCGTAGCCGGCCATGGACAGCCAAATCGTGTCGCGATCCGTGTACCGGAGCCAGATGATGCGATTGGGCACGCTGGGTATGTGCAGCGGTTCCTCCTCCTCGTCGGGCTCCGAATCGACCAGGGCGCTCTCTACGTCGATTTGCAGGCCCGGATTCGCCTGCTTCAGCTTCTCGATTTCGCGCAATTTGCGCTCCTTTTTCTTCTCCTTGTGCTTCTTGATCTTCTCGCGCTTCAGGTCGCGTCGAATGCGACTCTTAACCGAGACGAAGCGCGTGCTGCGCATGCGTGCCGCATCCGTTAGATTGTAGCTCAGGTAGGTCTCCTCCTCGGTGACATCGGTGCGTATATTGTACTCGTAGACCTCGCCGCCCTTGCACCCAATTAGCACCACGGTGGGATCCTCCAGGTGCCAGTAGAAGCAACTGGGCACCGCCTTCAGCTCGACAAATCCCAACGGCTGCAGCTCCACCAGCTGCTCCGCATCTTTGCCCAGCTTATAGATGAACAAGCTGCGGTCCGCCGAGCCGCTGATTAGCAGGCTGCACGCCCGATTCATGCTGATCCCCGTGATGGGCGCCGTGTGCGCCTTGTAAGCGCGCACCAGATGCACCGCGGCCTTGGACGGCACACTGAGATCGAGAAAGAGCTGACGCAGTATGCCGTCCTCGAAGCCGGCAATTAGCTCCGTGCCCAGGCTAGAGATCTGTGTGTCCAGCCAAAGGATGTCCACGCCGTTGGCCGCAAACTGTTTCTCCAGGATAAGCTTCTTTTGCTCGTACTCGTAGATAAAGATCTTGCCCGTCTCGGAGAGGGCCAGCAAATGCGGCGAGATTGGCGACATTTGGGCGGCCAGGACGCGTCCACCGACGCACGAGTACAGCTGCTTTGGCGACCGCGGAACATCGTAGGTATTGATGTCGCAAAACCAAATGCCGCCGCCGCCATCCTGCGCATAGTACCCAAAATCCGACTCGTCGTGTGGCTTGATCTTTTGCATGGCGCGCAGCTCGACTTCGGATATCTTGAACTCATAGATGGGATCGATTTCCACAAAGAGATCGTCCTCGGGCGGATCGGCCAGATCAACGGTCTCCCAAAACCAGACACGCACATAGCCGTCCATGCCCACGGTGGTCACCTCGCCGTTCTTCATGGTGATGCGAGTTATAGGCTTCGCATGGCAGGGCTTGCGACCCTTTCGACACACCTCGAACTTGATGAGGCCCGCTTCCCACAGCAGCATGTTGCCCCAATCGCAGCCGGAGATGACATTCTCGTCGGGCAGCATGTACATCGCATAGATATCGCTGAAGTCCGTCTTGCCAAAGCGTCCCAAATCCCCCTTTAGCTTTAGGCCCGTGAACGTGTTGGCCATCTTCCAGAACTTGATGTGACTCAGGCCGGAGGAGCACAGCAGTATGGGATTGTGCTCCGAGAAGTGCACGAACAGTATGTTGCTTTGAAAGGATTTGGCGCGTAGCACCACCTCGGCGCGCTCCCAGCGCCAAATCGTGATGATAAAGTCCGGATAGCCCGCCTGGGAGGCGAACAGCTCGCCGCTCGAATTGTAGGAGCCGGCAGTAAAGCAGCTCTTGGCCGCATTCGTTAGCTTGATGCGGACGTCATGCGATGGATACTCATAGATAAAGATGGTCGGCTTGGGGCCGTTCTCGCCAACGGTGAATAGATTCTTGAACTCGGGCAACTCGTTTTTCTGCAAAGGTTGTGCGTGGAATTTGTGGATCTAATATTCGATCTACGCACCGTTATAAAGCCAACGCCGCAGCCGAAGACGGTCTCCCGGAAGGTGACCTCGCGTCTCGATATGCTAAAGTAGTGCAGAAAATTGCCAGAGGCAAAGATCAGGGTATCATCGTCCGCCAGCACCAGGTTGAAAAGACGTTTGCAATCGTAGCCAAACGAGTGCCTGCGGGAAAACGCGCCCAAATATATTTATGTACAGGCTAGATGATGGTATCTGGACCTACTGCA
Source organism: Drosophila littoralis (assembly GCA_018903485.1). NCBI lineage: Eukaryota > Metazoa > Arthropoda > Insecta > Diptera > Drosophilidae > Drosophila > Drosophila littoralis. Next base: position 1,024,177 of record JAEIGF010000600.1, read on the forward strand.
GGCTAAGGATGTCGGTCAGAAAGGACACATTGCAGTCATCGTCGAGCAGATCCTCCTCCTCGCCCTCGGCGCCCACGATCTCGGCCACATCGCCCATTGAGCTATCCATGCCTTGTTTATTTATTTATCTTATTGTTTTGAGTCAATTCAAAAAGTTTTCTCGACTATTGTTTGAATCGTTGCCAAGGCATTTACGTACTCCTTTAGTCACACATATATTCGGGGCATGCGCCAAGGAAAGGTATCCTTTCGTCAAAAGCTGAAGGATATCTGAGAGATTGGAGATGCTTCATATATATTTCTATAGACAATTTAGACAATTTAAACAAAAACTCATATTCCAATCGATTGTGCCTATAAGAACTACTATATTATATAGAAAACAGTTGTTATTGTGAGCATAAGAAAGAAATATATATCATAATACATATAATATAGTATATATATATATAATATATAGTGATATTCGACGTTATCGAATGCATGGCTAAATCTTCTCTACTCTTGATGCTGTCCAAGAATCTATATTTGCACTAATCCATCAATGCTTAAAACTCTTCATAAAACAAGGTTTTATCATTGACAAAATCTGTAGCTCAGATCTAGACAGCTTTCTCTCTCTTCAGCTTAGACATTATTATTAAATTTAAATGAAGCTTGATTTATTCGTACAATTACATTAAGAAAACCTATTAAAATATATATATATATTAGCTAAAACTAAACAATCAAAAGACCAAATCCCTAAATGCATCATCATCCTCGTTGAAAAAGGCGGCTATATCCTTCTCTGTATCCACAATGGGCTGCTCCCTAACGCTGGCCGGCGCCGGCGCCGTGGCAAAGTTTTGCTCCTTGGCTGGGTTTGATTTGTTTGGTGAAAAGAACTCTTCAATTTTTCGCGACTGCAACGAGTGGGGAAAACAAAGTTAAAGTGTATTTTAATGGGAGCTACTAAATTACCGTTGTGGGCGCGGCTGTGTGCGTGGCATGCTGCAGATTCTCGGCAAAGACGCCCACTTTGCTGAGCACTTCCTGTTTGTTCTTTAGCATATTCCAAATGGTATCATCCGCCGTTTGATTGGCCATCAGATATCGACACACGACGGGCTTTGTCTGGCCAATGCGATGGGCGCGACTCTCGGCCTGAGCCAGAGTCTGCAGGAAGCCACAAAATGAGAAAAGAATAAAGGCATATATAATATATATAGACGTACGCTGGGATTCCAGTCGAGCTCCGCGAATACAATCATTTCGGCGGCGGTCAGCGTTATGCCCGCATTGCAGGCCTTCAGCGACAGCACCGCCGCCTTGCAGCTGCTCTTCTTTTGGAAGGTGTCCACGTAGGCGGCTCTCACATCGCTGCGCGTCTGGCCATCAATGCGTATGAACGGGACCCTCAGCTCGCTTAGACAATCGCTAATGGCATCCATCATGACACGATGATGCGCAAAAATAATGAATTTGATCGGCTCCTTAACCAAGCTCTTCAGATAGGCGCTGCATGGCGAGAGAAGCGTTTAGAATTTACCAAGAGCCAGCCTTGGGCCTGGAATATTTACCAGACAGCGCGCGTTTTGACCTCCGCTGTGCGCGCATAGAAGCGCAGCAGCAGCTCCTCGCGAGACTTGCCCTTGGCCTTCTGCAGCTCGCTGTTGAGCTCATGGCAGGTGGTCTTCGCTTCGTCATTGGACCAAACCAGCGCCGGATCAAGCACCACGGTTTCACTGCAAGCACGGAAATATATCAAAAGGCAATTGGAATTCATTACAAATGCCAACTCACCGATTCTTCTCGGCCAGCTGCGGCAACACCTCGGCTTTGGTGCGCCTGAGCATGTATTTGAGCATTAGAATCACCCTCAGCTCTTCCAGATTCGATTGGCCATTCGCATCCCAGCCAAAGTGCGTCTGCTTGCCGTCACAATAGCGCGAGGCTGGAATATAAATATATGACAAACTGTTTTTAATATATATCTCCAGTCTAGTTCTTACTGAACTCCATGAAGTTCATGAAACGGCTGTCCACCAGCTGCAGCTGCGTGAAGAGCTCGAGCGGACGCGAGAGAGCGGGCGTGCCGGACAAGAGGATGACACGTCGGGCCTGATCCGCCAAACGCTTGGCCACCGCCGTGCACTTGGCCTTGCCGTTCTTGAGCGTGTGCGACTCGTCGTAGATGACAAAGCCGAACTTGCGCTGGAGCAGCTTGTCCATGTAACGCTCCATCATGTTGTAGCTGGTGATGAGGATCTTGGCATCGGTCAGATAGACCTGATTGTTGGTCAGCACCTGGATGCAGTGCACGGACACGGACGGCAACAGCTCCGTAATGTGCATGGCCCACGAATCCCGCGTGCTGGCCGTGGTGCATATGAGCAGGGGCCAATCATCCTTGAAGTAGTCGGCCACGGCGAGGGCCTGATATGTCTTGCCCAGGCCCATTTCATCGCAGATCATGACGCGGCCCTGATGCGCAATGGCGAAGCTGCAGGAGAAATTAATGGTAGATTAGTGGAGCGGGGCCAACCGCGAGAGAAGCCACTCACCAGACGCCCTCCTCCTGAAAGGGCATCAGCTTCTGCGCCAGCGTCGGGTCAATGGAAGCCAAGACACTGCGCTCCAGCGGCTTCGGCGGCTGTTTGCACAATTCAATGATCTTCTTTGGTATGGTGCCAATGACCACGTGTGGCTTGAGATCGCCCACGTGCTGCTGCAGCAGCTGGTAATCCTTCAGATCGAAGTCCCAGTTGTGGGTCTGGCTGTCGTACGATTTGCTGGGCATATTCTTAAACACTTCAATGAGCTTCTCATGGTAGCCCGAGGCGGCCACAGCGAAGCGCTGGGCGTTTATCATATAGATGCGGCAGCTGATGGATTTCACAAACACGGCAGCGAGCGGCTGCTGTTTATCCGGACTGAGCTGCAGCTTGGGCTTGTGATACGGATGCGCAGCTGCGCGGCCCTGTTCCCGCGCACACGTTGACTTTATGGCTTTGAGCGCATTCAAGAATGCGGAGCTCTTGTTTTGGCCGTTGTTGTTGTAATTGGCTACAGTTGGGCCTTTGGGTGCATTGCTTTGTGGCGGGGATCTGTAGAAGTTGGCCGCCGACTTGGCGCCCAGCTGCTCGCTGACACTTGTTGAGGGATTTGTGCTTGAATTTATGGACGGTGCTTGGGCCTTTTTCGCCTGCAGCTTGGCCAGTGCAATGCGTCGCTTCTCAGCTATCTCGGCAGCCGTACAGACGGACATCGTTATTGCTACTTAATACTTATTTGCAGAATATGCCGCACTTGGATTTTGATTACAAATAAGCAAAACGCTCGAAACAAGGCAAAAGCAGGGTTGATTCCCGAACAGCTGTTCGCGCTCAACAGATGGCGCGAACAAATTTGTTTGATTTGAATATATCGTTTGATTTAAATTTGTATCACTTTATAGCCTATTTGTACTTAATATTAAAATTATAATTATGTTCGCATTAATCACGCAAACCTTCTAAATTTACATGACGTAGGTCTGATCTAATATTTTGCAAGCAAAGGCAGATGTCATCTGTAGAACTTTATTTGACAATTAAATGATAATATAAATTAATTTATATTTCTAGATATGAAATGAGCCAAAATGAATTTAATTGCAATTATTATGCTTATATTGCTATTGCACTCTACTCCTTTTATATGTGGCAGTTGTTTTGCTATCGATATTTTGAGCCAAGTACTTTCTTTTTGTAACTTCATGTCTGTCGATCGCAGCTATCGGTTATTGTGCGGCCGCCACACACTATCGATAGCAAGAACCGCAAAGTAACAGTAAAAGTCAAAACCGTGCAAATTTTGATGAGCAATTGTTAATTGAGTGAAATAATAAAATTACTAAGTGCAAATAGTTAAACTTATGTTCTCGGTGCTGAACAGGTGCCCGCGTGTTAGACGAGAATATTTTTAGTGCCAAGCGGAGCTTTTGACGAATATACCTACAAACATACAGACATACAGATGTATGCCAATTGGAGCTCCAGCTAAACTTCTTATAAAGTCACATACAAACATACACACATACATATAAATTCCAAGCGGAGCTCCAAGCCAACTTTTTACAAAGCTACAAACAAACATACACACATTCATACATATATTTTCATCTGCCGGTAAGCAATGGAGTCTGTGAGTAGAAAATATGTTGAGCTAGTTGCAGAATATTTGTACTAATATTTATACTTCTATTCTATATGCACTTATACTTATACTTATACTTATACTTATACTTATACTTATACTTATACTTATACTTATACTTATACTTATACTTATACTTATACTTATACTTATACTTATACTTATACTTATACTTATACTTATACTTATACTTATTTATACTTATACTTATACTTATACTTATACTTATACTTATACTTATACTTATACTTATACTTATACTTATACTTATACTTTATACTTATACTTATACTTATACTTATACTTATACTTATATACTTATACTTATACTTATACTTATACTTATACTTATACTTTTATACTTATACTTATACTTACTTATACTTATTTATACTTATACTTATACTTATACTTATACTTATACTTATACTTATACTTATACTTATACTTATACTTATACTTATACTTATACTTATACTTATACTTATACTTATACTTATACTTATACTTATACTTATACTTATACTTATACTTATACTTATAAGTGTACTTATACTTCCTATTGCACAGATCTGTATAAGAATTTATTCCTGGACTTTTACTCGCAATTTCCCTTCTTGTACTCCCAGTTCCTTTCCATATGAATTATTCAGAACGACATTATCATCTAGGTTATTCCATGTTTTCATAGCATAGGATGTTTATTCAGTTTCTGGTGGATTTCTTTTCCCACAACAAGTCAAAGTTTGGAAATTTCTTCACACATCCAAACTGCAAATACATTTCCCTGCTTCATTTTACATGCATACTTGTCATATGCAAATGTGAGACATGCCGAAGTATGGAACATTTTTGCAAATTTGAAAAACTCAATAGAAATAACCTGTCCAAGTGTTGGTATGTCTGGTCTGTTCCGGCTGTCGGACGGTCTGTCCTGACCGGCGGCAAATAGAAAATGTCAATAAAATGCGAAAATGTACAAGTATTTGTTGAGCTTTACATCAGAAAAAGATGTTGGAGATGTGCACCTGGGCGACCTGGGGACAAACTGCATAGGAATTCCATAATTTAATTGATTTGTCTGGCCTTGGCATACGCACACACGCACACACACACATATGCACCCATTTGAGCGCTTGGGGCTGCGTTGTGTTTTGTTTCATTGCTGCAGTTTCCGTTGTCGTCAACTTTGATGTTGTTACCATTTCGATTTGATTATATACAGCCCGCCGGTTATTTGCATTTGACGTGCTGCGCATCGCTGCATTCACGGCATTGTCGGAATCATCGCATTAATCACAAACAAAGGGCGCAACTGGCTCAAGGACATGGCCACGTTGCTCATACGCCACCGCACGTCAAAAACTTTGCTCTCCTTTAATACCCTGTACACATTGCAAACAGATAATGAAGTTGTTCAAACGTATTTAAGGGATAAGCGCTCATTATGCATATTTGAAATTTATATGTATATATGTATGTACATGTGTTTTTGTTCAGGGTACAGTTATATATATCTGTCTGTTTATCTTTTTCTATATATGAAAGCGTATTAATAATCGATAACTCTCGTCTTTTGAAACCGTTACAGAGTGTCCTTAGTCGAGGACTTTTGACTTGATTTTCTTTATGATTTTTTCCCCCCCACTTGAAATCGATAAACATTTAGGATATAATGCGCAGCTGGTGCCAGCTCGAAGCTCTTTACAGGGTATCCTCAGTCGATCACTTTTCGACTGGGACACTTCTTTTTTGATTCTTGATGATTTCTGGTTCGCACTTCCCCCTACGATATCGACGATAAAGTGCACAGCTTCTGCAAGTACGAAGCTCTTTACAGGGTATTCCCAGTCGATAGCTTTTCGGCTGGGACACCTATTTTTTGATATTCTTGATGATTTCTGCTTCGCTCTGCTTCCCTTTTGACACTCGCGAGCCGCTCTTCGGCCCATTTGCAATAAAATCAAATGATGCGGGCATCGTAAAGCTGCACGTCGCGTTTTCTATCGTCGTAAAAGAATACGCGGCGTATACGTTACGCGTTATACGTTATGTGCGAGTATTGTGCTCGCACTTTTCAGCTCCCGCTTTACAGCCGTGCAAATCCCTTTGCAAAACAAAAATCCGCGCGGCTCGGCTGTCAGCAGTGTCCCGGTCTGGCCGGGTTACCAGTCGACATTTGTGGCTTTTTAAGCGGCATAAATGATTTTAACGTGTCTCGCATCTCTCTAAAAATAAGTATTTTTGTGCGCCATGTGCAAGCCCCTGCGCCAGATACCATAAAAAAATTGTGGCTGGCAACAAAAAAAAAAACAAAAAACAAAAAGGAGGGAGAGAATAGAAAAAAAAGATAAATGAAAAGCCGATCAGAAAATATTTATGGCCATTTGCTTTTGATATTTATTCAATGGCCCATTTTTTCTGCCAGCGATAAGTCGCAAATAGTTTGCGATTTTTCCACGTTGCAAAAGAGTTGGCAAAGTTTTTAAAGCTCGGGAATGTCATAAGCGCGAGAGAAAAAAGTTCATGACTAAAAACCTGAAGTCAGATAACATAACTGATTTCTTTCTCAACTTTCAAACGTTTCGTTAACGTTTCAACTCCAATTCGAACTGTCAATTTGAGCCAATTTCGCATTTCACATGCCCTGCCTTAAAGATATAAATGGGTTTTGCTCAATGTGTGCAGCACCTAGGGTATATATTCGTTAGATGGAGTGGAATATGGCTAAAAACTCTTGCTAGTGCTTGGTCAAAGGTTGGGCTTAAGGTTTGCTTTTTCTTACAAAATTCTGTATACCCTGTTCAGAAGCTGAAAAGAGTATTTTACCTTTATGGAAATATATCCTCGTATATAATCGTGGAATGGACAAGTTGCGAAAAACTATGTCTAACATAGCTTCGAGTCAAAATTGGACTCTTATAAAAAGTTCATATCCAATTTGAAAGTTTGACAGTCATTGCAGTTACAGTCTAAGAGTCACGAAAAGACTTCTCTCGGCAAGTTATTACGCTGTCGTTGGCATCCTGGGCTTCTTCTTTTTTTGGGGGGGAAACGCTGAAGATTCGCTGTCAGCATGTGTTGTTCCGCGAGAGAAGAAGAAGAACTAACCGAAGGACCATTTATTATTGCCGTTATATTTTGTACAAGGTCACGCTTCTCGCTCCCCGCTGCATTCGCCATTTTGTCTCCGGATGCAGCGCCATTTTGGAATGCGACGGCCATTAGCTTGCATAAAATTTTTGTAATGAAATTGTTTTTGCAATGACATTCAATATTTAACACTCGCTTTAAAGTGTTTGTTTAGCAAGCACAACAAATTTTCCATGAAAATGCATTTTACATTCCAAATTTTGCATTTGGCATTTGGCATTTTGCGGTTTTTTCCATTTTCATGCATTTTAATTGCAACGATTAAGGCAAAGCTTTCAGCCTTCAAGGATGTTTTATGGTTAAAATAATAAACAAATGTGCATAAAATTATAGTTATTTATTTCAACAACTTTCGGTATGTTAATTTTCTGCGGTAAATTCGTTACAGCTTCGGATCGGAGATAATTGTTAAAAATATGCATGAACTGGCTAAAGAAATGGAATTTAAATAAATTCTTGCATTTGTTCAATAGTTAAAATATATGCTTAAAGGATTCTTCTTGTTTTTTGCAAACATTCAATTGCAATTTCCGGTTTATTTTTTGTCTAAAATATAACAATAATAATTGTTAAGCATTTGATATGCAGCTGATTAATCGGCGGGCAATAAATTTTAGATACTTTGCGTTTTGGGCTTAAAAATGGGTAATAAATAAACAAAAGTGTTAATACGCATCGAACAAATGTAAATACTGAATAAATCATAAAACTCTTTCAATTATCATGAAAATGCCATTAAATATGCTAATTATTTTTAGCACTCATTTTTGTTAGATTTAAATGCGCACGTGTTTAATAAATTATTTTCACACACGCTTAATTAAAAAAAAAAGAGAGCAAGAAAAAAGAAAAAGCGCTTAAAAGCCATTTAATGTATTTTAATATATTTGACTTTATGCGTGCCGTTGCCCCAACAATATGTTTATTTTTTTTTTTTCTTTTTTTTGGAAATTCGTACAAATTTGCAAATAAATTGAATACAAAAGCGTTTGCGCGTAACACACAATTACAATCAGCATACATTTGGAACAATGTGGAAAACAATGCGGATGCGTGCAAAAGCCTGTTTATTATTTAAGGCCATGAATGAGTGCACCGTCAGAGCTCCAGGCTACGCTCCCCTTCAGCTATTTGTTCGCGTTCGCTGAACACATTTTCAATTAACAGCAAAAAAACACTCATTTAACACCCCCACCCCACACACACACACACACACACACACACACACACACTCAGCTTTGATTTGTTTAATTAAATTACACTCGGACAAAGCCTTCAATCATTCACAGTTTTCCAATCACTCATTGGCTCATTCACGCACAACGCAAACAAATAAGCATATGCAGCCCTGCACTTGTGTTTGTGTGTGTGTGTGTGTGTGTGTGTGTGTGCGGGTGTGTGTGGGTGTGTGTTAGAAGACCTTCAAGTGCTCAGAAGCGTCTACGTCGAGTTATTTAGCTTCAGCTGCAAGTGCAAATCGTGCGTTCCGCTGGCGTGTGGGTTGTGTGTGTATACAATACCCTAACATTGTTTGGGGTATATACGACTATAAATTATTACGCATACAAATGTTGAGTAAATATTTGTGACACTCTTTGTGAGGCTGGAGAGATTGTGTACAATAATAGTTTAGTGAAAACTTTATCACTTATTTTCCGCTCGTTATGGTGAATTTACCAAAGTCCTGTCATAGTTTTCAATATTCTCATGAAAAGAAAAGTTTCGTTAATATATTTAATACTCTCTGTAAGGCTGGAAAGACTTTCCGGCCTGTTTCCACAAAGAGTGTTTTTTTGTGTTTAACTTATATCAAAAGTTGACCTGGTACTTTTTCCCTTATTTTCCGCGCAATATGGTGAATTTACCATTGTCTTCAATAGTATTTAATCATCTCAAGAAAGGAAACTTGATTGAAAAATTAAGATTTTTAGTTGTCTCGGTTTGATGTCCAAAGAGTCATTCAATAAATGAGTCAGTCAGAATCAGTTAAGCTCATTTGTAGGGCATTAAAAGTTCGGCTTGCCTGTTTGTACATCAGCCGCCGTCTTGAGTGCTCAACTTGCATGTATTTGCGTATAGCCAAACGGAATTTCACCATGATTGAGTGCGCATCGGGTGTGCATTGGAACGTTAATTTGTGTATGCTAAAACAGGGGAGAGCGCCAGATAACCCAATCGAATGAAGGCAAAGGCAAGGCCAGGTAATTATGTTGATATGCAGCTCTCCTGGAACTTGCTTTCTTTCGCTTTCCCAGCCTAGTTATCCAATGCTTGTAAAGGCTGTTAATAATGTCAAGCAGCTAAAAAGTTCTTTGTTCCAGTTTCGCTTTCGCTTTTCCCTTTTTATACCCTGAACCCATTGAAAATGGGTAAAAAGGGTATAATGTACTTGTGCAAATGTATGTAACAGGCAGAAGGAAGCCTCTCCGACCCCATAAAGTATATAAATTCTTGATCAACATCAATAGCCGAGTCTATCTAGCCATGTCCGTTTGTCTGTCCGTCCGTCTGTCCGTATGTATGAGTAAGAGACTTAAAATTTTAGCTGTAGGTCCTCCTAGTGCCTACGCAGATCGAGTTTCGATACTCGATAATTTGCCCCACATCCAAGTAATCGATAAAAATCGGTATTGTTTTTTGAGCAAATTTTGGTAAATAATAAGAGCTAGAGCCACCAAACTTGACATGTAGCTTCTAGAATATATCAAGCATTTTTCAAGGAAGGAGCTGTTTCAGGGTATCCCCTAGGTCGTGCACTCCCGTCTAGAGCATTTTTACTTGTTTCATTCATCGATTCATCAATTTCTGGCCCCACTTCCTTTAAGTCTCGAACGATGTGGTGTATGTGCTTAGTGGTTCAATAAAACTTTCACTCAAGTGCGGCTCATCCTCGGCGTGAAGCGTTAAGCATATTTACACGCTAACTTGGCTGGCACTTTGGCTAAGTAAGTTCTCAAATTGACACAGTTTTTTTTTTTTTGATTTTTGGGCGAACAAAGGAAAGTCATTAGAGATTGATGCACAAAAGGAATTTTCTGGCTACATGCTTTCCGCATTATTGAAAACTTACCCGTAAGCGCAGTAATTAACTATGCCGGAAACAACAACAACAACAACAACAACTGCAACAACAACAACAACAACAACGAGAGGCAGTTGCAATTTTTGATGCAGCTGCCAACAAAGTGGATTTTATGCCAACGGGACTTGAGGCACATGCAAGTTTTATGCAAATGGCATGTTCAGTCCCGAAATCGGACAAAAAAAAAGACAAGAAACTATGCGTTGGTTTAGTGTGAACGACTAGCTAATACCCTGTACCCGCTTTCGAGCTCTTGCAGGCAAACATTTGAACTTCCGCCAAAAAGTGTGTTGTGTTCTTTTCCAAGCCCGCAACTAATAGAAGTTTATTCTTTAAAAACTTCTGTGATTTCTGGTAAATATCTCTCCTTTTTTTAGTCCCTTATGATTATATTTTAATGTGTATTTATACCAAAAAGTTGGGAGATCTTTGAGCTTTATTTTCTTTACATTGCGGGTGGACTTTGAAGATAAATATTCTAGCTTTTCTTATCATAAAACACAATCAACAAATTCTGTGGCACAGTCTCTTAATATTTGCCCTCTAAATTTAAAATCGATATATATCGATCTTAGAAAAACTTACATAGATAGCCGTGGGAACATGATTAGCTCAACTCAGCTCTTGTTACTTCTCAAATATTGTCGCACAATCTCTTATTATATGCCCCCTAGATATGCCAAAAGACACAAGTTGTAAAATCGATATATATCGATTTTGGAAAAACTCACACAGACAGACGGATAAACACGACTAGATCAGCTCAGCTTGTCTTACTTCACAGGGGCGACTACTATCTGCCTGCAGCATGCATTTGCACAAAACCATCATACCCTATCTTTACTGCGTACAGGGTATCAAAAAGGATAAATTACTTTTAAAGTGCGCAGGCAATGTGAGCAGGCTCTGGCAAGCAGGCAGGCAGGCTCGGCGAACTTGCCTTTGGACCTAACTCTTCATTGGCCCGAATGCAAATTGGCTTTGGAGCGTTTGCCTATTTTTGGCACTCTGATGACTTTCTGATTTGCTTACGAAACAAGTTTTTTTTGTTTTTTATTCTTTCTTTTTTTTCTGGGCACTGCAAGTTTCGTGTGTTTTTAGGCGCTTTTTGTTGCCAGCTTGTTTATTATTTGTTAATTGAAATGTTGCAAAAAGTTACGCATGTGCCTGATGAGCAGGGTGCGGCACGAGCGTTTGCTAGTGGCAAGTGGCAAGTAGCCTGATTGGAGGCTGTGCTGCAACTTCATGTGCCACGCCCTCCCCCATCTAATGTCTAAATCATTGCAAAACCAAACAACAAAGGGGAAAAATATTCCCGGCTTAACTCACAAACGAGCTGAAACAAGGCGCAATAACTAGACAAAAAAAAAGTTGACTACAGAAGCCGAGGCATGAATACCCTATAAAATCTCTTTCTACGGTTGAATGTAAACAAACATTATGTTAAACATTTTTGTCAACTTTTCAAGGCAGGTTTTCTGAGTACGAACTGTGCATTTGGTCCCTATCGAAGTTTACCCATTGAAAATCGAAACTTTTCTTGGTGCTTCCCTCTTCTAATTTTTAAATACAGTCCAGTTATAGTACAACAATATGTATATATAAAATATATAATATATTTAAAAAAATTTATTATTATTATATTAATTAAATATAATATATAAGTTTTGGTTTCAAGCCCTTCACCAGGCTGTTAGCCTGGCTTACATCGAACCGAGTGATCCCTGAATTCCAATCTTTTCTTAACCATGAACCGAACCTCAAACCGCATTATTTGGCTATAGAATATGCGAATTCACTTTTTGCTAAGTTCTTCACAAATATATATATTAAGTTTTTTACAAGAAAAACAAGCTGTTTATATAAGTATTAATATTTGTGATAAGGAAAGGGTCGAACCCGGCTTAGTAGATGTTGAAATTCTTTTTTTTGAGCTTGCAGCCATGCCTAACAGCAAAGCCAATATGCCCTTTGCCAGCGCATCACAAAGTTATGAAAAACAAACAAACAGTCCAAGTTATTAGACGAGTTCAGATTTAGTGCTGAGGTTAACATTTTGCCTAGGTGTGGCACGTAGCACGCTTTGAGAGTCCACAAATAGCGCAGAGGGCAGCACAAAAAAGAAATCAAAGAGTCTGCCGCATGTGTGTGGTATGTGTGTGTGTGTGTGTGTGTGTGTGTGTCCAGACTGGGCTGGCTCTTGAGTTTTGCTGTGGGTTTTGTGCTGTTTTGGTTTGTGCAACTATTTTCTATTCATTTATGCATTTTGGCAATAAAAATTTCATTTTTTGCTTAACTAAGTGAAACGAAAAGGTTAAAAGCAACGACCACAAGGAGGCGGAGCTGCAGCTGGAGCTGGACTCTCCGGCAGGAACTATCGTCTCTGGCACTGAAAGCGACTTTTATCTTGGGCGCTCTGCACTTTGGCCCAGAGTTCGTTCCGGCTGTCTCTGCTGTCTGTCTCTCTTCCATTGCCTAGATAACGTTTCCGTCTGCCAGCCCGGCTGGCTGCCTGCTTTGTGTGTAGTTTATTTTTGTAGTTCCTGTTTGTTGTTTGCAAACATTTTTTAAATTGTTTGCTGTAATTTGTTTCCGGCCAAAAGACGGCAAATGGCCGCTGCGCCATTTTGTTGGACCCCATCGCAACCGCACAATGTCGGCGCTTTGTTCGTTTTATTATTATTCAAAAATTATAATTTAAATGTCCGTCTGCCTTTTTACATATCGCTTCAAGTTGGGATTGTTATTTCTTTTTTTTTTTTTCTACTATTTTACTGGCACGTTTCGCCCCTTTCGGGCAACAGCTGCTGCCATATCCAGCCTGATCCCGATCCCGGCTCCAATTAGTTGTGTAATGCGTCTCTCTCTGCGTGTCCTTCGGACATTTATTGGTTTGACTTTTTGCCCACGATTTATGGGTATTCGCAACAAAAAAAAATACTCTATGCAAATATTACTTTGCAGCTGTTGCTCTCAGAAATGTTTCATTTTATTTACATTTGCCGAAAAAAAGTTCTAAAAATATTTCATATGATATTTTTCTTATTTTGATTCGATATTTGCGCGCTTTGCCCATGATTTTTGCTGCTCAATTATTTACGTTTATTTTAAATTGCATAAATAAAAAATTTTGCTCCCGAATTGAAAATTAAGTGACATAAAATGCATAATTGAGTGCACTTTCATATCAATTTATTATCAAACATGCCAGCAGGAAGAAATCCTCAATGGATATTTATGATAAAATATATTTAAATATTTCTTATTTTTCTCAATATTCATAACAAGTCACAAGATTCTTTTATAATATTGGAATACTTATTACTCCTTTAGATTCTCTCACATACTTTTTTACCCTTCTAGAGGGTATATTAATTTTGTCATGAAATGTGTAACACATCTCCGATCCCATAAAGAACATATATATTCCTGATCAGTATCAACAGCCGAGTCGATAAAGATATGTCCGTCTGTCCGTTCGTCTGTTTCTACGCGAACGAGCCTCTTAGTCATGAAACTTTGCAGAAGTCCCACTTTTTGTTGCAGTACACATGTCGGAACCGTCTGGATCGGACCACTATATCATATAGCTGCCATATGAACGACAGGTCGAAAATGAATTTGTTGTATGAAAAACTCTTTTGTTTTTCAAGATATCTTGTTCATACTCGACATTTATAAGATTCACTATGTTCCCCATATATATTCAAAATCCTAACAACATCGGACCACTATATCATAAAGCTGCCATAGGAAAGATCGATCGAAAAGTAGGCTCTTGTATGAAAAACTTCGTTTTTCAAGATATCTTGTCCAAACTCGGCATTTATTAGTTTTGCTATGCTCCTCATATATTTACAAAATATTATCAACATCCGACCCCTAAAAAATATAGCTGCCATAGGAAAGATCGTCGAAAAGTTGGTATTAATGTGGAAACCTTTCTGTATAGTAACATAACTTGAGCAAACTTTGGATTTATAAGCTCCATTATAATTCTCATATATATGCAAAATCCTATCAACATCGGACTTCCATATAATATAGCTGCCATAGGAGCAATCGGTGGAATAGTAGGATCTTATAAGGCAAAATGTTCTGTTTTCAAAGATGTTTCCACAAACTCAGCATATTCTAACATACTTGCAAAAGGAAAATGTCTACGAATGTCTGGGGTGTGACATTTTTTTATTTTTAGATTCATTTGTATTCGATTTTCTTCGTGATTCTGAGTATTTTTTCCAAACTCCTTCAATTTCTGCTTTTTTTTTTTTTTATTTTTTTGGTGTTAAAATTCTTTTATTTACGGCTAATCTTCTGTTACTCTTGTTTAGCAACTACAATTTTTTCATAGCACAGAATATTATTGAAATGTTAACTTTAAAGGAATGAGTTTTTTTCTACATTCTTCCAAATATTGAAGAATCGCTTGCGTCGATTGCGCGTCATCAATGGCCAAATAAAAGTTTGTTATGCCGCAGCGGCCTGCCACGTGCTGCATTCGAAACCGTTCGACAGTCACGTAGCCCGGCTGGCAGCTAGAAATTAAAACCAAGTTAAACATTAAACATTCGCATTGCTGCAGCGCATATTTAGATTCCGAAAATATTTGAATGCGAATCAACTCTTGCAGTTCGTTAAATGAAACACGAAATTGCATTTGAGCTGGATAACTTTTTGATTTAGTTAAGAGTGAAAGTATGTTAGGCGAGTTAAGGACTGTGAAATCCTTGAGATGGCTTGAAACTATGAGAAATTGAATGGATATATATATCCATTCTTGATGCAGATCGCGCTGAGTCTCTTCTCTTCTCTTCCCGCCTGTGCGATCCTTCGGCTGCTTGAACGCATCGATCTCTAGAAATGTAAAAGCTAGAGACTTGAAATTTGAAATATAAGGAAAAGGGCAGCTAAAGCGTTTGTAAAGACTGTTTGCAGGGTATCTGCCAGACAAGCATACCCGACTAGAGTACTTTTAGTTGTTTTCTGTCTTAAAGCAAGTTTGGATTTTGTCTCTGCCGTCAGCTACTTATCAACTAGAACTCGACTCTGCCGAACTGACGCAGTTTGGTTTACTTACACTCGCCGTGCCCGAGCCCGCACACGTCAGCAAAATCCAATTCGACCAGACTTAATAAGACTCCCGCTCCCGGGTCTCGAGCGTATAGTCACGTAGTTGTCTGCTGCAGAGCGCAGTTTGTGTTCAAGCTTCGATTCGTACAAACGCGATTTTAATTGCTGCATAAATTTGCACAGCAAGAAAAGAAAGAAAATCAATTTGAATAGTGCTAGAAAATTTGAAGAAAATATCTATTAAAAATGCAGTTAGCCCTGCCCGCTGCCTGCTTCCAGCTCTTGCTGCTCAGCTGCCTTTGGCATGGCCATCGGCTGGAATTTGTGCAGATCCCCGAACAACATTTGGAGCACAATGAGCTGCTGGCACTGCTCGAGGATGACTTGGATTTGTCGCAGGTGAACTGGCGGGCGATGATACCGCTGCTGCTGCAACGTCAGCAGGTGCGTCTGTGTGTCGCCATCTACCGTTACGAGCCGCAGCTGGTGGCGGGCACGTCCTGCGAGTCGCTGCTGGGCAACGGTCTGATGGCGTACTGCGACATTGGACATGTCGAGGATCTGAGCATGACAATGCGCGATGCATTCGGCGGCATGCTGTTCGATACGCTGCAGCAATGCCGTCCGGGTCTGGAAATCTTTGGAGTACGTTGCCGGCGACGTGCCTGAACGAGATTAAGGCCAGAAACGAAGCGCCTAAGTGAATTGCTAATTCAGTTTTCTTACTACTGCTCATCATCAGTCGTGACTGCCGTCCATCTACATCTCCATCTCCATCTCTGTTGTCTTCGTGTCCCTTGTCATTTCAATGTGTCAATAAAAATGCGATGTGGGTGAAGGCCTGTCCCGGGCACACACACACACACACAGGCAGGCCGGGCGCTGAGCCGAGCTACGGCCACACCCTGAGTCCTTGCTGAGCAGCATCATGACAAATGACGATTATAATTTGTAAAATTTGCACCCTGCTTGTTATCCCGCAGTTGCTGGGCGGTGGGCGGTGGGCGGCGGATTGTGGGCGGGTACAGCTTTCAGTGGCAGCGCTCTGGCCATGTTTGGCTCTGGCCTAGTTCTCTCTTGCCTTCAGATTCAGTTAGTGCATTGCAATTGTTGTTGCAATTAGCAGAGACAGCAATGTTGCCGGGCAGTGGAACGATACGGGGGACGGTGCGGGGCGCCGAAACATAAGCACTATGGGCAGCTGAAAAACTGATGGCTTGATTTTTCCATTAAACACTGCAAATGGAAAATTGCAACTGAAACAGCGCAGACAGCAGAAAGCAAAGGCATTTGTTGTGCTTGCTTGTTCGTTGTTGTTCCTGTTATACCCTGCACCCATTGAGAGTGGGTATAATGTGTTTGTGCTAATGCATGTAACAGGCAAAATAAGGCAGCTGCGACTCCCGCCGAGTTGATCGAGACAAGTTGGTCTGAAAAGGTATATCTCGGCAATTATATATATATTCGTCTACATATATTCTCCGATAAATATATATTCTTCTATATATATTCTCCTATATATATTTTTTATAAATATTCTCCTATATATATTCTCATATACTGCCAGAACGTGCTTATTAGTCATAGAGAGAGAGAGAGCTGTATTCAGCTCCTCTATAGGTTTTATATACATCAAGCTCTGAAAACTTCATAAGAATCGGATCACAAGAACCGAAGGTAATCAAGAATGCATTTTCCCTTACATATCCTTGTGCATAAGGAAGGGGAAGTAGAGCAAGCTGCGTAAAGTGCGTACGTGTTTCCTTTGCTTGTGCATTTGTATTCGTATATTTCCGTGTGTATGTTAAAAAGGTAGCCCAAAAAGCGTTTAGGGTATTTCCTGGGAGGACATTCCCCACTGCAGCACTCGTAGGTGTTTGTTGTTGTTGTTCTTGTTGGCAATTACCGGGCAATGGGCGAGGCATTTAGCTTGGAATGATGACCATCATGAGTTTTCATTTTCACTGCTTGTTGTTATTGTTATTTTCTGCTTAATTTGTGTGCTGATGTGCTAAAACACCTTCTGCATCAATCTCTATATAAATCAAAAACGTTGCAGCATACTTTTTGGCTCTGCTGCAAAATGTGTTCACCGCCCCGACCAAAAGTCCGATCCGTTCTATGCAAAATGCAGTAGGAAATTTGCTAAAATGATTGCATGAGCTTGCCAGTGAGTGTGTGTGTTTGTGTTTGCATCTGTGTGTGTGTGTAATCAATATCAATAAATGCTTGTTGAAATTTGGGTCTCAATTATATCACAGCTCGAAATGGGAATACTTTGTCTCTCTTGTGTAAATGTGAACTCTACGCTTTACAAATATTTTGATTTGAAAATAGCTTAAAGGAAATGTTATAAATTTCAAGCGGCTTTGAAAGCTTGATAAGAAAAAACCATAACTGATAATTTAGCTTTATAAATCTGGCAAGCGTTTTTTGGTCGAAATACATGTGAAATTGGTACCCTCAAATATCCTTTAGGACATAGGTAGAAATTTCCCAGCCCCATAACTCGGTGAAAACTCATCCGATTTTCATAAGGTTTGTATTTTTCTTCATGTTTTGAGCTCTAGATCAATTGGGAATCAAAGCTGGCAGCACTATTTTTGGTCGAAATTCATGTGAAATTGGTTCCCTGAAATATCGTTAATGACATAGGTCGAAATTCCCCAGCCCCATAACTCGGTCAAAACTCATCCGATTTTCATAAGATTTGTATTTTTCTTCATGGTTTGAGCTCTGGATAAATTTGGAATCAAACGCTGGCAACACTATTTTTTGTCAAGATTCATGTGAAATTGGTTCCCTCAAATATCCTTTATGACATAGTTCGAAATTTCCCAGCCCCATAACTCGGTCAAAACTCATCCGATTTTCATAACATTTGTCTTTTTCCATGGTTTGAGCTCTAGATCAATTTGGAATAAAAAGCTGGCACCATTTTTTTGGGTCGAAATTCATTGAAATTGGTTTCCTCAAATATCGTTTATGACATAGTTCGAAATTTCCCAGCCCCATAACTCGGTCAAAACTCATCCGATTTTCATAACATTTGTCTTTTTCTTCATGGTTTGAGCTCTAGATCAATTTGGAATCAAAAGCTAGCAACACTATCTTTGGTCGAAATTCATGTGAAATTGGTTCCCTCAAATATCGTTTATGACATAGTTCGAAATTTCCCAGCCCCATAACTCGGTCAAAACTCATCCGATTTTCATAACATTTGTCTTTTTCTGCATGGTTTGAGCTCTAGATCAATTTGGAATCAAAAGCTGGCAGCACTGTTTTGGGTCGAAATTCATGGAAATTGGTTCCCTCAAATATCGTTTATGACATAGTTCGAAATTTCCCAGCCCCATAACTCGGTGAAAACTCATCCGATTTTCATAAGATTTGTATTTTTCTTCTTCAATCCAAAGAGCTTGGCTTTTTGTTCATGGCAACTAAATTTGGCGACATTATTATTGTATTATATATTCCCCTTAAAGTTTAGTTGTTTGCTTTTATAAGTATTTTGTATGGTAGAGAGTTTACGCAAAACAATTAAAATAAGCTGTCAAGGGAGTTCGATCCTTTGCCTCTTAGTTGGGTAATTCGAAACGTATCTCTAGCTTTATTGCAATTTGACGACTCCGTACTCAAATTTACATTGCATGATTGTTTTGCAGGTTGTTTTCGCTGATGCCAAATGCGTTGCGAGCAGTGCGAAAGTCTAGAACTCTTGTAATGTAAATTAATGAATTGTATAAAGTGCTTGGAATATTTACGCTCAAAGCAAACGCAAGATGGTGTGGGATTGGGCAGCAAAGTGGGGCTGACCAATGAATATGCAAACGACTTTTGCCCAACGGGTTGCTCTTGAAGTTCGTTAAAAGCGCGGCCATAAGGTCAAAGGGCGGGCCACGTCGAAGGGTCATTAAGTCAGCGCATTGGCCGCTCTGTTTGCACAACTGCTGCAGCAGCAACAACAATGGCTACTGCTGCTTCTTCTACTGCTACTGCTACTGCTACTGTTAATGTGCAGCCTCGCCTCCTGAAATATGCATAAACAAACCAAACTGAGCTACACTCGGTTCGCCTGCAACTTCTCTGAGTCCTGTCTTCAGATGCAGTTCCGCTAGAGTTCAGTTGAGCTCTGGCAGTAATTAAATTTTACGCGAAATTCTTTGCATTTGCTTCTTTGATTTCGCAATGGCCTTCGAGCCATGTTACCCAGCCGCGCCCCTCCACTGTCTTGTATTTGCATTAGGAATAGCGAAAAGTCTATTAACTTCCACTCGGCATTGGCCATAATTTATGCAGCCTTGCTTTGGGCACTCGCAGCGTGACAATTCCTTCAGGGCTGCAAATCGATTTGAAAATGATTCGAAAGTCCGCGCTTCCGGCTTGGCAATAAATTTGCGAAAGTCTGTTCAAATTTAGATATAGAATGTTTTTCTGTTTGCCAAATATTCGATGTTGATTTTTTTCTAATGACCTTTAATATTTTCTGCAATTCTGTTAACTTCTTTGTTGCTTTTAATATTGATTCTATCCAGAATCAATTTTCTCATCCATTTTTTAAAAATTAATTTTAATATTATCTTAAATTTCTGCTGCTTTTAACATTGATTCTAGCTAGAATCGATTTTCTAATCCATTAAATCCGCCTTTCGATTTTGTGCCAGCCCTGTTAAAATTACTTCAAGTGCCAGAATTATTGGAATGCTTTGCTCTGTGAACTCTTTGCCCTGTGTGCCCTTGTTAGTCTTGCAGAAATTCAGATAACAAACGGGCCAGGCAAATTGATTGCATTATCGAGCCAAAGACAATGGAAGGGTCGGGGGCGACATATAAAATCGAGCATGGCAACAAACTTAAGTGCCATACGAGAGAGATATGCGAGTGCTTCAAGGCTCATTTATGGCCACTGCGTGCTGGTCAGTTTTATGCATTTTCCCAGAGAGCGGGGAGGTGTGAAAGGGGGGAGGGGGGGTGATGGAGGGGGTAGATTGAAGCGAAGCGTTGTCAGGCATTTTGGCACGTTGTTTACTTTGTGTATAAACCGAGTGGCACTTACTTATTTTGTGCCACATAATGAGCACTCCTGATGGCCGCTTATAAATTATATAACCCACAAAAGCACACTCGCACACACACACACCCGCACACACACACACACACACACACACACACACTCGCACACACTCTTAAATAAATTCTCCGCACACACCCACGCAATTTGATTTGTATGGCTTTTCAATTTGTGCTCTGCTGCTTTCTGCTTCTTTTTTTTTGTGTGTTTTCCTTTTCATTTTTTTTGGTTGTTTTTCTTTTGCTTTTCTTGATTTCCTTCTCGTTTTTTTCTGTGTATGTGTGTGTGTTGCCTGTGCTGCATTTGCCATTGTATAAATTTTTGGTATTTGCGCCAATTTCATTCCAAATTGAGCGCTGGCCACAGTCGTTTATTTTTAATGCACCCGGCAACGAAACCAGCCAAGCAAACTGCCCAGCCAGCGGGTCGGACAGAGGCACAACCTGAGCGCAGAAAGTAGTACAACTGGAATCCTAGATTCCGCCTCTTACTTTCGTTTTTGTATATGGAAGAAGAGAGTATTATTATTTTTAGAGCAAACCAAGGGGCTAACTGCGCTTTAAGTGATGACAATTTTCATTATTCGAATTTAATTTGTTAATTTGTTTGTTTGTAAACGAAACCAGGTATATATAGTTTGTGGTCGGATAAAAGTTGTGTAGAATATGTTAGCTAATTCGCTCAGTTATTTAGTCAGTATGAGCAGAGAGGATGCTGGTTCAAATCCCAGGCTTCTGCATGCATGTAAGACTTACGCAAAGATCGTAGCGAGTGTTAGTCAAAGTCAGCTTAAATCTGATGAAAGCAAACTTGAACCGATTCATATTAGATACAAATAAAATAAATATATATTTATTTTAAATATCTTATTGTCAAAACTTCGACATATTAGCAACATTTTTTCATTAAAAATTGAGCAAAATATGATAAACCAAGGTTCGATTTATGACTGTGAGAAGCCAGGAAAAGCCACAAATCAAACCAAGGCAAAGCATCGATATTTTCTTTAGGTTTTGCAGTGAAATATGTTCAATTATCTAACCAGACATCACTAAAAAACTTTGATTTAATATGGAAATCATTTTACAACTGTCAAGAAAGAACTCTTAATATCTTCACCAAGAGTCTAAACAATTTGCTTAGGACAATAAACATCGCTTAAAGCGTTTCTCAACTTATTTTTAAAGCGTTTTCTTTTAAGGCTCCCCGCTGACCCTCAATCGTCGTGAGCCGTACAAATTTCGCATATGCCGGATTGCTGTAAGCCTTTTAGATTTGAAAGTTTGTTGAAATTGATTCGGTTTCAAAGTTTATGTAATATATATATATTTTCTTTTTGGTAGAGCACCCCATGCGGTAATCTGTTAGAAAGTGTTGCCAGGGGATAGAGCATAAATATGTCGCTGCGCCGGCTGCTTCTCATGCCAAGCGTTGCCTTCCAGCATTTTTCTTGCCATTTCTATTTGTTTTTTTTTGCCCCCCCCTTTTTTTTTTGTTGCTCCTCGCAGTGCATTTTGGACAGTCTGCCGGCGCATGCCAAACACTTGCAGGACACTCAGGCGATTGCAGCTGCCATCGAAGGTGGCCTTGAGTGTGCCCGGGCGGATGGGCGGTGAGTGGGTGGAGAGGGATATGGAGGGGGGTAGGAAACGATGTGCGCTCAAGATTTATGGCTTATGCCTGGCGCTTTGTTTGGTAGGGGGCTGGCCATCAAATACAATCAATTTGATTGCCTTTTATATAGTTTTTCTTGTTTTGCGGCCAGCCTGAGCTGAGAGTGTAATGCGATTTTGATTTTTTATTAAGCTGCAATTAGGCAATTAGCTGAAGTGTGCAGAACTGTGCTTTAAGTTTGAAAAGTTGTGCTGGGAAATTGTGGGCAAAACGTGAGTCAAGCTGCGCCGCATAAATAAGGCGTTCAATATCCGGCGACGGAAGTTTCAATAAGCCAAAGGATATGAGCTCAAATGACTGGCCAGAAAAGGCGAAAAACGTTGCAACTTCTGCGAACTATTCATGTGTGTGCGTGTGTGTATAGAGTGTGTGTGTGTGTATACGTAGTGTACGTACGTGTGTGTCTGGGGCAAGTTTAAATTAGTTGCTCGTCGGCCATTTTGCATAAATCATTTCCTGTTTTGTGCCAAAGATAAAAGCAAGCAAAAGACGCCGACCAATTCAATGAAAACAAAAAGTAAAATACAAGGACAAAAAGCGAATAACATGACGACAAAGTCAAAGTGAGGGAATCAGCAACAATAACATAAAATTAGCATTTTTTATTACTTTTAGTTTTTTGCTCGATTTTCGCTGGCTTTTGGCACCAGCATTTGCATAAGTTTACAGAAAGCAACTAAGTAAAAATCACGCATACGACATGTATGCCGCACTCCAGCCGCAATGTACATCATCTAGCTATATACATAGGTTGCGTATATTTGTAATTGTACTTTCAATGTGTACAAACTTTTCTATTTGCAGCTACAGCTCGTTGACAAAACAACATAAAAGTCGTCAAAAGTTTTTGACACAATTTGGCAACCTATTTCATGTCCGAACAAAGCAGAAAATAGACTTTTTGTGCGGTAAGTAAATGCTTAAAGCTTACTTTAATGTATTTTCTTATTAACCAGATTTTTGGCTGATACATTTTTCTGACAAAAATCTTGTTAAAAATGACAAAATATTGACTTGTAAAATTTCAAAGCTCTGTATCAAATAAACCTATAAAACTTTGTTAATCTATATAAATTTAATTCAAAGTTTGTTCACAAACATTTTAATGACATTCAACACAGGCTATGAGATATATATATTGGACGTTATGCTATTTAATAACCTAATAATTATGAAAATTATCTATGGGATACGGAAAGTTTAATTTAATTGCAATCTTTGATAGAAATTTGTCCAGAGAAACTAGTTTGTAAGGACATCAATATTCGAAAGTATGCAACGCTTTAAGGCTTTGTACATAAAAAAAAAATTCGTTTCGACACAAATTGAATTTGGCAAATGCGCTGCATTTGCTTCGATTTTCGATTGATTGAGAGAATATAAATGGTCGCTGTTGTCGTCGTTTTGTGTTATGGTTGTTGCTTTTGTGTATATATACATATAAAATCGTATATGTTTATGGCAAAACAAAGGGGGCAAAGTCAAGAAACTGGTCACATCTGCATATATTTCCATGGCTTGCCAAGAAACACACACACCTCTCTTACCCCCCTCCACTCCTGGGCTGCCCGACGAACAACACATGAGCTGAAATAAATTTTATGTACATTTACTTACGTCTGCAAACAATGAGCATCCTCTGACGTTCGTGACGTGACTTAGTCCCAACCTCGGGTCGGTCAGTTGACTCTGAACCGAATTCAGAGTCTGCCTTTGTCTGAGTCGCCAGTCGCAACTCCTTCCTCCCTGCCCGAGTTCTCCTGCACATTGTCCTGGTCTGGCCAGTTGCGCTGTTTGCCCTGGCCCCAAGTGCAACGTTTCAAGTTTCAGTGCTGCGAGCGTGGCCAGCAGCATAAGATAGTTTTGAATTTCACTAAAAACACATAAGAACGGATATACATATATCCATATATATGTATATCTATATATTGTCCAACTGCTGCCTGCATATATTTATGTTGCGAAAGTGAAACATGTCCTGTGGCCATTGTGGCCAAGAAATTTTAGACCTCTTTCATGCGCCCGCTGACCATTTTGCCCATTTGTTTGCATTGCTCATTTGTACTTGGCAAAATGAAATCTTCCGCAAATTAGTTTCCACTTAATACGAGACAAGACATTAAATTGCAAATCGTTTTACAAAAATCAAAAAGCACATAACTGCGTTAATTTATATAATTAATTGTGCATTTATTTATATATTCAGAAAATTTCTTGGCTTTTAAATTTATTCCTCAAAAATCTTAACAAAAGGTTGAGCTGTAAAATTTCCCAGCTCTTTAGCAAATATTCCTCATAACTTTGTTTATTTATATAATTAATTTTGCAGTTACATTTTTTAAATGCCAAAATGTTGACCTGTAAAATTTCCAAGTTCTTTAGCAAATGTGCTTTTTGGACTTTGTCAAAACTAAACCGTTTTTCATGATTGATGGCAGTCTGGTCCAGGTTAAACTTCTGTATTTATTCAAATTAGATTATATTAGCTGTCTGCCTAGATTTTCAACTGCCATACCTGGGCAGAGCTAGGGGAAATCTTTGCTGAAAAGGAATTCGAGAACAATTGAAGTAAGGCTTTCTGTTTGCAAGGCTTTCTTCAGGTGCATATGTACAGCATGACTTTGGCCGCAAATGGAATGCAATTTGTTAAAGGGCTGCAGCAGCTGTTCGCATTTTCGGTGCAGTCGCAGAAACCGCCAACAACTTGTGGCCTAATGTTGCCGCCAAGGGGCACGGGGCGCTGGCAAGAGGCAATGCGACGTGACCGACGAGTGGCAAGTGGCAACTGGCGACCGGTTGAAGTGGCCAATTACGTGTAACATTTGATGTGGCCCGAGGTTTGGGGTAAATGTTGCCAGGTGTTTATTGCACCTTTTGGCAGCACATAAAAGTTATGAACATGTCGCATAAAAATTAAGTCATAATGCACTCGGCTCTGCATTTTAATGGCGATTGCCGAATTTGCCACATTGTCAATAAACGGGAGGGATATAGAGGGGCAGCAACTACAATGTCCGAATAAGCGCTGCGAATTGTTTTATGTTTTTGTTGTCGCATAAAACGCGACACTTAAACTGAAACTCAAACGGAAACGGAAACTGCGCCCCGAGCTCAGGGCCTGCGATTGTTGGGCCCATAAATTGGGACGCGGCGCTGGGTCTCGATCATTGAGCATTTGGCGCTGGCCATAAACCTGGGCAACAAAATAAACAATTTGTACGCCAAATGCTTAATAAATTGCGTTAAGCTGCGTTTTCTTTGCTTTTGCTCCCTCCCCCCTTTGCGTGTGCCTCACGCGGCGGATGCGTAATATTTGCCAGCATTTGGAAATTAACACGTATACGAGCGCACTTAATTTGTCACTAAATGGTTTCTGGTAGCAAAACGCCAGACTCATGTGGCATGCAACATGTTGAGCGCTTAAATTGAAAATTACAAAAGAACCAGAAGCGAACATGCCAACAGCAAGGTTCAGCCAGGCGGCCAGGCAGGAGGCAGCCAGGCCAAAAGCAGGCCAAGAGCGCGCAGCG
Organism: Drosophila littoralis; assembly: GCA_018903485.1. Taxonomy (NCBI): domain Eukaryota; kingdom Metazoa; phylum Arthropoda; class Insecta; order Diptera; family Drosophilidae; genus Drosophila; species Drosophila littoralis. Next base: position 1,049,939 of record JAEIGF010000600.1, read on the forward strand.
CATTTCTTATGCCAGCTACATTTCGGGTTTGGTCGCTTGCCAAACACCCAAACCCCCGCCCGCCCCCGCCCGCTGCTCATTGCCTGTGTAACCGCAGTCGCGCGTGATGTGGGCGCCTGCTGCGAAGGTTGGGGGCGTGGCCGGGCGCCAGTTCGCGTGGCCCCCGTCCCGAGGTCTTCGTGCGCTTTGCGTTTCTGTTGGCGCATTTGTTGACGACGCATATGAAAATTTTCACAAAATTTATTGCCATGCTTAAGCAACGTGCGTATGAAATAATATACAGACATGCCAGCCAACAACAGCAGCAGCAGCAAAGACAACAACTCAGAGTGCTCTATGCGGTCGACTAGCAGATCGACTAGCAGATACCCTGCACCTAGCGCACAACTGCTGTAACACACTTTCGCACTTGTGTCTATACATACACAAACATAGGCGCCAACAATGCCCGATTTTTATGTAATTTTCGATATATCAGAGTTCCTCAAATACCTCAAACGCCCAACTGCTGTCATCTCGAACAATGTATAATTCTTTTTTAAATAGCTTCGTTGCCTAATGCCCTTTCTTTATGCAGTTTTCGGGGCGTTCAAATGTTTGGAGATACAAAAAAATAATTAAATTAAACATGTTTAAGGGGAGGCGGTTTTAAATTATAAACTCTGATATATGTCAAGAAAACAGAATTTCGATATAAATTTAACACATTGTAGGCATTAATATGGCATCTTAATGTTGTAATGTTGTTATTAATGAGGTATATATGCAAAAGCAAATATATTCTAGAACTAACAATAATATTATACAAGAGCTTAGCCCTTTATAAGCGCCTAAATATACCCCAAAAACCGAATTTGGATATAGATTTTTATCGATTTCTGGGACGACATCTGCTTGGGGCAGCGCTTAAGATACGTACAGGAAGACGGACATAGCCAGAGCTTAGCTCTAAAAAACTGTCTCTATGCCCCAAAAACTGAATAACGACAAAGATTTTATCGTTGTCTAGGACTAGATCCGCTTGGGGTAATAAAAGAATTCGTTCCCAATTTCAAGTCTCTGGCTTTTAAGATACGGACGGACAGACGGACATGCCTATAGGTTAGCTCTTAAAAAATCTGAGATACGCCCCAAGAATTGAATATCGATAAAGATTTTGATCGATTTCTTGCACGTGGATATGGCTGAGGTCAGAGAAGCCCCCTTCTCGCCGTAGCATACATCTGCCCTGTGTCATAATGCCCTTTTGACACACTTTCAATGCATACAGGGTATAACAACAACAACAACAACAACAACTGCAACAACAATTACAAGGACTACAACAACAACAAGAAGAACAAGAACAACAAGAAGAATAACACAAACAGGACGCAGCATACGCTGCCGTTTGCGGTGCTGAATTTTAAAACGCTCTTTAAACATTGCGCTCACAACTGATGGCAGCGATTTGTTTTCTCCTCTCACAATGTTGTTTCCACGGGGGGGGAAAGTGGGATGTGGGCGGGGGGCCTGTTGCCATGACGGTGGAAATTCCGCATAAGTACTGGCTACTTAAAGTTATGATGGCTTAAGCAAATATGTGCACATAAATCAGCTTATCTCTGGAGCATACAACTAGCATTCGTTTCTTTATTTCTTTATTTCCAATTGCAATTCGAGCGCAAGTTATCAATGCCCGGAATGTGCGCACAGATAAACATCTATTGATTTTGCTCCACGTTTTATTTCCGTATTCGTTGAATATGTTTTTTGGCATTAATCAAACGACAAGAAAAAAATGTATATATATATATATATATGTTTTTTCCGAGTTCAGGGTTATTTTGTGTTATCTGTCATTATGAAACCCAGAAGTAAAAACTCTTCGATATACGTGTTGCAGCTGTGTACTTTGCTGTTTCTCTTTTTTTTTCTTATCTACTACAAAATTCTCGGAACACTTGTAGTTGGGCAATTTCCGAGTTAATATCAAGGTTTTAACTCGTGTTTGTGTAAAGTTAAAGTTGAAGTAAATGTACGAAATTAAACGCCAACTGAGATCCGTGTACTTCTTATGTTCTTTTAAGAAACCTATGCTGTTTTATTATTTATAGACAGGAAAAATATTCTTAGAACTGTTATCGGAAGAAGATGTGAATTTGTTGTCAAGCCAAGACAGTTGGTAACCTGAAAAATCACATTTTCAGTCTGATTAACTGGGGTTCAGCTAGTACCTATTGTATTGATAGTATGTTTTCACACAGGTTAACGTAGAGAAATGAGTGCTAGACTTGCGGATACTCTGAAATGAGTGCGAATAGGGGAAAAAATACCTATGAAAAAGGCGGGTGGTTTTTGATCTGTGATATATTCTGAAGTGAAAGTATACTCTATAAGAGTTTGCATACAAAATTTGATATCTTTTTTGTTTTTAGAGTCTTAATTTGTTTTATTTCGCGCTGGAATGGATCGTACTGAACTTCTGATCTCTTCCAAGCGAATGAATGAGAGAAGGTTTAGTTACAAGTATGTAACTTATACGATATGAACATAGAGGAATATTTACAATGAAGGGGAAGGAGGTATTTAAATGATTCGCCTTGTAGATAGGTCGCCGGGTTGTAGACTTGGGAGGCGCCTCTCTCTGATGGGGTCAGCCTGGACCCTGGCTCGGTTAGCGTATGTCCCGATGGGCGTTACCATCGCTCGTGGAGATATGCTACTCTCTTTGAGGTCGAGTTTTTGGACCCTTCCCCAGCATTTTGTTCTTGTCGCTGAGATGTGGGACCATAAGAGTTTACATAACAAATTTAGTACCTCTTTTTAAGTTCCGAGATATGCTC